>OY978504.1:3842466-4034109 GCA_963854855.1 Nasturtium officinale
GTATTACACACCAATCTTCATTGTTTATTTATTATCTGTTGTCGTTTTCTTTATCAAAATAATCAACATTTTACCACCCCGGAAAAGTTAATAGGAATTTTGGTTATTGGACTCTCTCAGTTTTCAAAAGAATAGTTTTGTTTATAAATTATTAATACGTAAGAATACAACTTATATACTTTGGATCCTTGTAGGTGGAAATTAAGAAGTCCGAGTAGATAAGTCACGGCTAGTTTAATGAATTTGAATATTCGTTGTGACAGTACATGCTAACGATATATTATGGACAAAAATTGTTTGTTAGACTTACATTATATTAATGATACCTATGCCTAATCGCAATTCTTCCAATTTGCCCTCCACGTATGTGAGAAAAGTATAAGATCGTTATCTTGTCTATAGCATCAATTTTGCTATGATCAGAGACAAATAGATAATATATTTTTTGCTGCCACCGATTTTAAAAATTGAAACCATCTCCCAGTTTTTCACATAACATACAAATAGATAATATAATTGTTAACATTTTATATTTGTAGATTAATATTCGTTTGGGTAAAAAAATATTGTGTGACGGCCCTCAACTTAAGGAAAATCATTTATTAATGTCCTACCACGATGCAATCTGTCCTTTTGGGTGGTTTAGGTTTGTTATTCGGCTGAGAGGTACTGATAAAAGCTTAAAAGTGATTTTTCATTAAATTCCTTTTTCGAAATGCAATAAAATTGAATCTTTTTTTAATAGTGTTTGTTGTTTAAACTGTATATAAAACTATAATATTTTTTAACCACACTATAGCAAAAGTTTTCATCGAAATTAAAAACATGAAACGATCCATAATCGTTTTCCATTTTTGAAGTAGATTTTCTAAAACCCTTTAACAAAACAAAAAGTAGATTTCTTAAATTAGGATTTAAAAATTTGGACAAAATTGCGTATTTGAATATATTTATATGGATATGTGAATACGATCTTCTTTTCATTTCGTCTTGTTTAATGCTTACAAAAGTGATCAAAACAAAGACATTTAGGTGTTCATTATTTTTACTACACTAATTTTATCCTTAATTATGAAAATGATTAGGTTTGGTGAGCTTGTTCATATTCGCTCTCTCTTACACTCAAGTTTGTGAATTGTAGGGCAGTGGTCGGTGTAATATTATGTTCTAAATTAAATCATTATCATTATTTCTCTTTTTTTAATGAACATTATCAATAATACTAATAATTAACTATAATTTTTGATATAATGATGTGTAGTGTCGTTCTACTATTTTATATAAGAGATTTTGATTAGAAAATATTAACTTGTTTTTGTACATGAAAAACGAGTAATTATTATTTTCACAGATTATATTTATATGTATACATGTAATAAGTTAATAACCGTCCTCGATATTATTAGTTCCATCTCAGCGACTCCTCTACTAAAAATAACTGACGTTTATTTAATTGGGCGACACGATGATAAGTTATTACATTTGTTTCATAAATTATGTATTATGTTCATCAATCAAAGACGGAATAAAGAAATCTTAATTTTTGGCTTACAGAACTAGCCTATGAAAATCTGTTCTTACCATAAACCCCAAGATAGAACCAACGAATACAGAATCATTTTAGCCAAACAGAAAAAGAAGCTTGTGATAAAAAAAAAAATAATAATAAACCACAATACAGAAGAATAATTCACCCCACACACATAGCAAAGAGACACAGACAATCAAGAAAAGGAAAGAAAACGAGATTAAAAAAAAAACAATAATATTTAGTTAAAGTCGGCGAACAACAATCCACACCGCCCAATATATACATCCGTCAAGCCAATAAGAAAAAGGGAGTTTTATTTTCTAAACTAAGAAAAAAGAGTTCACATCACACCATTATTGTTGACTTGAATGATACTTTAAATGAATTCTTAACGTGATAAAGAGTATTATACGTACTAATTTGAATGGTTTATTAAGGAGGAAAATAATATAATCAGTAACCACGTTGACATATTAAGTGATCTAAAATATACTACTAGATAATGGATCTCTAAGAAATACAATAATCTAACCACAAGTCTATTCATTTTTGAAAACCCTTAACAGAAAAAAGTTTATTCATTTTAGTATAAAAACATTTGGTTGAATAGCCAATGATTAGTTATTAAAAAGCAAAAAAGAAAAATAAAACGGCAAAATCATATAATTGGTTGGAACTCATTTTTTCCCTGTGTTTGACCAAAACATCATATGCAGTTGCGCATGCTAATTTTACAAATAGCACAGTTTCGCATAAAATATCATAATCAACATAAATTAGTCAATATTATAGAGGAGATGTGATTCATTGAAAAGATAAGGTTAAAAAGAAAGAAAGAAGAAGAGCAATGTCATTCAGAGAGTACGGGCAAATGATTGGGCCAATAAGTTGAGCATTCTTTGTCAATCTTAACAAGGGCATGATCCAAAAGCAACAAACAGGCTTGACACCTGATATTTTACCCGACTCGATTTTTCGGATCATCCTCAATTGTAACTTAGAAAGTTTTTTCAAAAACTTATTTATAAGATCAAAAAAACTATATAATAAAAAATCAAAAAAGTTTGTTTACTGATTCCCTAATAAAAAAAACCTATTGCTCTAATCTTATAAACTACTAGTGTCCTTTTTACAGACCAAACTCCGATAAGTTGTTTATCGTCTTGTATCGAAGTCGTTTAAAGTTGGAAGTACAAATGAAAAATCCAACCCTCAAACGTCTGTTTAAAACCTTTCTTATGAGAATACTCCCATTCTTTATTCACAATCCGGAACTCAATGTCTTCATAAGGTGGACCAGCTTGGAACCGGATCAAACAAGTTTCAGTGTTTGTCCCATCTTTTACTTCAGTCCAAGTAGGAGCCTTACTCTTGTCAACAAAATCCGGGGTAAAATATGTCAAACTTGTACCCTTCAACGAATTTTGGAGGAGGGTTATCGTGATCATAGTGCGTTTGGTCATATACTTGTGGTACTTAGAACCAAGATTCACTTCAGTATTAGAGCCAAACACAACCATCCGTTTCATTTCTAGGAGCTTCTCGTCTTCCTCAGGATCGATTGCTTTTTTCTTCATCACGATCATCACCGTGGATGAACTCTGGCGAAAACGAACCAGCCTCCTCTGTTGCCACATCTGAAAGATTCACACCATTTATCTTCTCCTCACTTGCTTCTGCTAAGCCATGATTAACATGTACACCCTCTGAGAGTTGCTCGAGCCAATGTAGTTGTCTTCTCAGCATCTCAGCGTGTGTTTCCTTCAAGAAAGCCTTTGCCTTGTATATTTCAAGACGTTTAAGAATAGCCTCCCAATACTCTAATACTTTGGCTTCCCATCAAGACGTTTTCCCATTTAATATTAGAAACAAATATTTCTATAGGTTTTCTATTGACACACACGGAAATTGTGAATCCTATACCTTAATTTTTCTCTATCTAATTCGAAATTTCTAAATATATTTAAATAAAGATAATACAATTTATCCGTTTGGGACAGTAAATTTTTGTTCACCGATAAAAAATTAGGTAGGATATTTCATAAATTGAAATGTGAGTTACTGAAAAATATTAGGTTGATGAAAAAGAAAAAAAAGGATAAATGTAAAAACTAATTACTGATTGAGAGAACACCGCTGAACAATTGGGCCAATAATGTGAGCAATCTTATCATTCTAATAATTAACAATAGAACCAAGGGCATGATACAAATGCAACGGGCTTCAAACCCGATAATTTAACCGACCCGGATTGTCGGGTATGGGTCCATCGTTTTTCGTTGGTTTCATATATTTGTTTTCTTCCCCAAACATTTTTCTTTTTAACATTCAAGTCCTCCGACAAGAGGTGTGCAATTTCTAACTTCCGAGCTCGCTCGCGCCTTCTTTCTTTCTTGCTTCCTTTCTCGGTCGGAATCTTTTCCGCCGGAAAGATATTGATCGATCGCAACGGTTAAATTCTGGTATTCAAAATTCTGTTTTTTTTTTTGTTTTCATTTGGTGAAGTTGATCGATTTTGAATGGCTTCTTCGAGCTTTGGGAACTCAATCCCCGCGCCAGGTAACAACTTTTTCCTGAATTTTCAATTTCAATTTTTTTTTTGTTGTCGATTAATTTTTTGTATTGTTTGATCGAAAAACTCTTAAATTATGTAATTGGGTCAACATTGGTTATGTCAATGTTTTTTTTTTCTTTTTCTGATCAAGTCTTCTGATTTGGAAATTATAGTTGAAGTTTAAATTTTTATTCGGTTTTTTCTTTATTTTTTTTTTTGGCAGAGGCTGTTCAGCTCCTGGTTTCATCTCTAGCTGATGATTCCTCAGTGGTCAGAGAAGCTTCCATGTCTTCCCTTAGAGATATTGCCTCGTTGTATGTACTGATTATCTTCTTTACTTCATACACAAAACTGAGAGCTTTTATACATGCACAATGAGTATTGGAAGATCTTTGATTCTGAACTGTTGTGTGTTTTTTCCAGGAACCCGCTTCTGGTTCTTGATTGTTGCTATGCTGTGTCACGTGGAGGACGAAGGGTAGCGTTCTGTTTTCTCGTTTTTCCTTTTTTTTCATCTTTGGTTTTCGTTTAATTGATGTGTAAACCTTGGTGTTGCAGCGGTTTGGTAACATGGCTGGGGTTTTTCAAGTGATGGCATTCAGTGTTGGTGCGTTAGAGAAAGGGGAGAGTGATGCAGCTTTCATGAGAAAACTTGCTAAGATTTCTACAGCTGAGATAATATCTTCCAAGGTGCGTTTTGAAATCTGAATCATTGTTTAAGATTTCCTTTTTATGATTTGTATAGCTAGACTGATTTACATTGTGAAGCTCAATATGCAATTTCGAAAATTTAAAAGCTTGTTTGAGATGCATAAATGGTACTTCTTGGCTTTTCAATCTTAGGAATTTTCTGTTTTGATGTGTCTGTTTTTTTCCTTGTGCCTTCTATGTGGCGGCGTTTACATCCCTAAAACTAAGATGGTTTGTGCATTTTTCTTATGCATTGGAGAGAAGATGAATCATATGCTGCTCATTTTGTAGCAGATGTTACATTTAAACTTGACGTACATAATTCAAGATGAGATGATTGAGACAGTCTCATCAAATATAAGCAACATAATAATTTATAGCCAAAACAGAGGAAACAAATTTCAGTGCTTACGAACTTCCATGCAATTGTTCATATATGTTTACTGATCATTCTAGTATCTTTAATTGGTTCATCATCATGTAGGAACTAAATGCTGATTGGCAAAGGCAAGCGTCAGGGCTGCTCGTCTCAATTGGAACACATTTTCCTGATCTTGTAAGTATTATTTTTCCCCCTTTTTGCTAATTCAATGAGTGAATCTGAACATTGAGAAAACAGCTGTTTGTTTAGTGCCACGTGACTGTACATTCCTGTGTTGTTACCTTTTACTATAGGAAAAGGTTGCTGTAAGAGTGAATGTATAACATTATCGGTGGTGAGATGCACTATTATCTGGATTTTATTCTCGGGCTTATCATATATGTGAATCAAATTTAAAGAATGATCAGTATACTGAAGTAGGTGGTCATCTTTGATTAGATTGCTTGACATAAGTTGAGTTGCTGATGAGAAAACCATTGTAGAGAATTTAATCCGTTGTCATGTTAACTTCTAAATTAAGGCATTTAGATTGTGTCATGAGTAAAGCTGGTCCATTATCTCTCTACTGTTATTTATGAGGTAGTGGCAGCCTATTCTATTAGACGTTGGCCTTGATTTTCCTTCACCAAATTATTTGTTATTTTTTTTTTCTTCTGTATTGATAAAGTCTTAACTTTTTTTTTGTCCTTCAGTGTAATTTTGTTCCTTTTTAATTGACATGGACAGATGATGGAAGAAATATTTCTTCATCTGTCTGGCCCAGCTTCAGCTTCGCCTGCTATGGTTCAAATTCTTGCTGACTTTGCCTCTTCTGATGGTTAATTTCCTACTCTCATCTGCATTTACTTTAAAACGTTTATGGAAATGGCAGT
Source organism: Nasturtium officinale (assembly GCA_963854855.1). Classification (NCBI taxonomy): domain Eukaryota; kingdom Viridiplantae; phylum Streptophyta; class Magnoliopsida; order Brassicales; family Brassicaceae; genus Nasturtium; species Nasturtium officinale. The sequence continues at coordinate 3,848,496 of OY978504.1, forward strand.
TCTCTGATATTTTGAAGTACTTTCATATTTCCTTTGAAGCTTTGCAGTTCACTCTACGCCTGAAAGATGTACTTTCAAGGGTTTCCCCTATTCTTGGGAATGTTCGGGATGTACACCGACCAATATTTGCAAATGGTACACTGAAACTTTTGTAATCCGATTTTGATTAGGGAGTGATTTTTTTTAATAGAAAGTGCTGCTTTGTGCCAATTTCCCTTCCTTGTCAGTTAAGCTGGATTTTTTCTGTACTATGTGGTTAGTTGTTTCTAGTCTGGCCTAACAAGAGGGTCATCATCATGTCAGAGTTTGTTCATTTACTGAACCAATATGGCAATTTAATTCATACTAATACAAAATAGGTTATTAACCTGTTGATCTGTACATCTTTGAACTCTCGAAATTGGTGGAAGAGATGATAAACACATGTCATGCTATTTTCACATAAGGAAGAGCCTGTATATTTCAAATAACCCAGCTTGTTACTATTACCATCTTATTTTTGCTTATTTTGTCTCATATATGTATCATTGATTTTATATCTAGCATTTAAGTGCTGGTCTCAGGCAGTGTGGCTATACATGACAGATCTTACATCAGATTCTCCGCTTGACAGTGATGTCATGTGAGACCACTTTCATTCTTCTGTTTTATTTCTGCTATTCTTCGTGTTTACCGCACTCAAATCAAGGGCTTTATCCGATGCAGGTCATTTCTGAATTCAGTTTTTGAGCTATTGTTGAGAGTTTGGGCAATTTCCCGAGATCATAAGGTGAGTCCCTGGTATCTTTTAGCAATATTCTCCACTTTATGTTTTAATGTTATTGCGTGTTCCAGTTAAAATATGTTATTCAAGAGACTAGCATGGTAAGCGTATGGTTCGTAATTGTTTGCAGAACGTTATTTTATAGCACAGATAAAGAAGAATGAGAGTATATTACTTTATGATAAGATCAAATACAGAAGGAAAGTTTGTTTTCTGGTTCTTTTTCCCCCAGTAATGTTTGATATTCAGAATACAGAGAGATAAATAATTGCAAAATTTTGCTAGTCGGTTGTTCATTTGTTCTCCAGACATGCCTCTTGGCGTTAAAGCGTGCTTAGTTAGTTGCTTATATTTTGCTGAATAAGGTTCGAGTATCAACTGTAGAGGCTCTGGGTCAGATGGTTGGTCTTATCACGAGGACACAACTAAAATCAGCATTACCAAGGCTTATTCCAGCAATACTTGAACTGTAAGTTCTGTTTTTGTTTCTTTTTTTTTATCGTTCTATCTCAACCTTTAATTCTCAAAATTCCAGAGCATCGTAAATTTGTTGTCTGCTTCATAAATTAGACTAATTAAAAAATGAATAAAATTGTCCAAAAGAATAGTTAGACTTTTTCCAATATAAAACACCCAGTCCCACAAATGAAAGCTTTGTTAAGTCAGAAAGAAGTATGTACCAAGGCATGGACTGCTTTTCGTATCGGTTTTTCTTTATTTTTAATTCTAATGTAGCGATTATTTTTTCCTTTCCTTTCAAATTTTAGGTATAAGAAAGATTATGACGATAATCTTTTGGCGACATGTAGTCTTTACAACTTATTAAATGCCTCGTTACTATCTGAGTCTGGTCCTCCACTGCTTGATTTTGAGGTAGTGGTGTTTCCATTATTTTTTGTTGCACACATAAGAAACATTTTGGTATGCTGTGTTTCAGTTAAGTTTTGTTTCTTTACAGGACCTTACAATTGTTCTGTCAACACTTCTTCCTGTGATCGGTATTAATAGTGAAAGCAAAAGATGCCCAAGTATTTCAGTGGGGCGAAGGGTAAGTCACTGAATCGCTTTCATTCTATTTAATGTTGCAGGGTTGGGGTGGGAGTGTGAGGTTAATGCAACATAACCGTTTCAGGCCTCTTTAATTTTTGAGGTTTTTTTTGGGGAGCGATGTGTTTTAATATTTTCCCTGTTTTTGATTCTTTGTGTTGCAGACATACAATGAAGTGCAGCGGTGTTTTCTGACTGTTGGCTTGGTTTACCCTGAGGATTTGTTTACATTTCTTCTTAACGTAAGGATATATATATTTATGATGGGTATATTTCTAGATATTCTTTATTTATTCATAGCGAAACGGTGGGACTACCTAGCACTCATATTAGTAGACTCAAGAACTATTCCATGGCATCCATCTGTTTGAAATATTATGCTGGCCATTTATGTTGAAGTAAACTTTTATATCCCTGTCTTCCTTTATACTTTCACCAGAAATGCAAGTTGAAAGAAGACTCTTTGACATTTGGTGCTCTTTGTGTCCTGAAGCATCTGCTTCCGAGGTGTGTTTCTTTATCTTTCACCAATATACCATTGTAAAATAAATTGTGTCCCACCCCGAAATAAAATATTTTGCATTACATTCGGAGGTTATTTGAAGCTTGGCACCCAAAACGGCCTCTTTTGGTCGATGCTGCGCGGTCTTTGCTAGATGAACAAAATTTAGCTGTACGAAAAGCTCTTTCAGAGGTACTGAGCTGTCATATTTTACTACTAAAATATGTATGCTTTAGCATGCCCACTTGTGATTTTTTTCCTCTGCTTTGATGACAGTTGATTGTGGTCATGGCTTCACACTGCTATCTGGTCGGTCCATCTGGGGAATTATTTGTTGAATACCTTGTACGCCATTCTGCAGAAGGAGAGATTGCCAATCTGAAGGTAAGACCATATAGCTTAACACTTCGCTTACAAAATAAGGTATGGTGTGCACCTGAAAAATTGGAAAACTATGTGCGCTGGTGAAGGTATAACAAGGAAGAGGAAAACCATTTTGTTTCTTGACGAATAATATGATTACAATGGTTTGAAACAAGGAAGTTCACTTCCAAAATTTCAAATTAGAAATGGAAAGAAAATATAGGAAATTGAATGTAAAATTTGTGAAAGACGAGGGTAAGGCAGCCCAAATATAGGTATCTTCGCTTACTGCCAAGTGTTCCAAATACAGTGAAGAATTAGTATAGTTGTCGTCATCATCTCAGGCATTTCTTTCTGATGCTTGGACATTCATCCACCAGCTAAAGTTTATAAAGAAAACTAGTGACATGTCGGCTTAATTTTAGAAAATAATTGAGCAAGTTGTTGGGGTTGATTCCTGGGTTTTGCTGTTTGTTTAAATCTAACGTTACCCGATATATGGAACATGATTGTTATCTTGCTTCAAGTTGTGTAGTCTTTTTAACACTACTTATAAGAGCACATACGCTAGTGTTGTTATACATAATTCGAACAAGTTTGAAGTACTGTTTCTGTTACTTCCGTATTTTTCACATTTTTATGTGAGCGACAAATATTTCTATTAGGCAAAAGGGGAATCAGTTACTCCAACACAGCTACGAGCAGTTTGTGGAAAAGGTCTTCTGCTCTTGACTGTTACAATCCCGGAGATGGAGGTACTGCAAATTTGGAATTATTATAGAATTATCCCATTTACATACAACTTTAAGATTTTAATGCTACAGAGTATTTGAAATTGCAGTACATTCTTTGGCCTTTCCTACTGAAAATGATTATCCCTAGAGTTTACACTGGCGCTGTTGCATCAGTAAGATCTCCTGTTTTTTTTTTTTTTTTTTTTTTTAAATTAAATCAGAGCTTGGAACTCTATTAATACACTTTATTGATTTAATTTGGTAGGTCTGTAGATGCATATCTGAACTGTGTCGTCGTAGATCTTCAACCACCCCCATGTTGATTGAGTGTAAAGCTCGTGCTGATATTCCTAGTCCTGAGGTGAATTTTTCTTACGCCCTCGCATATGATCTATAAGTTTTGTTATATATGGATTATGGAAATTCTCAAAATTGGAAGGACGCATACACATATCATAAATGCAGGAGTTGTTTACCCGTTTGGTGGTTCTTTTGCACAATCCTCTGGCGAAAGAGCAGTTGGCAACCCAAATTTTGACGGTAAGTTTGTATTAGTAACTTCAGAAACCCTGTAATAGACTCTCAATTACGTCCCATACTTCCACAAAATGCTTTCTTTATTTCTGTTTTCCATCAGATGTAACTGCTAGATCGCTATAGGGTCTGCTATTCTTAATTGCTCCTATGTGCATCTTTCAAGTTCTAGATTTATAGAACCTCTCTATTGCTACTTCCTTCAGGTCCTTGGCTATTTGTCTCCTCTTTTTCCAAAGAACATCTGCATGTTTTGGCAAGATGAGGTACACTGTTGTTTGCTCAAGATTTCGTTTTTCGATTATTATTTTTGATATCTAATCAACTACTAGGGAGCCGTATACGGTCAGTTTGCACCGTAGATTTCCAGTATATTTGTCGTTTGCATTATATCCCTGTAGATTTGACTTAAACTATGACAGATATAATGAGCTACTGGATGTTGTTGCTTTTCCTTAGTTACTCAAATAAATGTAACCGAGTACAAGTGACCCTAATTATTTTTCACATTTGGTAAGCTCTAGATTCCAAAAATGAAGGCGTATGTCTTTGACACAGAAGATCTAAAGCTTGATCCAACTTACCAGGAAACTTGGGATGACATGATAATCAATGTAAGCTTCTTCAACTAGTGTGAAGGGAAAACCTTTCTGAGCTAATGTTTCTTTAAAGCCTAAATACAAGACATTATATATATGTTTAACCAATCAAGCTTGTTGTATGTATTACTTCTAATCATTGTTCTATTGTACAGTTTCTAGCAGAATCACTGGATGTTACCCAGGATGCTGACTGGGTGATATCTCTCGGAAATGCTTTTGCAAAACAATACATTCTTTACACTCCGGATGATGACCATACAGCACTTCTACACCGGTAAAGTTCTTTTTTTTTTTCACTTTGTTCTGGTCTCTGATAAACTTGAAGTATCTTTACATCTTGTTGGTGCACTGTTTTGACTTTAGTAGTTGAGCAAAATTATGTGGTTTGGATTATTGTTTTCTTCTAACATCAAGGCAGAAAGAGGGTCGCATTGTCAATTTTAAAAATAATAAAATGTATTCCTTGATTGAGATTGCTTTCTGGGTTTTTTTTTCATCTAGTGATTTTCTGATTCACTTTACCATATTATCAAAGTTTATATCAGGAGAGACATTGTAATACCTATTTTGATCTTTATTCATTTACATTCTGTGTACTTCACTGTGGCTGAACAAGCTTGTTTTCCTTGTGATTCTAGTGCTTATTTTTCAGTTTCTGATAGATGGCTGATAAGTTTTGAATTGTCTCTGAAATCTGCATGTAACTCCAGTTTATAGCAGACATCCAGTATTTATATTGATAAGTGAGCGCGGAATTGTGTCGTCAACTCTTGTGTTTATATTTCAGATGCGTCGGAATACTTCTCCAGAAAGTAAATGATAGAGCATATGTTCGTGACAAGATTGACTGGATGTACGAACAGGCTGACATTTCTATACCTGCAAATAGACTTGGTTTAGCGAAGGCCATGGGGCTGGTATTTTGAATGTACTTGTCTTTTTCTCGCTCAGATCTTGATTTTCATCTTATGTTAATATGCTAATTGATGGCTTAGGTCGCGGCTTCTCACTTGGACACTGTACTGGAAAAGCTGAAAATCATCGTGGATAATGTTGGGCAGAGTATTTTCCAAAGGTTTATCTTGCTCGAACACCGTTTCTAATGTTAAAATCTATATATGCCTGCATATTTGTCACTATTGTCGAATCTACCAGATTCCTTCTTTCAATCAAACGCATATATCATCACATATCTTTCATTAGTGGAAGGCTGTATCTAAAGCTTTATAAATTCTAGCCAACTATCCCAACTCTTCTTTATGTGTGTATTACGGGATATTTAAAGCTGCAGTTTCACAAGCATAACATGTGGTATCAAAATGTATGCTGATATTAGATTATTACTTCCTTCATTGGTCATATTGTTGCTTCCAGGCAGTCTAGAATTGGTCACTTTCACCATACGTTTATGAAATTTATGATAGAAGGCTGACTTTGTTTTTGTATCTACTGTAGGATATTATCTCTCTTCTCTGAGAGCTATAAAACAGAAGAAAGTGATGATATCCATGCTGCTTTGGCTTTGATGTATGGATATGCTGCAAAATATGCACCCTCATCGGTTATTGAGGCCAGAATAGATGCACTTGTTGTATGTTCTTAAATTTTCATTAGAATCTCATCTCTATTCAGATTATAATCTTTCATGCTGCTTCTTTTCCTACTATCTGTTATAAACTTATGTGTCACATTGAATTTGAGTCATATGCCCCAAAACCCATCTAATGAATTTAAAATCGTAGAAAGAGTTGTTAATCCGAGTAGTTTTCTATGACAACGGTGATTTATGTTGAACTGCAGTGACCGTGTTAGTCTTTCTGCCCCTTTTTTATTTTTAAATTCTACTTTTATAATCAGATTTCTTGTTTGGCTGTACTGCAGGGCACTAATATGCTTTCACGGCTTCTTCATGTACGACAACAAACAGCAAAACAAGCTGTTATAACTGCTATTGATTTATTAGGTTAGTATGGCATTGAAATGTAGATGATGAAGTGATTCTTGCAACGACTGATGGGTTTATTTTCCCTCGTTGATTGTTTTCTATTAAGTTACGCTGCCCCACGAGGGGCCCCACGTGGAGGGGTATAATGTTAGGGAAATCTTGAGAGTATATATGACCCTGATCTCTTGTGTTTTTGTGTGAAGGTCGTGCTGTCATAAATGCTGCAGAAAGTGGGGCTACATTCCCATTGAAAAGAAGAGACCAGATGCTTGATTATATATTGACTTTGATGGGCCGAGATGAAAATGAAGGTTTTGCAGAATCTAGTCTTGAACTTCTACACACTCAGGTAGGATAATCTATGTCAAGAATATTTACCATGTGACATTTATTTGAAACAAGCAGATACCATTTCTCTTTCTGACAAAAATCTTGTTCAGGCACTCGCTCTGAATGCCTGCACAACCTTGGTCTCTGTGGAACCGAAGTTGACTATTGAAACTCGGAATCGTGTCATGAAGGTGATTAGTTTCTGGTTTGAACTGAATAAAAAAAGAAAAAATGATACTAGTGCTGTCTCTTTTGTATTTATATTTCTTTTGAATTCATGTACGTTTTCTCTGACAGGCTACCCTGGGATTCTTTGCTTTGCCTAGTGATCCACCAGATGTCATTGGTCCCCTTATAGACAATCTTGTGACTCTCTTGTGTGCCATTCTTCTTACAAGGTATTTACTTGACAAGTTTTAATTCACCCAAGTTATTTTGAGGCTGTAGATTCTCTAAATTTTTGGACTAGTTAGTTAAGTTGTTTTTTTCTCTGTTTTTTTTATTATTTCCATTGATGAAATACTTTCTCAAAAACTGAAGTCTTCGATGGAATTTCTTAAGTAAAATTTTCTATGGTCTAGGTTTCTTCTTTTCGTTTTACTTATTTATTCATAGTACTTTCCGTTACTAGCTTTTCTCTTATAAGTTCATTTGATATTTTTTATTACTGTGCATAACTTACATATTACTTATTTTAGATTAGATTCAGTGATTATGGTAGTGGCTTTGCAGTAATCATAAATGTTGAGTCCTATGACAAGTGCTTTTGCAAACTTGAAGTACCTTTTTTTTGTTTTGCTTATTCAATGATATATGTGCATGAACTAGTGGAGAGGATGGAAGAAGTCGAGCGGAGCAGCTTTTGCATCTGCTCAGACAGCTTGATCAATATGTTTCGTCACCCATTGATTATCAAAGAAAAAGAGGTTGTGTGGCAGTTCATGAAGTGCTTCTAAAGTTTCGTAAGATTTGTGTGGGTGGTTATTGTGCTCTTGGTTGTTCTGGGGATTGCCCCCATAGGAAGTATGCAGACCGCAGTATGCAGGGGAATTTTTCAAATCTACCATGTATGAAGATACCGTTTTGTTAGATTTTACTCCATACATTATCTACTAGCTAATTAAGTTCCTTTGTATGACCAACAGCTGTGTTCTTATTTCCTGACCGCAAGGTATTGTGTTTGGGAGATAGGGTCATTACCTATCTCCCACGCTGTGCTGACACAGATTCTGAAGTTCGAAAAATTTCCGCACAGGTACTTGATTAGTACTTATTCTGATCAGCGGTGTCAGAAAATGATTGGTGGTAGTTTCATTTGAGTGTGGTATTAATAGATTCTAAAGGTTTTTCCTATATTTTTTTATTAGATTCTGGACCAGTTCTTCAGCATTTCCCTTTCCCTTCCAAAAGCTGTACACTCAAGATGGCTGGATTCTGAAGACTCCTATAAAGCACTGTCTTCCCTTGAGGATGTCATAACCAGTTTGAAAAGCGTAAGCATTTTGTGGTAGGCTCGGAGTTATCTCCTTTCCATTTGTATGCTTCATGTTCAGAGTGTCAGATTTGATTTAACTGGCTCTCAGGATGCCTCTATTGATCCATCCGAAGTTTTTAACAGAATAGTCTCATCTATTTGTGCTCTTTTAATGGAAGATGAGGTTTGTTTTCTTCCTTCTTTTGTATAATTTATTGTGTCATTGGATGGTTGAGGTCCCATTATGTTGTTCTATGCCATGTAGCTTGTAGCAGCCTTAAACAGTTGCACTGAAGCTATCTGTGACAAAATCAAGCAATCTGCTGAGGGGGCCATTCAAGCGGTTGTTGAGTTTGTTTCAAGAAGAGGGAGTCAGCTTAGCGACAATGATATATCAAGGTACATCAAAGCTTGTTGCCATAGACAGGCTTTTGTCCCCTTTTTACATTTTTATTTGATATCCTTGTTCCCCTTTTCTTCTTTTGGCTCCTCTCTGACAGGACGACTCAGTCCTTGCTCTCGGCAGCAGTTCATATTACCGAGAAGAACTTACGTGTTGAAGCTATTGGAGCTGTATCCTTGATTTAATTCTGTTAGTAAATTTGGTTTGCATGTATATGTGATACTGCTATAATATAAAACTCAGTAGCTTTTATCTCGTAATACTCTTGGGGTATTACTGCTTACCTTAATCACATGAAGATCTCTGCACTGGCAGAGAACACACAATCACCAATTGTATTTAATGAAGTGTTGGCTACTGCTGGAAGGGACATCGTGACAAAGGACATAACTAGGATGCGTGGTGGCTGGCCAATGCAAGATGCGTTTTATGTAAGAACCATTGTCTCTGGACCTAATTTTCAGGTTTACACTTTCTAGTGAATTTGATTTTAGCTTCGACGATGCTATTTTCTTCTCTCACATTATCTTTCTACGCTTCGTTATCAATTTGCCAGTATAAAATAGTTGCCTCTCATTGTCAATTAAATTTAATGCAGGCTTTCTCTCAACATACGGAACTCTCAGTTTTGTTTTTGGAACACTTAATATCCATTCTCAATCGTAGTTCCTTAATTAAAGGTGATTCACATAAGGGAGAGAATACTAGCTCTTCTTCTGAAACACAGATAGAAGATGATATTCTTCAAGCTGCCATTTTCGCTCTCACTGCTTTTTTTAGGTATCTTTCATAAACCATCAATTTTACTTGAGAGTTCATGATGCATTTTTGGTGGCTAATATGCTCAAATAACCAGAGGTGGCGGAAAAATTGGAAAGAAAGCTGTTGAGAACAGCTACTCTTCTGTTGTTGGGGCACTTACTCTTCAATTGGGAAGCTGTCATGGACTTGCAAGTTCTGGTCAGCAAGATCCGTTACGGTAACTCCTCTACTTTCAAGAAAACTGTAGGCACAAAATGATTGATACTTCTGTTTTAGGAAAGACATTGTAATAATTTTCCCTCTTGGCAGAGTACTTCTAACTTCATTTCAGGCTTTTTGCGATTGTGTTGGTGACCTTGAGATGGGCAAGGTACCTTTCGAACTTCAACATTAAATTGGTTTTATTTAGTTTCTAGTATGATGGACTGATACTTGTCTTTGTTTAGATTTTAGCTCGTAATGGGGAGCAAAGAGAAAAAGAAAAATGGGTTGATCTTATTGGCAGTATCGCTCGTTGCATTTCAATTAAGAGACCGAAAGAGGTACCTAGTTATTGGATAATTGCAGATGTGTTTCTTAGGGTCTTTGTAACCTAAATGTTGTGCTTCACCAATTGATCCGTGGTTTATTAGTTGAGTCAATTTTGGCAACATGGATTTTCTCTTGACCATTCTTGTTGGTGTCTCATGAATGTGGACATATGTGCATAGTAGTTTTATACATTAGGGTTTCTTTCTGTATGAACAAGGAACGAGTTTGAAGAAGCCTTACCTATTCTTAAATACAGCCTAACTGACTTGGTGGCTTACGCATCTTTACTTTTTGTTGCTGAGACCTTTTAAAGACAGTAGTATAGACAGAGTTCCAGTGTTGAGAAAGGGAGTTTACAGTTTACCGGCAGACTGAAGTAGAACTTAAGTTACAGTACTGGTATTACAGGTTCGACATATTTGTATGATTCTAACGAAAGCACTAAATCGTCCACAAAGATTCCGAAGGGAAGCTGCTGCTGCTGCTGCTGCATTGTCAGAGTTTATACGCTACAGGTATAATGATTTCGATGTCCTTACAACTTTTTTTTTTCAGTTTGATTTTATTTCCTACAGGTATTTTTTTCGGGAATTTCACTCGTCTTTGTGTAACATTGATTTAGACGCATGTACCCATTCATCTTGTGTATTCTGTTTGGAAAAGAAAGTTAAGCTCAAAGTGAAGATAATGGTTTTATTTCTAAGTCACGTGTATAAACTCAGCATCGTGCCTATATTTTCATAAACAAAGCACTTAGTCTTCTCCCTGTGTTAATATTTCTGAGCTGCAGTGGTGATTTTAGCTCTGTAATGGAGGAGATGGTCGAAGCACTCTGCCGACATGTGTCAGATGATTCCCCGACTGTAAGGCGCCTTTGTCTAAGAGGACTAGTGCAAGTAAGAGTAATCCTGTGCAGTTTTTCGTTACTTATTTGATTTTCTAAGAGTAGTGCAAGAAAGTTTTGTGGATCAGCTTTTATTTCATTATCATTACTTTTAGTATATTGACCAAAAGTATATACTCCTGTTGGATTATGATGTCGAATATATAGTTAATATCTATAAATCATTCCCTATAGGGGCGTGTTATCGTCCACTTAGTGAAACATTTTTATATACATATATTTATAGAATATTGATGCTATGAGAGTTACTTGTAATATAATAGAGAATAGCCCACCAGTTTTTGGACTAAGGTGGTTTGCGAAATTTGAATTGGTTTCTGCTGCTTCTTTTTTCTCAAATTTATTATTCATGAATAAACCACTGAGCTGCTTTTGGGTTTGCCAGATGCCATCTGCTTGTATGAACAACTACACAACTCAAGTTATTGGTGTAATATTAGCATTGCTTGATGATTTGGACGAGTCTGTGCAACTAACTGCTGTGTCATGCTTGTTGATGGTAATGTTCAAACCCATTAACATCTCAATGTTTCTGAACTCTTGACTGGTCTGTCAGATTTATTAGCAAGTTGTTTGAACTTATATGCTTGTTTTTTTATAGGTCACGGAGTCAGCATCTAATGATGATGTTGAACCGATCTTGCTGAATTTATCTGTTCGGCTTCGTAACCTTCAGGTAAGGTCCAGCTTTAAGTTATTTGAAAGGTATTTACTGAAATTCATACGAGATAAAATAAACCTTATATGCCAGACTCAAGCTTGAACAGAAAAACAATTGCAAAACCAGTTCTCTTAGCTTACTTAACTGGCAGATATATTTTTTCTGATTGAAGTGTGTTGCTACTATATTTACGTGATATCCAATTTTTAACAGGTTAGCATGGACCCGAAGATGAGAGCCAATGCATTTGAAGCATTTGGAGCATTAAGTAAATATGGTATTGGAGGGCAACGGGAGGGATTTGTTGAGCAGGTGACAACCATTTCTTTTTCAATGATATGGATGTCGATGAATGAATATATGGAATTTTAATCTAAAGCTTATTGAATGAAAATGACTAATATCAGATTCATTCCACCCTTCCCCGCTTGGTAGTACACCTCCATGACGATGATCCTAGCATAAGAAATGCTTGTCGGGTAATTTTATTCATAGTCTATTGCTCCTTTGTTTGGATGGAGGTAATTTTGAGTTTACATATGTGTTATTATTTGAATAGGTAACCCTAAAGCGATTTGCTCCGCTAATAAACATAATAAATTATTCTACCCTATATGATTCACGTGCTTTTGGTTCTGACGATAGGTATGTCACCATCCTATGAATACCAAATCTGTTTCGTGCCCAATGACCATGGTTGCCTTCTAAAGTTGTTTATATTTTCAGAAATGACTATGAAAACTTCGTTAGGGATCTCTCAAAGCACTTAATTCAAGAGTCAGAAAGAGTCGATACTTACATGGCCTCAACCATCCAGGTTCGGCTGTCCTTGACTAATCATCATAGTTGCTAAATTCATTAACTATATATATATATAAAATGAAGTGATTACTACCCAGTGCAGGCTTTTGATGCACCGTGGCCAGTAGTTCAGGCGAATGCAATACACTTCTCCACCACCATGTTATCACTCTCAGAGGATCAACACATAATTTCTCTATACTACCCACAGGTATATTAGAGAAACAACATATGACATGCTCATAAGTCTTTATAAGTTCTCAACCCGGTCTTTTGTTCAGGTGTTTGAAACGCTGATTAGCAAGATGACCCGGTCGCAAGATTCAGCTGTGAGAGCGGCATGCTCATCAGCCTTTGGGTTGCTGCTACGATCAAGCAAGTCAACATTGTGGAGAGGAGCTCGACTTGATCGAACCGAATCAGGTAGAAAAGCCAATGATCCCGAGTCTGTTAAAAAGTAAAAAGTGCATTGTGTGAATACCAAACCAGTTACTTCCAAAAAGATCTGGGGGTTTGCTATATATGTATCCATAGGTACAGTGTGCAATGAGAAACCATCCAAGTTTGTGTGCTTGTTGTAAAGTATATTATGTTTTCATCTTCCAAGGATATTCTCACTTTCTTGTCATCTCTATTACCGAACTAAGGAAAGAAACATTCACACGATAGTGTTTGTAGGCTCTGGTCCTCTTTTTGTTGATTGTGATTTTTGAAGCTTGTGGTATATATATCTAGCTCTCTTGAAAGAGTCAAAGTTGGATTTATCTTCTTTACTGTTTTATATAGTTTACTATGGTCTTTATGATTTTGGTAACATAAGAGTTTATATATATTTTGATTCGTGGGATTATCCGTATGTTAGCTTTGATCAGTGAGCCTCCAAGTTGTCGTTTTTGTGTTTGCAAATTATCTTCTTTATTGTTATGAAGAAACGTATCTAAATTTCTTGAAAAGGAAGGTCAATGGAAAATGAAGGCTGGTCACAAACGGACAAACTAAGTATTGGCCAAGAATGTCTTGTTGTAAAATAAACAATCTGTGGACTGAATTGGAAGTGTTTGGCAAGTAAATCACTATGCGTCAGCTATTACGTCATCTGATCACTTCTTCTTTTTTGCTCTCCACGCTTCTTGTTCTATATAAGCTCTCATGAATATAATAAAAAACCAAAGCAAAACTTGAGAGTTTCTAACTACAGTTGACTCGCCATGGTTTCCGAAATTACCCACAAATCTTATCCTCTTCACTTTGTTCTTTTCCCTTTCATGGCTCAAGGCCACATGATTCCCATGGTTGATATTGCAAGGCTCTTGGCTCAGCGCGGTGTGACCATAACAATTGTTACGACGCCTCACAACGCAGCAAGGTTTAAGAATGTCCTAAGCCGTGCAATCGAGTCTGGCTTGCCCATCAACATGGTGCAAGTCAAGTTTCCATATCAAGAAGCTGGTTTGCCAGAAGGGAAAGAGAATTTCGATTCTCTTGGCTCAGTAGAGCTTCTCATGCCTTTCTTTAAAGGGGTTAACATGCTCGAAGAACCGGTCCAGAATCTCTTTGAAGATATGAGCCCTCGACCAAACTGTATAATATCTGATTTTTGTTTGCATTATACAAGCAAAATTGCAAAGAAGTTCAATATACCAAAGATCCTCTTCCATGGTATGGGTTGCTTTTGTCTTCTATGTATTCACCTTGTACGCAAAAACGATAAGATCTTGGAGAATTTAAAGTCTGATAAGGAGTATTTCACTGTTCCTTATTTTCCTGCTCGAGTTGAATTCACAAGGCCTCAAGTTCCTGTGGAAACATATCTTCCTGGAGACTGGAAAGAGTTCGTAGAGGATTTGTTAGAGGCGGAAGAGACCTCCTATGGTGTGATAGTCAACACATTTCAAGAGCTAGAGCCTGCTTATGCCCAAAACTACAAGGAGGTAAGGTCTGGTAAAGCATGGACCATTGGACCCGTTTCCTTGTGCAACAAGGCAGGAGCAGACAAAGCTGAGAGGGGAAACAAATCAGACATTGATAAAGACGAGTGCCTTAAATGGCTTGATTCTAAGGCACCGGGCTCTGTGCTGTACGTTTGCCTTGGAAGTATCTGCAATCTTCCTCTGTCTCAGCTCAAGGAGCTCGGGCTAGGCCTCGAGGAATCCGAAAGACCTTTCGTTTGGGTCATAAGAGGTTGGGAGAAGAACAAAGAGTTACTTGAATGGTTCTCGGAGAGCGGATTTGAAGAAAGAATCAAAGACAGAGGACTACTCATTAAAGGATGGTCACCTCAAATGCTTATCCTTTCACATCATTCCGTTGGAGGGTTCTTAACGCACTGCGGATGGAACTCTACTCTTGAAGGGATAACAGCTGGTCTACCGCTCCTGACATGGCCGCTCTTCGCAGACCAATTCTGCAACGAGAAACTTGTCGTGCATGTACTAAAAACTGGTGTGAGATCCGGAGTTGAGGAGCCTATGAAATGGGGAGAAGAGGACAAAATAGGAGTATTGGTTGATAAAGAAGGAGTGCAGAAGGCAGTGGAAGAATTAATGGGTGAGAGTGATGATGCTAAAGAGAGAAGGATAAGAGCCAAAGAGCTTGGAGAATTAGCTCACAAGGCTGTGGAGGAAGGAGGTTCATCTCATTCTAACATCACTTTACTACTAGACGACATGATGCAACTAGCACAGTCCAACAATTGATTATATATCATTTTAAAATAAATTTTAAACATAAAAATAGTTTTTTTTTGCTTTATTGGAGAAATTGAAATCGCGGCCTCAGTCACACACGTGTACGATTCAAGTATGCTGATAGCTTTCTGAAGCCATATTTTTCTATGCTTTTCTTGGTCGTCTTCTGAAGACATCTTTCACTTCCAAAAAGTTGGCTTAAAGTTAGTTAAGACATCTAAATTTATGGCTGTTAAAATTGTTTTGAGAATAATAACTTTCTATTTATACAGAAATACTATAAATCATTTAGTTATTATGCGCTCATTAAAAAATTTATAACACCAATATCGCTATAACATTTTGAACTTAAAATATTATAACTTCTAGTATATACCTTGTCTTGAAAAGACTGAGGTCCGATTTGGAGTGGGAGTGAGAGTGGGGTGGGTGGGGCCATGGGTTTATCTTCTTATACCGTTATGTATAAGAACTGAAGTAAACTTGACATTTTCAATTTAAGATTAAAAAAAAAATAAGGGCTATAAATTGTTATAATTAATATGAGCATTACCCAAAAGGCCATAAGTATTATAACTCTGGCTGCCAAAAAAAAAAACAAATCATAGTAATATAGTTGTCTTGTCTTGAAAAGAGCCAAGTCTGGTTTGGCGGCGGCTATGGATTTTATCTTCTATTACTGCCATATATAAGAATTGAATTGACTTCAACTTTAAGTTTGAAGTGTCAAATAAAAATCGAATTTGGTGATGTTTTTAAACATAACTTCGATTTGGTAATGCCTGGAAGTCTTCCTTTGTTAGTTTTCTAGACTTGTATAGCATATGTATATAACTGAGAGTCCGAGATATATTTTGTGTCTTTCGGATCAATTATCTCATTTTAATATTGAATAAATGTCTTCGTAAGCATTTGACTCTAGAAGACACAGAATGGTCACAAAAGGACGACGGAAGAAAGTATCGCCTTGAAATGTTCTCTTGTAATAATTTCTGCCTATTATGTACAACAAATTAACTTTGTGTCTTACGTCCTCAACTGCATCATGGCGGTGAAGCCTTTTTCAATCCTCACTCTTCTTTATCTATTTTATATAATCTCACTATCACGATCACAATCCAAGGAAAACACACACAAAGATCGTTTGCCTTATAAAAGTAAAATAGCCAAGAAGTTCAACATACCAAAGATCGTTTTCCACGGCATGGGTTGATTTTGTCTTTGGTGTATGCATGTTCTACGCCGAAACATTGAGATCTTGAAGAATTTAAAGTCCGACAGAGAGTATTTTCTGGTTCCTAGTTTTCCTAATAGAGTTGAATTTACAAACCCTCAAGATCCTGTGGAGACTGGAAACAATTCTTAGACGAAATGGTAGAAGCAGAAGACACATCCCATGGTGTTATCGTCAACACATTTCAAGAGTTAGAGCCTGCTTATGTCATAGAGTACAAAGAGGCAAGGGCTGGAAAAGTATGGTCTATTGGACCGGTTTCCTTGTGAAACAAGAAAATGGAATACAAAGCTGAGAAGGGAAACAAAGCGGCCATTGATCAAGATGAGTGTCTTAAATGGCTTGATTTCAAAGAAGAAGGTTCGGTGCTATATGTTTGTCTTGGAAGTATCTGCTATCTTCCTTTGGCTCAGCTCAAGGAGCTGGGGTTAGGCCTTGACGAATCCCAAAGAACTTTCATTTGGGTCATAAGAGGTTGGGATAAGTATAAAGAACTATCTGAGTGGATACTGGACAGCGATTTTGAAGAAAGAGTCAATGACAGAGGATTTCTCATTAGAGGGTGGGCATCTCAAGTCCTTATCCTTTCACATCCTTCCGTCAAGGGATTCTTGACACATTGTGGATGGAACTCGACCCTCGAAGGAATCACATCGGGCGTTCCACTGCTCACTTAGCCACTGTTTGGAGACCAATTCTGCAACCAGAAACTTGTCGTGCAAGTGCTAAAAGTGGGTGTAAGTGCTGGGGTTGAAGAGACTATGAAATGGGGGAGAAGAGGAGAAAATAGGAGTATTGGTGGATAAAGGAGGAGTGAAGAAGGCAGTGGAAGAACTTATGGGTGAGAATGATGATGCTAAAGAGAGAAAAAAAAGAGTTAAGGAGCTTGGACAATTAGCTCACTTTTCTGTGGAAGAAGGAGGCTCATCTCATTGGAACATCACATTATTCTTACAAGTTACGATATATACGTCAAGTTCTGTTGGAATATTTTTAATAGAAATTTAGTTTGGTTTGATTATATGCAGGCTTTATCCTTTTGCGTATATTTATAATTAAGTTCGTTACTTGTTTGAATTGTTTCTGAGTTTTTGTATCTATGTAGTTGGGCACTTATTTTAATGGAGATCATAACAAACTATTAAGTCGGCAGTTTCAGATCCTTCCAAAATCAAATTCCTAAACAAGTTATTACTATTTACAATAATATAAGATTTTATATGATATTTACAAATTATTTATTGAATAAATAGAGATTTTCAATTATTTTGAAGTGATTTGAGTAAACACTACTTTTAATAACATTGGATTTGAAAAGACATTTAAAAATACTCAATTGAAAAACAGATGATTGTTAAAAATGATTAAAAAAAAATCTCTTGTTCAATACATTGCCTTAAACTCTAAGAAATGATAATATATTTGAATCTAATAATTTTTGTTTTAAGAGTTGATATTCAATCAAAAAAATTGAAAAGTTTTGAGTTGACTCAAAAAAAAAAGATTTAATTGTTATGTTTAATCTTTTTGACTTTACACCACAAGATTACAAATGAGTACACAATAAGGTTTTGGATTTCTGTAATCGATTTTAGTACTATATATATAATATATATGTAGATTTAATTCATCTTTTGATGATTTTGATATATTAACAAATCAAAATTTTAAAAAACTTCATACTTGATTTTTTCGGCAACATTAAAAATCTTTGATCTTTTACTTGAATTATTGACAAAGTCCAACCCATATTATTAGAGTTCCAGTCCAAAAAAACCATAAAATCGCGTCATCATCTGCAAAATAGAGAATGTACATTAGTATACTATAACTGCTAAACTCTTGCAGATAGTGAAATATTTGCCAAAACTCTGCGAAAGATGCACCAAAAATCTGCTAAAAACTGCAAAAGATCCGCCAGAAATCTGCCAAAGATATTTGCCAACAATTTGTGTATTGCTGTCTGTGTATTATCTTCTATTTGTTCACGAGATTATCTTCCTTCTTTAGTCTCAATAGCCAATATTTACTTCATCTACTATATATGATTATATCACTTAATCTGGTCATTGTTCTAGTTGTTATCACGATTGTTTATATCTATTTATATGCTCGATCATACACGTATTTACTCATCTTCAAACAAAATAAAAAACCTTGAGCAGACATGGCTTCTGGATCTAACCACCAATCACATTGTCCACTTCACTTTGTTCTCTTCCCTTTCATGGCTCAAGGCCACATGATTCCCATGATTGATATCGCAAGAATTTTGGCTCAGCGCGGTGTGACCATAACAATTGTCACGACGCCTCAGAACGCAGCGAGGTTCAAGAATGTCCTAGGCCGTTCTATCGAGTCTGGCTTGCCCATAAACGTTGTGCATGTTAAGTTACCATATCTAAAAGTTGGTTTGCAAGAAGGACAAGAGAATTTAGATTCTCTTGACTCATTGGAGTTGATGGTAACTTTATTTAAGGCGGTTAACATGCTGGAAGAGCCGGTCATAAAGCTCATGGAAGAGATGAAACCTAGACCAAGTTGTCTAATTTCTGATCTCTGTTTGCATTACACAAGCAAAATCACCAAGAAGTTTAATATACCAAAGATCATTTTCCATGTAATGGGTTGCTTTTGTATTTTGTGTATGCATGTTCTACGCGGAAACATCGAGATCTTGAAGAATTTAAAGTCAGACAAAGAGTGTTTCTTTGTTCCTAGTTTTCCTGATAGAGTTGAATTTACAAAGCCTCAAGTTCCTGTGGATTCAAATCCAAGTGGAGACTGGAAAGAGTACTTGGACGAAGTGATAGAAGCAGAAAACACATCCTATGGTGTGATCGTCAACACATTTCAAGAGTTAGAGCCTGCTTATGTCAAAGAGTACAAAGAGGCAAGGGCTGGAAAAGTATGGTCCATTGGACCCGTTTCCTTGTGCAACAAGAAACTGGCAGACAAAGCAGAGAGGGGAAACAAAGCGGCCATTGATCAAGATGAGTGTCTTAAATGGCTTGATTCCAAAGAAGAAGGTTCGGTGCTATATGTTTGTCTTGGAAGTATCTGCAACCTTCCTTTGGCTCAGCTCAAGGAGCTGGGGCTAGGCCTTGAGGAATCCGAAATACCTTTCATTTGGGTTATAAGAAATTGGGGAAAGTATAATGAAATATGTGAGTGGATGTTAGTGAGCGGTTTTGAAGAAAGAGTCAAAGACAGAGGATTTCTCATTAAAGGATGGTCACCTCAAATGCTTATCCTTTCACATCCTTCCGTTGGTGGGTTCTTGACGCACTGTGGATGGAACTCTACTCTTGAAGGGATAACGGCGGGTCAACCGCTGCTGACATGGCCGCTCTTCGCAGACCAATTCTGCAATGAGAAATTGGTGGTGCAGGTGCTAAATGTAGGTGTGAGAGCTGGAGTTGAAGATCCCATGAGATGGGGAGAAGAGGAGAAAATAGGAGTATTGATTGATAAAGAAGGAGTGAAGAAGGCAGTGGAAGAATTAATGGGTGAGAGTGATGATGCTAAAAAGAGAAGGAGGCTCATCTCATTCGAACATCACATTATTCTTACAAGACATAAGTCAAGTACAATCTTTTGGAATGATTTAAATTGAACTTTTGCTTTTATGGAGGGTTTGTGTATTGTGTGTGTGTGTGTTTTAAGTTGGTTCCCGTTTTGAACTGGTCTTTGAGTTTTTATATATGTGCGGAACGCTAAATCAAAAGCTTCTTGATGATGACATGTATCCATGAAAATTCAAAAGTAAGTATTGCTTGTACGTATCATGAATAGCAATTTAATGAAAATAATGTTTTAAGGAGTAATGAAAATGCTGTCAGAATAATCTTCGAAATTATCTGGCAGCACTTTCAAATTACTCCTTTAAAACTTTACTTTCACTACATTGCCTTTATGACTATCGGATTGAGCCACGCCCACGCAGGTCTAACGATTTTTTAAACCTGTTGGAAGCAACAGATCGACCCATTTATGAGATGTGTATGAAATAATTTTCTAGTCTGGATTTTACTTCACTGGTGGTAAATATGAAAACTGAGGGTAAATTGCATGAGCTATGTGAATCGCTTGATACAACAAAGCTTGATTCTCGAAAATTTCAAGTCCTTCTAAAACATTTTTACCAAAATATTGCATGGACGTACGTATATGATGATGATTTTTTTACAATTTTTTTTATGTTAGATTTTTTTGTATATTATGGAAAGAAATAACCTTCTACGTGCGAAAAAAATAATTTTAGATCGACCTTTATTCAACTAAAAATTGTAACTATTTAACTAACTTATTTAAAAATAATTAATTGCATTTAAGATAATTAAATTATAATGGCTGTAACATTATAATACTAACATGTGCATCAGTGCGTGTGACCCATAGATTATTTATTTATTTGGTTTGTTTTATTTCCATGATATTTGTCAACGTCTAGTAGATGCATGTAGTTGTCTTATAAAGAGTTGAATCCTATTTGGTGGCTATGGATTTATTATCTCTTAAATTTATTTATAAGAAAATGGAGTTTGACATTTCAAACAGAATTCGATTTTGGTGATGTCTTAGAGAGTCTTCTTTTGTTACTCTTTCGAGACTTGCATATATAGCATATGTAGACTAAGTGAGAGTCCAAATTTGATTTTAATTCTGTATAAGTGTCTTTTTAAGCTTTTCCTGTTAGAAAAGATCGATCACTAGAAGACGTAAAATGTTTACCGAAGAAATAAGTACTTTTGTTTTGGTAAAACAGAGGAAAAGAAATTGGTACTCGCAAAGAAATATCCTATAGGTACCAATTTTTCAATTATTATCCCATTACTTTATGAGTCTTACGTCATCTACTGCATCACGTTGGTGAAGCCTTTAATTTATCAGCATTATTCTTGTCCATCTTATATAATAACCTCACGATCACACACAAACAATCCAAGAAATAAACATAAAACTTGAATATTCCTCGTTGAGCTGGAACCGGTATGGCTTCCGAAAACCCCCACCAATTTCATCCTTCTCTTCACTTTGTCCTCTTCCCTTTCATGGCTCAGGGACACATGATTCCCATGATTGATATTGCAAGGCTCTTGGCTCAGCGCGGTGTGACCATAACAATTGTCACGACGCCTCAGAACGCAGTGAGGTTCAAGAATGTCCTAAGCCGTTCTATCGAGTCTGGCTTGCCCATAAACGTTGTGCATGTCAAGTTACCATATCAAGAAGCTGGTTTGCCAGAAGGACAAGAGAATGCAGATTTGATTGATTCGAAGGAGTTGATGGTACCTTTCTTTAAAGCGGTTAATATGTTGGAAGAGCCGGTGATGAAGATCATGGAAGAGATGAAACCTAGACCAAGCTGTCTAATTTCTGATTTTTGTTTGCCGTATACAAGCAAAATCGCCAAGAAGTTCAATATACCAAAGATCGTTTTCCACGGCATGGGCTGCTTTTGTCTTTTGTGTTTGCATGTTTTACGCCGAAACCTCGAGATCTTGCAGAATTTAAAATCGGATAAAGAGTATTTCCGGATTCCTAGTTTGCCTGATAGAGTTGAATTTACGAAGCCTCAAGTTCCTGTGAGAACAAATGCAATTGGAGATTGGAAAGTGTTCTTGGACGAAAGGTTAAAAGCAGAAGAAACATCATATGGGGTTATAGTCAACACATTTCAAGAGTTGGAGCCTGCTTATGTCAAAGACTACAAAGAGACAAGGGCCGGAAAAGTATGGTCCATTGGACCCGTTTCCTTGTGCAATAAGATAGGGGCAGACAAAGCAGAGAGGGGAAACAAAGCGGCCATTGATCAAAATGAGTGTCTTAAATGGCTAGATTCTAGAGAAGAAGGTTCGGTTTTATATGTTTGTCTTGGAAGTATCTGCAATCTTCCTCTGGCTCAGCTCAAGGAGCTGGGGCTAGGACTTGAGGAATCCCAAAGACCTTTCATTTGGGTCATAAGAGGTGGGGAAAAATATAAAGAACTATCTGAGTGGATCTCGGAGATCGGTTTTGAAGAAAGAACCAAAGAAAGAGGACTTCTCATTAAAGGGTGGTCGCCTCAAATGCTTATCCTTTCACATCCTTCTGTTGGGGGATTCTTGACACACTGTGGATGGAACTCGACTCTCGAAGGAATCACCTCTGGTGTTCCATTGCTCACTTGGCCGCTGTTTGGAGACCAATTCTGTAATCAAAAACTTGTCGTGCAGGTGCTAAAAGTGGGTGTAAATGCCGGGGTTGAAGAGGTTATGGAATGGGGAGAAGAGGAGAAAATAGGAGTATTGGTAGATAAAGAAGGAGTGAAGAAGGCAGTGGAAGAACTTATGGGTGACAGCGATGGTGCTAAAGAGAGGAGAAAAAGAGTTAGAGAGCTTGGAGAATTAGCTCACAGGGCTGTGGAAGAAGGAGGCTCGTCGCATTCTAACATCACACTATTCTTACAAGACATACGTCGACTACAATCTGTTGGACTATTTTAAATAGAACTTTGTCTTTATATGTTTTTTTGAACGAATATAGCTTTGGTTTTTATATGTGGTTGTCCGTGAATTAAGTACTGATATTTATTTATAAGTATATATTGTAAAATTTGATCATTTTATGAATATGCGCAAATCTCTTAAACATTCGTCTTTACAAACAGAATTAAAAATAATAATTTAATTAAAAACAAATATTTTATCCTTAATTATGTATTGTGTAACCTGTGTAATTATTAAGGAAACACAAGGACGGAATCGATTGCTTGCTATCACCTATTCCTACTTTTATTGTTTTTGATAAACTCTATATCCTATTAATTGCTAGCTTCAAACTGTATCTCCTTGTAACTTTAAATTTCAAACTCAAAAATGCATCGGTGATAAAAATATTGAAATTTTTAAAGATAAATAAAGTATTATTCAGAAAAAAAGAAAAAAAAAATGTGAGACGGATATGTGATATACGTTTACGTTGCATGCGCGGGACTTGGCTTACATGAAGGATTGTAAAATATAATATCAATTCGGCTAAATTTAAAATCTTCAAATTGAAAAAAGTTTTACATATTTTGAAGTGAAATGAATATAATTTTTATTTATTTATTTTTTTGATAAAAGCAAACTTTCCTATATATGTATATTTGATAAAAAAAAAATTAATATTAGTAAAACGGTTAGATATTTAAAACCAACAAAAAAATTGATTCGATCATTTTAGCAGATACAGTTTATATATATTAATCTTTTCACATTACCCATGTATTAAGCGAATCCTAATCAAATATCATATACAAATCAAACATCAAAACTGGAATAGGGATATCTTTGTTTTTAATAAAAATATCAATATCAATATTAGAATACACTTTATTTTAGTTTGAAGACGAATATGATTGAAGGCTAGCCTTTTTGCTGAACGGTGATGCCTTGAGGTTTGTCCATATGTAAGTTGTGTATGGGAGATAGAAACAGCGAGGCCAAGTTTGATTTTTCTTTTTATTCTTTTATCCAAGATTGATGTTTGCGGCTGATAATTCTATTCAGCACTCGCTATACTTTCGACGTAGTCTGAAAGATATTTCTCTTTATTTTTGGAGGCTTTTATATTCAAAAGAACGAAGGAGTGTCCGCCACGAAATGTTCTGTATCAATTTCTGTGAACCATATTTTGTTTTGTAACGAATACAGCCAATTTGCTTATGTTTTCTCTTACATCACTAATTATGTCCTTGAGTTTTAAGTTTTTCTTTGGATATTCCAAGAAATATGTATTCACAGAAAAAGAACTTAGAGAGTTCCTCATGGCTTCCGAACCAACCTACCAATTTCATTCTCCTCTTCACTTTGTTCTCTTTCCTTTTATGGCTCAAGGCCACATGATCCCCATGATCGATATTGCAAGGATCTTGGCTCAGCGGGGCGTGACTATAACCATTGTGACGACGCCTCACAACGCAGCCCGGTTCAAGAACGTTCTTAGCCGGGCCATCCAGTCCGGCTTGCCCATCAATCTTGTGCAGTTAAAATTTCCATCTCAAGAATCCGAATCATCTGAGGGACATGAGAATTTAGACTTGCTCGATTCATTGGGAGCGTCAGTGACCTTCTTCAAAGCAACTAGCATGCTCAAGGAACCGGTCGAAAAGCTGTTGAAAGAGATTCAACCTATGCCAAGCTGCATAATCGGCGACATGTGTTTGCCTTATGTAAACAGAATTGCCAAGAACCTTGGTATACCAAAAATAATCTTTCATGGCATGTGTTGCTTTAATCTTCTTTGTATGCACATTATGCGCCAAAACTATGAGCTCTTGAAAACTATAGATTCTGAAAAGGAGTACTTCCGCATTCCGAGTTTCCCTGAAAGAGTGGAGTTCACAAAATCTCAGCTTCCAATGGTCTTGTATGCTGGAGAATGGAAAGAGTTCTTTGACGAAATGACAGAAGGGGATAACACTTCTTATGGTGTGATTGTTAACACGTTTGAAGAGCTAGAGCCAGATTATGTTAGAGATTACAAGAGAGTTAAAGCGGGTAAGGTGTGGAGCATTGGCCCAGTTTCCTTGTGCAACAAGGTAGGAGAAGACAAAGCTGAGAGGGGAAACAAGGCTGCCATTGATCAAAACGAGTGTATTGAATGGCTTGATTCTAAAGAAGAAGGGTCAGTGCTATATGTTTGTCTTGGAAGTATCTGCAATCTTCCTCTGTCTCAGCTCAAAGAGATCGGTTAAGGCCTCGAGGAATCCCACAGACCTTTCATTTGGGTCATAAGAGGCTGGGAGAAGTATAACGAGTTATCTGAGTGGTTCTCAGAGAGCGCTTATAAAGAAAGAATCAAAGAGAGAGGCCTTCTCATAAGAGGATGGTCACCTCAAATGCTAATCCTTTCACACCCTGCCGTTGGAGGATTCTTGACACATTGTGGATGGAACTCGACTCTTGAAGGAATCACCTCGGGTGTTCCATTGCTCACATGGCCATTGTTTGGAGACCAGTTCTGCAATGAGAAATTGGTGGTGCAGGTGCTAAAAGTGGGTGTAAGGTCCGGGGTTGAAGATCCCATGAGATGGGGAGAAGAGGAGAAAGTAGGAGTATTAGTTGATAGAGAAGGAGTGAAAAAGACTGTCGAAGAATTAATGGGTGATAGTAATGACGCTAAAGAGAGAAGAAGAAGAGCCAAAGAGCTTGGACAATTAGCTCACAAGGCTGTGGAGGAAGGAGCTTCATCTCATTCTAACATCACATTACTTTTACAAGACATAAGTCAAGTACAGTCCAAAAAATGAATGATTGTATCGTTGTTCTTGACTAATTACATCTTTGTTCGAGATCAAACTACAACAGGTTTATTTGAAATGGTTTCTATTGCTGAATCTAATAATAAACATATTCAAACAGCATGTTTTTCTTAGTTAGTACACACATTTTGTTTTGTTAAATAGTTAGTACATTCTTAAGATCGACTTATAGGATTCGTATTATTTTTTCGTATCAAAATTATGTAAACCAATCAAAAAGACCATACAGAAAAAAAACATATACAATGAAATAGTAGATAAATACATCTTTGTATGTGTAGTAGAGTGTAGAAAGCCTGCTTCAATGGTCCTGAGGATGCGAACTTCGATTTTGCTCCTAGTAACTCAGAGTTATCAAGACTTTTTTTTTTCTTTTGTTTCCTTGTTAAAAGACTTATCAACAATATATTCTTTCCGCATCGATCATGAAAACGACGTTTGTAATATCTAAAGATGTCATAATGAAAAATTTAAAGCCGTAGGACAAAAAATAAAAGGGTCGTCCATTTCTGGACGGGTTTGTAAATCGGATCCATATCCGACCCTCCCCAGATTTATGTCGAATATGTTTGAGCTGACATATTAGTATTCATTTTAAGTTTCTAACTACAAGAATATTAGCTATTTGCTAACATTCACTCCAAATTGAAAGCTCTCCTTTTGGGATACGACGTGTCACCTGTCTTAATTCTTATTCTCGGGTTGCAATGATCCAAAATTGCTACCGTACTTAAAAGAATTATTTTGGTTTAGGAGACTTTTTCTTCCTTTTCTATAATTCATACTCCACGTAAAGCTAATTATGAAATGAACCATTTGGCCCAGTCTTGTTAGATTTTGTGTTAGATTGTTGTGTTTAATGTGGCTTGATCTCAAGTCATCGTTTTGTTAAAAAAAAAACTACAAGAATTTTAAATGTGCGAGATAGAAATAAGTTTAGATGATACATTTAAAAAAAAGAAAACCTCCTCTTCTCATACAAAAGAAAAGAGAGGTTATTGTAATTTCCTAGTGACGAAAAAACAAGTTAATAATAATAAGGGGCTTTAAATTGTCTTACTAGGCCCAATAATAACTCCAGTCCAATAACTACTATGGTGTACAAACGAGCAAGTGCCATAAGGGTTAATTAAACGGCGAAATCACGGTAAGAATCAGCGCGGTGGTCGCCGGCGAGGACGTCGAAGAAACTTCTCCGACTTGAATCATCGAAGGTAAATTTGGAGCTGATTTGTGCTCATGTCAGATTACATTGCATGGGCTTTTCTTTCGATCACTCAAATTTTGTGGGTTTTGGTTCCTTTATCTCTCGAAGTTAGTCATAAAGTTTATAGATTTCGAATTGAAATACGTAAAGCCTTAAGCTTTGTTAGAAAACCTAATTTTGGGTTTCTTGTTAATTTGCGTGTTTGTCACATTTTCGTTAAATTAGTGAACTTTCAGAGTTAAGAGGCGAGAAAATTAACAATGGAAAGTGATAAAGAAGAGCCAGTGGTTTTCTTGGATCGTACAACCCGAGCAACACGTGGCAAACGGTAAGAACCACTTTGAGCTAAGCCTCTACTTGATGAACCCTGAGATTATGTGTTTAATCTCTCTCTTTTCTGTTTTTCAGTATGACCAAGTTGCTTGATGACGAAGTAGAAGAAGATGAGCAGTTTTGGAATCAAGAAGCTCTTAAAGAGGTTCTGTTTTTATATCTTACTCTCGTCCTTGTAATTTTCCTTCACTAGAGATGGGAATAATTTCTAGTTGCAAAGTGTATAAACTTTCGTATGTTTGTATTCAGATATCTCTTTACTTTTGTTATCTGCAGGAAGAACATGATGATGAATATGAAGAAGAACGTGAAGTTGCTGATGAATTTGACAGCGACTTCAATGATGATGTATTGATGTGTTGATTATAGAATGAGTATTTATTTATCTAGATGTTGCTCAAATTGCTTCTTTTCTTTAACTTTATTCTTATGCCTTTTGTTTGGGAATAGGAGCCCGAGCCTGATGCAGTAGCAGAAAATGAAAAAGAAGAGAGGTTTTACCATTCTCGAACGTATAATGATGCTGTTATCCGTCAGGATTGTTTTACAATTTTGCATGTTGTTGTAGGGATCTGCCCAAGAAGCGGCTGATTTACCCTGGGAAAACTGCTCCAAAGAAAAAGAAAAAGAAGACGAAGGTAGTTTCAAAACTAGAAGATACTCCAGTAGATGAGAAGCCAGGTGAAGAATTAGGAAGCAAAGAACAAGACGAAAAAGAAGAGAATGAAGCACAAGAAGATATGGAAGGTGAGAAGGTCACAAGGAAATCAACACGGACTTCAGTGATTGTACGGCAAGCGGAAAGAGATGCATTGCGTGCTGCTATACAAGCAACAACAAAGGTTTTCTCAGGATTCATCCTCATTAGCCACACTTTGATCCTTTTTGTAAGCTTGCCATGTTGAGTTCGTTCTTGTGTTTGTTCAGCCAATAGTAAGGAAAAAGGTAGGGGAGGAAAAACGGATGACACAAGAAGAAATGCTGCTGGAAGCTGCTCAAACAGGTTTGGATTTATGATGCTGCATTCGTTTTTCTATCTGAAACTTAGATTGCTAATGTCGGGTTTGTGCAGAAATCATGAACTTGAGGAATTTAGAACGTGTCTTGGCAAGGGAAGAAGAAGTAAAAAAGAAAGCAATTGTGCATAAAGCAGTCTATAAGGGTCCTCAGATTCGTTATCTTTCAAAAGATGGTAAACTCTACAGCAAACTAGTTTTCTAGTCTCATCAGATCTTTCCAGAAAAGTAAGAACTATATTTGTTTAGACTTTTAACTTTACATGCAGGATGCAACTATTTAGAATTCTGTAACGGTGCATCATTCAGTTCAGAGTTATCAACGAAGTCTGTTCCGTGTAAGTAATTTTTGTTTGATTGGTGTTTGGAGATGAGCAGAAATGTGTGCGTATACCTGTAATTCATATTGATATCTATCTATCTTTATCTTACTTTGTTCTCTCTTTTCTAGATCCAGAACAAGCTGTATGTGTGATTACTGGATTACCTGCCAAGTAAGAAATTTTCTTTTCTTCGACTTTATCACGGTTTGACCAAAAAGATCTTGTGGATTGAACACAAGTAGAAATCTTTTTAGGTCTATCAAAAACAAATTATTTGTTTATTAGTTTTAAACCTGTTGAAAAGAAATAATGTTCTTCCCAAGCAACCTGATTATCTTTTCTCTACAATGTCAATTCCACACCTAGTGATTAATTGTTATCACTGATTCAGGTACCGAGATCCAAAAACTGGTCTTCCTTATGCAACCAGAGACGCTTTCAAAGCAATACGCAAAAGGTGTCATTTAATCCAAAACGGCTGCATCTTGATCCAAATTTTGTTGTTTCCTCTAACTGTCTAACGGATCAAAACAAATGAATGTTATCATATGAAACACAGGCTTTACATTGTCTTTCGACTTAAGTGTTATAATTTGATGTGTTTCAAACATTTTCTGTTTTTGGTTTTCTGAAGGTACATGGACGAACACGATGGTCTGAGAAAGAAAATGGATATGGGAGATTTGTTTAATACACTTGCGACGAAAGGTTTTGCTGTAAAGCGAAAGAGATCAAAGACTCCAAAGAAAAACAAATCATTTTCCCTCAGAAGCTCAGCTCGTTTCCTTAGTTTCGAGTCAGAAGAAGATAGTGAAGATTCAGATTAATAATCTCCTCTCTGGTTTGGTTAGTATATTAAATACTAAAGCCTTTGATTTTCATGAAACATGATCATGAAGTCACAGTCGTAATCATGTTCTTCAGAATTTGCATCTTTCATGATTGTCATAAGTAGACCTTCCAGGGACCAGTATGTGTATAAAATCATCAAATGGTTTTTGTGTTCAGAGATCACAAGCGAGATTAACATTCTTGGAGGAAGTTTTCATGATCGGAGCTTGAAATGGAAACATCATTATATTCAGAGATTGATTCTCCCGACCAGAAGCTACGACACCATCAGAGAACCAGAGAGAAAGTGTAAATTTTCTATATATTTTTGACCATCCTTACAAATTCATGTAATTTTCTCTTGTTACTTCAACAATGTGACACGAAAAATGTTATTAGTCGTTTAAAGTTAACTAGTTGTATTGGTGAATTTTGGTTGACGGATATCATAACCAAACCGAATAAATACACCTGATATTTAAAAACTGAAACTTGTAGCGATTTCTACACTTCTCAGAGCGCCAATGGCATAAAATGACATCACAAAGGACACAGAATGATTCGTAGTTCAGATTCAAGCTTCAAATCAAAGAAACATCATCGCCTCGTCTTCCTCCAGCTCTGCTCCTCAATTAAGCATCTTTTACAAATCCATTGCCAAATCTGTGTCTCTGCTCTCCAAAATGATAGCTTTATCATCAGCGAGCTTGTACGGATTTCTTCACTATCTCAAGCCAAAGACCTTACATTTGCGCGAACCCTTCTGCTTCATTCATCTGATTTGACTCCTTCCACTTGGAATATGCTCAGCAGAGGCTATTCTACAAGTGATTCTCCTGTAGAATCTATTTGGATTTACTCTGAGATGAAGAGACGACGAATCAAACCCAATAAGCTCACTTTTCCTTTTCTTCTCAAGGCTTGCGCTTCCTGTTTAGGTCTCACGGCTGGGAGACAGATCCAAGTCGAGGTTTTGAAACATGGGTTTGAGTCTGATGTGTATGTTGGGAACAATCTGATTCATCTTTATGGTTCTTGTAAGAAAACTTCTGATGCCAGGAGGGTGTTCGACGAAATGACTGAGAGAAATGTTGTTTCTTGGAACTCCATTATGACTGCTCTTGTTGAGAGTAGTAAGTTAAATCTGGCGATTGAGTGTTTTTTAGAGATGATTGTTAAGCGGTTTTGTCCGGATGAAACTACAATGGTGGTTTTGCTCTCTGCTTGTGCTGGTAATTTGAGCTTGGGGAAATTGGTTCATTCACATGTGATGGTAAGAGAGTTAGAGTTAAACTGTAGACTAGGTACTGCACTTGTCGACATGTATGTAAAATCTGGTGGATTAGAGTATGCTCGGTTAGTTTTCGAAAGAATGGATGACAAAAATGTTTGGACTTGGAGCGCCA
The DNA here is from genome assembly GCA_963854855.1 of Nasturtium officinale. Taxonomy (NCBI): domain Eukaryota; kingdom Viridiplantae; phylum Streptophyta; class Magnoliopsida; order Brassicales; family Brassicaceae; genus Nasturtium; species Nasturtium officinale. The sequence continues at coordinate 3,879,178 of OY978504.1, forward strand.
TGATTGTAGGATTAGCACAATATGGATATGCAGAAGAAGCTCTTCAACTATTTTCGAAGATGATGAAAAAATCATCTGTGAGACCAAACTACGTGACATTTCTCGGTATTTTATGTGCTTGTAGCCACACAGGATTGGTGGAGGACGGTTACAAATACTTCAACGAGATGGAGAAAACACACAAGATCAAACCAATGATGATTCACTACGGGGCAATGGTTGATATCTTGGGACGTGCAGGTCGACTAAACGAGGCATATAACTTCATATAGAATATGCCTTTTGAGCCTGATGCGGTTGTTTGGAGGACACTACTAACCGCTTGCTGTACCCATCAGGATGAAGATGATAAAGGAATTGGAGAGAAAGTAAAGAAGACATTGATTGAGTTAGAGCCAAATAGAAGTGGGAATTTGGTGATTTTAGCAAATAGGTTTGCGGAAGCGAGGATGTGGAATGAGGCAGCAGAAGTTAGGAAAGTAATGAAGGAAACTAAGATGAAGAAGATAGCCGGAGAGAGTTGTCTTCATTTGGGAGGGTCAGTTCATAGATTCTTCTCAGGATATGATCCTCTTTCCGAGTATGCTTCCATCTATGAGTTATTAGATTTGTTCAAGTTTAACTTGACTAGTGATAGTCATTTGGGGTGTAGTGATCCAAATTCATCTTCTTCACATCTCTTCTAGTTTCTTAAATCTGACAGGATTGATTCAACTTTTTTACCATTTGCTGAAGGTAAATGAATAAGTCTAGGAAAATAAATATATAATCTTTTAGAATTCTTTTTGTATGCAAGATAATCCAATAATAAGGTCACATTTTGATGTATTTATAAAATTACTAATCTAATCACGATTTCTTTTATGTAGTATAAATTTTCACATACGCAATGCAATTGAAATAAAATGCGATTTCTACGTAAAAGTGTAAAATCAAATTTGGAAAATATGAATGGATGTGCGATTGGAGCTACGATAAAAGAGAAGTAGCCAATGGCAATATGGCATATCCAGTAGAAGATTCTCAATTCTCATCCTATATTTTTCACAATATCTCCCTTTTGATATAACAAAAATAAACGTCTGAAACCAAATGTTGTTTCTTTAACATTGGCTCCGGCTTAATGTCATTGATTTGCTTCATTTCTTAATGATACAAATATATTTTTTTTTTAAATTCTTCAATAACAGTTCATCACCAAAGTAAGTATATGGTGATACATTCTCTGATTCCTCTGATGTTGAATAGTTTTTATGTGTATATCTTAAAGTATAAAATACCAACCAGAATCACAATATATATTGCTTGCCAAACTTTTACGTATTTGATGATTTTTTTTAGCATTTACAAGTTGAAAAGATACAATACGTCAAGCCATCGCATACGTATGATCCGTTTTCGGATTCATTAACTTTCATAGGTAAAATATTTTTCGGTTTGATGCGTAGGTGTATATTAATGTATCCATTATAAAAGATTAATGAAATCGTTTTCATAAAGTAAGCGAGAAAGTAAAGTAACATGATTTATGGCAATATGATATAATGCATGGAGTGTTATTGGAGTTGAAGTGAAAAGGGTAGTTAATGGCAATATGGCATATCCCTTGGAAGATTCCCAATTTCTCAACCTCTCAATTATTTTTGTTAGCGTACAAGGGACATAAAAGTATATATGAAATTGATAAATTATATATATATATATATGTATATATACATGTGTGAGTCTATAAAGAAACAATTAAAGCATCATTTTGAAACTCTCTCCCCACAGCACCAAAACATGACGGTGATGTTGGCTCTTCTCTAGAAGAACCTGAGGAAGTGGGAACCTGCTGCCTCAGTTAGCGGGTTCTCTTGTATTATGTAATTAGGGCAACTCGGATCCTTTGGCATTTCCTCGATGTTGGATTGAAGAAGAAGATGCATGTATCTTCTTCCCTTTGAGAATTCTGTTTAAATTGTGTTTTCATAGTTTCAATTCTTCTTGTTTTGTGTTATTTACCTTTTTGTCTTTGACTTTCTTCTCCATCTGTCTGCTGGTGTTTTATGTAGTAAAGTCGATTATTATTACCCAAGTCTGAGTTGATGCTGAGTTTTTAATTTTAATGTCTATGTCTATACAATAAATTAATACAGTTGGGATTTTAGTTAAAGAATATATCATTAATATCGATACTCTGTTACCACTTCGAGTTGAAAGTATGGTGCCTGAAACTTGATTTGTAGGATAATTTGCTACTTTAAATTTATTTATCTTCTTATTTACTCCTGTTTTAAATAGGAAGGGATGGAAAGGCCACAGAACGAGAATTTTTGCGATTAAGAACATACCCGAAAAATATTTTTAAAGCTGAATGAGCCCATCTCTTAAGGATATAGAAATATAAACAGAGCACATCAAATTAATATAAGATTCTTGCTTATACACGTATTACATGTTCAGTTATAAAACGTTATATCTTGGTAAAAAACATACATTATCATTATAACAAAAATAAACTTTTTGCAACTGAAAAGAACATAAGAAATTGTCATGGTTTAACGCATTTTTGCCAGAGATTTGCGACAATATATATAAATTTCAATAGATACCATAGTTCTACAGTTTACTAATAATTTTACCAAAGGATGATGTATATAATTTATATCTTCTAGCGAATCTCAAATTATTTATGCAAAATCTCCATGATGCTAGGGCCTTGTATATCTGAATATTATAGCGAGAGTATCTGAATCAAAATTAAATGAAGAATAATTGAAGATATGAACAGATTAAATTTCAACAAAAAAAAAGGTAGACTAACAGAGTTACAGGACTTTCCATTAATAATGTTTTGCAAATCTCTCAACTAGTTTTTTTTTCTGTAACTTAAGTTCAGAGTTACGCTTGTTTACAAAAAAAAATTCATATCATACATAGATCGTCATAGTATATTTTTATTTCCATGAACATGCATACAAAGGGCTATACAGATCTTTTCATATGAAGGATCCAGATTATATTCGTATTAATCTATGAAATTAACTGCATATCACTCAAGCTAATTATTTGTGTCGTAATGAAAATATGATTAGTGTATATTATTTTGTTTCCACAACTAGTAGTCTAGTACTACTTATTATGTTTGTGTATTTTATGATTAAATTGTTTTTTCACAACATGGACATGAGACTGAGGACGGATATATGATTTCTCATTTTATTATTAAAAATAAACATTGAAGTACATTCATACAATCATCATATGTAGATCATATCTTCTGTTGTTGTGATGATCTCTAAGATCCGGTGGCGTCGCAGATGATGGAGATTGGCTACATTTTCTATAACAGTCCGAACATTGATGTGCTTTTACAATGAGGACGACACAACACGCTACATTCCACCTTCGATTTTGCTTCACCTCCGATCACAATCACTGATATTATCATTGCCATCATCAACATCATACTCAAACTTTCACCCATCTTTTGTGTATCTATTTGGTTTTTTTTTTTTTTTTTGGTTTTTTTAATGTTGGATCAAGGCCATAATCTCAATTTTCATTTATTTAAACTTTCAAGCATATCCAATTTTTTTTGTGTGGTAGTATGACTATGATTGTAATAATATAACCAAAAATGATAAATTTTTGGAAATCTTCATAAAGTTTATATACCATTTTCACAAGTTCTTACTGGGAATGTGAAATCCAAAAAAAAAACTTCGTTACTAAACAAAATACCAAACTGAATTATGTAGGCAAAATTTCCGATCCCATCTCATCTGCTCACCCGCAAATCCCAAAACTGTAAATCTGTAACCAAACACCCAAACATGGTGGCATGGTTAAAAACTTAAAACTTAAAAGTTACAAAACAAAATTAAAAAACAAATGCAATGGAAAATCAAATAAAATTAAAAAAAAAAACGGTTGCAAAAGCTGGGCCTTGGGCCCGATTTCTTTTGTTAAAGAAATACCCTTTAAAATGATAATAATTACGAAATTTGCCACTTCCCAGTAGACTGTAATTTACTCCATTTTCTCTATCTTCTTTCTTCTCTTCCAATGGCTGCAAAATCCTAATATCCCACCCCTCACGATTTTTGTTTCATCTTCTTCGTGTAGATCCATCTATGGAATCTTCCTAGAACCCTAATCTAACTATCGAATTCGAGATTTGATCTCATGTTAACTTCTAAATCCTGATATTTTCGCGATTCGTCTCTGAACTTTAAACGTAGATCGAACTGGTTTTAAGACTCTTTGAAGGTTAGCGTCGTTTTTCTCTATTCTAGATTTGAACGTACTTCTCTTTGAACGCTATGGTTTTCCGATTAGGTTGATTGAGCTTGATTGTTGAATATAATTGTCACTTGTTCTCTATCTCTTCTGTTCTGTGTAGATTTGCTGTGGAGCAGATTTGTTTGCAATGAAGGACGAGTTAATGGCAGAGTTAGTAAGCTACGGTAGTTCGGTTTGGCAATCTCCGGTTAAGCGGATGGGTTTAGATGGTGCTTGTGGGGAGGCTGGTGATAGGAGTAGAACTAGCTGCAAGAGAATCAAAACGACTCAGGTCAATGGTTTTATTGTTTACACTAGAACTAGGAGAACTAAATTCAATAAGCTTCATGAACAAGATGGAAATGCTGGAATTTCCAATCATCCCGAGGAATCAAAACCATTGATTGGCGTTATAAATTCCTCAGGTGATATATGTCACAAGAATTTGATAGCTGAGACTAACATCAGTGGGAGCTCTTGTATTAAGAATACACTTGTTGAGAGCTCCGCTGGGAAAATTGCTGTGGAAGAGCGGTTAGTTACTGGCACCTTAGCTGAAAGTCTGGCGGTTGAGAAGTTCAAAAAAGTTGTAATTGAGACTGACAGTGTCAGTAGCTCATTAGTCGATGTTGTAATAGATGGCATCAATTTTGTGGAATTGTTACATGAAGAGATTCCTGTTGAAATTCTGTCAGAAGGGAGCTTGGATTTTGAGGTAAAGAGACTAAGATCTAGAGACAGAACCATGGGAAATTCTTATTCCGCGTCAGTGGAGAAAAGGCATAAATCTTTGAAGCGTACAGCACAGATCTATAAATCGGTTTTGAGAGTGAAGAAGATAAACAATTTAGTGCCTGAGGATGTGGAGGGTCTTGCAGAATCAGACTTTGATCATGAAGTTTTGGATGAACAAACACATTCTGTCAGTCTTGCTGACAAATCCAATTTAATCTGCAAGAGGCCAGCAACAGTGAGGGAACTTTTCGAGACCGGTATACTAGATGGTGTGTCAGTGGTTTACACGGGTACCGTTAAGGTTGGAATATTCAGTTTTGTATTGCATGATTTTGTGACCATTTTAGTCTAGCTTAATCTAATAAGTGGTTTTTTATGTGCCAGTCTCAAGCCTTTGGTCTCCGTGGCATCATTAAAGACGGTGGAATTTTGTGCTCATGTTCCTCCTGTGATTGGGCTAACGTAAGCATCTGTTTCAACTATGCAATTCAGATTGCAGGTTGACTTTGATGATCTCTAGTGATTCTATCAGCCATACTCTGGTATATAAACACTTTCTTTTTGTAGGTTATTTCAACTTCCAAATTTGAGATTCATGCTTGTAAACAATACAGACGAGCATCGCAATATATTTGCTTTGAGAATGGTAAGAGTCTTCTAGATGTTCTGAAGATTTGTAGTAACGCTCCTCTACATGCTCTTGAAGCAACAATTCTTGATGCTGTTGGTAGTGCGTCTAAAGAAAGATGTTTTACCTGTAAAAAATGCAAAGGTGGGTGTATTATCTTAATTCTCCCTAGTTTGTTCTAAAATGTATCTTTTTCTTAGATTTTTTGTTAAAATTGAACTTTAATGCCTGTGGTATCTAGGCGTGTTCCCTTTATCCTCCCTTGGCCATAGAGGATTTCTGTGTATGTCATGCTCAGAAGAAGAATATTCTCAACCTGGCCCTGCTGCTACAAGGACCTCGACTAGTGCTCCTGCATGCATAACATCTCCGGTTAAAAGCAGATTGAAGATAACAAGAAAGTTGGTAACCTTTATTTCACGTACTCGTCATCATAATATGTTCCTTCTCTTGTTTAGATTTCTATCTTATGTGTGGCGGAAAATGATTTTAGTTGGGCATCATACATGAGTATAAATATTCAATTATCTGCTGTCTTGTTTTGCCATTTTCAGGCCATCAGAATCCACGTCAAGATCTTCAGTATTTATGTCACCACTTGGAAATAGCACTCGAAAGATTACAAGAAAGTTGGTACCATTTTGTTACTTTTTTTTGTTGTGTACCTTGCATCTTCATCAATCATTTCATGAAGATACTACACTTTTGTAAACTATATAGGACTCTGTTTGCAATTTTTGTTTTCGTGTTGGCATGTTATATTTAGTGCATGTCCTTGCTTTCTTGAATTTAGTTATCAAATCTAAGATTATCACCTTGCATCTCAGGGCATTACGTCAAGCTTTGGTTGGGAAGGCATATCTCAGTGCTTCTACCAATTTATCTTCACAAAATAAATGCAGACCTAAATTTAAGAAGATGTTGGTATCTTTACTTTCATGATGATATTAGCCAAACCAAAACTGATGATAAAGAGTCTTATTTTGATGTGTCTGGTATCCTTGTATATCTTGAAGGTGGACCCAACATTCTGTGACCCCCAAGGCTTTAAAAAGCTTGTCCCTTTCTATTTCTTCAAAAAAGAGGAGTTGTAGATCATCAAAAAAGTTGGTATCATTTGTTTATAACAACCTTAGTTTCTTTTGTTCTGGCTGGTTTCCGTCTATTATTACGTATTTCCCCTTTTCCATACAGGGATCAGGGATTGCATAAGTTAGTGTTTGAGAAAGGGGGATTACCAGATGGAACTGAACTAGGATACTATGCTCGTGGACAGGTAACTTACCTTATCCTTTGTATGGTTACATCTCTCTGTACACCTGGCCTTCTCTTTTAAGACATATATCACTGTGGGCAGAAATTGCTCGAGGGCTACAAAAAGGGAGCTGGAATATTCTGTTACTGTTGCCAGTGTGAGGTACTTTTAAATATTATACAAACTACTTCATGTCCTTATCAGTTAGTTCTTTATTTGGAATTTTGCGTGCAGGTGAGCGCCTCTCTGTTCGAAGCTCATGCAGGCTGGGCATCTCGTAGAAAACCGTGCGCATTTGCTCCTCTGTCTCTTGTTTATATATATATATATATTTTTTTTTGTATTCCCTTATATGTTTGATTATCTATATTTGTTGCAGTTATTTTTACATATATACATCTAATGGTGTATCTCTTCACGAATGGGCGATTACTTTCTCACAAGGTCGGAAATATTCTGCTAATGAAAATGACGACTTGTGTGTTATTTGTGCTGATGGTGGAAATCTTTTGCTCTGCGATAGCTGCCCAAGAGCTTTCCACATAGGTAAAGCTGTTCTTAACCAATTTGCAGCATGCATCTCATTTTCTTTCTCAATCTCTCTAATTATCTTATCTCTGCCGCAGTATCTACACTTGTTGGTAAAATATTACGTGCAGGATTAATTAATTTGTATGATTATATTGCTGATCTAGAAATAGATATATATCTAAGCAGCAGGATCATTTCGAGAACGTTTACCATTTTAGTCACTTTGATGCGTTTCTAATATCTATCAACCAAGAGGGTCTGTTGACATTCTTACTTTTAAATCACTCTGTTGAACTGTTGAAATTTTCAGTCACTTTCTCAACATATCTGTCTGGTCTATGTAGAATGTGTTTCCCTTTCAAGTATACCTCGTGGTAACTGGCACTGCAAATACTGTGAAAAAAGGACCAATAGCGAAGTTGCTGGAGAGTACAATGTTAATTCTTCATCAGTTGGGCAACTAGAAGGAGTTGATTCTGTTGATCAGTTAGCTGGATGCATTCGAGTTGTCAAGAACATGGAAGCTGAAACAAATGGGTGTGTCTTATGCAGGTAGTCAGTCTTTCTAAGTCTAAATTCTTCTTATTAATGTGTTGTATGCTTAAAATTGTTGACAACTATGTCGTTAAAGTTTTTTGGGTGTTACCTACTGAGAGACATCAGGTCTATCTTAAAATTAATTGATTTGGAAGGTTAATAGTTAAAAGTACTACCTGTTACAACGGGCTATTAGGCCTAAGTTAAGGTGTTCTTAAGGTTTTGATGTAGTAGCCACTTTTTGTATTTATGTCCGGCCAATAATAAACAGATAAAAAATATATTTATCATCATAGCTAATAAATTTTTTGTCCGCAGTGGTTCTGATTTTTGCAGATCTGGATTTGGGCCGCGGACAATCATAATATGTGATCAGGTACTTTCCCCATCGGTCAGATCTTGAACTGAATTCTTATGTAATTTTCATATGAAACTAACTATTTCTTTTACTTATCCTATATTGCCACAGTGTGAAAAGGAGTATCACATTGGATGTTTGAGTAGTCAGAATATTGTGGATTTAAAGGTGACACATATAGCTTTATTCCCAGCTTACAATCTTCTGTGTTTGTGGTCAGATTAGACCTATTTCTTGAGATTGTCTGCTCTGATTTTAGCTCATGGGTTAATATGATTTTCTGACAGGAATTACCTGAAGGAAATTGGTTCTGCTCCGTGGACTGTACGAGGATCAACTCCACATTGCAAAAGTTACTTCTTGGTGGGGCGGAGAAGCTTTCAGATTCTTCTTTGAGCATTATACAGATGAAGCAAGAAAGAACTGGTGTAAATCCCATCAGCGATCTTGACATTAGATGGAGACTGATCAGCGGCAAAGTTACTTCTCCTGAAAGCCGGATGTTACTGTCTCAGGCGTTGACTATTTTTCATGTAAGTGCCTCTGCAGCTCGAAATTTATAACTTTATGTTATGGTAATTATTTTGTTTCGATATGATAATTGGTAAAAGTAAGGCATAAACATGAATAATAAGTACCCTCTTCTGAGAAATTTGTATAATTCCGAAATGCAGAAGCTTATTGTGCTAGCTTTATATCCCTCTGCATTTTTAATGGAATCATATGACAAGCAACTTCCCTCCATAAATTCCACTGTTTTCAATAGGAATATACAAAATTATACCATTGTGCCCTCAGTTCGTGCAATATCTATCTTGCAGGATTGCTTTGATCCTATAGTTGATCCAATTTCTGGGCGCAATCTTATTCCGAGAATGGTTTACGGGTGAGGACTCTTCCATCAGTGCATGCTTCAAGTAGTTTGAATTTGATTCTCATAACACTTTCAAATAATATCAATAAAATCACGAGTGCATTTTTCGTTTAGGAAGAATATGCAAGGACAAGACTACGGGGGAATCTGCTGTGCTGTTTTGACTGTTAAGTAAGATCTCTTCCTTGTCGCTATCTAAAGAGGCCATATATATATATATGTTGTGGATAAGTATTGATTTGGCTATTTCTGCTGTTAATCTATATAGTGCGACTGTTGTTTCTGCTGGACTACTACGAGTATTTGGCCGAGAGGTTGCAGAACTTCCATTAGTTGCAACACGTGTGTGCAGCCGAGAGAAGGTAATCTCTTCTTGCCTATTTTAAAACCATATATAGAAAATAAATTCTGTTTCCTGATTGACTTGAGAGGTGCTTAATCGAGTTTCATGGGGTTTTATACGAAATAGGGTTACTTTCAATTGCTCTTTTCTTTCGTTGAGAAGCTACTCTCATTCCTGAATGTCGAAAGGATCGTGGTTCCAGCAGCTGAAGAGGCAGAGCCCTTGTGGATGAACAAATTTGGGTTCAGAAAAGTCGCACCTGAACAGGTAAAAATGATGGATTTGACTCTTTGTGAATTGTGTAGTTTCTGAAATTAGTTCAAAGATAATCTCATAACAATTGAAAAACACTTCATTTCTACAGCTAAGCAAGTATATAAAGATGTGCTACCAAATGGTGAGGTTCAAAGGAGCATCCATGCTGGAGAAACCAGTGCAATCGCACCAAATTAGTGACAAGACAATCGAAACTGGCGTATCTTTAGAAGAAAATTTTGATTTGAGACCAGAAATTTTTGATTTGAAACAACCCAATGAGCCGTATTTTCATCCTTTATGTTGAGAAAGCATGTCCTGGGTTTGCTTAAAAGTGGATGAAAGAGTGAAGGATTTAGATTTTAAATGATTTCTCACAATAGAGACGTGTAAATTTTTGTAGATGTGAAGCTCTTTTTTGTAGATTCACATTGTTTTTAATCTCTTGTTATTTGGAGAACAAAAGTTTTCATTTCTACCAATATTTTTATTTTAATACTAAGAAAAATGTTTCTGTTTGGATTATACTCCATATTTCATATCAAGTGTAATAAACATGAATGATATCGACCTAACTCTAATAAACTCTTTCGCCAACATCTCCATCATAGACATATATTAGCTTTTTAACATATAGGAAGTTAGGAACATAGCGAGATGACTATTTCATAGCTTTCATGCAAACTCAAATAAAATTAACAGAAATAAAAGACATGTAACATCTGTAATTAAATAAGAATGATGTGAATTTAGTTTCATGTAGATAAATCTTGTTTTGGTAGTTTGGTACATAGTTTGAAATATTATAAATTCTTGACGTTTTTTTTGTAAAATTTTAGGAATTGTAAGATTTAATCCTTCTTTAACCTCTTATGAGTAGTGTTGGAAATTATAAATTTAATACCGTAAAATTTTAGAATTTTAAGGACTAATTGTGTGTTATCGGATTTAAACTAAACTAGATTTTCCAATGCATTAATTATTAGTAATTAGGATTTAATCATGTGTTAGGTGCATGTGTGCGTTATAATTCCCAATGCATGTAATCTAAATATAACCTATGAACACCGAAGCTATCTAAGAAAACTCACTACCTTAAACATCTCCTCTCTCTCTATAGATTTAATTTATCTATTTTTCTTTTCTCTAGATTTTTATTTGTCCTCCATGATTCTATGGCTCGTCCTTGAATCCTTGTGGCACCTCCTCCACCTATTCCGATCTTCTTTTTTCCAATTTGATAATTTTTCTAAGCCTTTTGATCTTGTTACAAGCCTTTTAATATAAGAGAGTTCATAACTCTCTGATCATGTAAGAAATTGGCAAGAAGGAGAAAGAAAAAGAAAAAAAAGGCTCTCATACTTCTTTCAAACCCTATTTATTTGCTTTTTGGGTGGCTTCTGATAATCGACCACCTGATTAATCTCCTCTCAAGATTTAGATCATGATCTTGTAATTAACGTGTATGAATCCAAAGTCTAGGTGAGAAAGGAGTTATTACAAACACATTTCAATTTGATTTAGTTAATAGCTAGAGACTTGATTTGAGTGAAGAAAGTCTCATCTCTCATCATCTCTTTCTAGCTAGAAGGTTTTTCACAATGTAAACATTTTTCATTAGAATGGCGACAAAAAAAAAACATTTTTCATTAGAAATTAAAAAGGATCTCACACTCAAGCATTTATGTCTATATAGAAAAATCATAATCATATTCATGGGAAGGAAATATATAGCTTTGTGTATGTTATTCTTCTTTCTCTCAAGATCAATGTTGACCCAAAAAAAAAAGAGAAGAAGATCAATGTTGACAGAATACGCAGATAAATTATTTTTAAATAGATATTTGTATTCATGGTTAACATGAAAGCTAGTGTTTCAAAAAAAATTAAAATTTATATGATTGATTTCTTGTCATTTTAGTAAGAAACATAATACTATATAATAAACATTTAATAGTTTGTTATTTAACATTATTAATTTACCTCGAGTTAGCATAGTATTTGGACCCATCACTGCTTGAATGTTAAGAGTTCAATATATGTCAAACTAAAATTTAAATTATGTTTAAAATTCAAATGAATCAGTAAATTAATGGTGATATATTTCTAATAAAACCATACCAATAGCAAATTTGGAGTAACAAAGTTTATCGAGGGTTGCGTTTAGCTTTTCCTTTCATCGTATTTATGTAAACGAGATTTTTTTTTATTTCGAGGAGTCAAATTTTCAGACTCATGTGAAGTCTTAATCTTTAGTTCTTTACCAATATAGGTAACTGAAAAAAAATCAAAGCAAAATTAAACTATAGTAGTTGCTTTCGTAATGGTTTTTATTAAGCATCATTAGCCATCTTGGCGTGTACCCCCCAACTCGCTCGCCTGTCGGTTGAGGTTGAGTTAAAAAAACCTTTCTTATCCCAACTCGTTCGCAACAACTATTCACTTGGTAAGTTGAGATGATGAGATTTTGAAAAATATTCATAATTTTCGTTTAATAATTGTAATTTGTAGTTCTTTTTTTATAATATATTCCATAATTAGTCTCTAACGTAACTGATTTAAAATGGCCATAAAAAACCTTATTTCTCTATTCTTTTAAGTTTCTAAAGCGACATACATACATTTTTTTAATAGTTTTATGTTTTGCAGGTTTGTCACATTGTTAACATTCTCTTATGAGAACTTGACCAATGTTATTTCATATTTTGTTTTGTCATTGTTAACTTTTTATTTGACGTCAATATTTCAAAATGATTATGAAACATATAAGATGATTTAACATGCATCTTTTCATTTTTTTTATATTTTTCTTCAAGTATTCACTTAAAATATATAGTTAATTTAGTAATATGAAAATATACGAAATGCTAATTCAGAAATGCTTTAGATGTTCGATACAATTAAAGAAATGTTTAATCACCAAACGTATATGATTAATTACGAAGAAAAAAATATAATAATGTCTTCGAAGCCCATATCTTTCACTTTACTCTCAAGCCACTCTTCCTCACACATGTATATATACCAAACAACATTTGCCCTCTTTTTACTTGTAATTAGTTGAGATATACTAAACCCAGCCCCAAGTTATCTTAACCATGCTCATCAAACCTGTTTTAGCCACCCTAATATCCATTTTCTCTATCATTCTTGCTCTCTACGCAACCATACTGCCTTCCTCTCTCTATTCTATTGGTACCATCATCGTAACCAATTCCCAACTTGGAGCATTAACACTACATTCAACATTATTTGGAGATAGACACCATCATGTTCCTATAAAATTTTGTGAGAAATGGACGTCAAGGCTTACACACCAGTACAAGCCTTCTCTTGTGCTGACAGTTGATTTGCATGGTTGTGGTAACTTCAGCAATGTTCAAAGCGCCATTGATGCCATCCCTGATTTAAGCCCTTCCACGACTCTAATCATCGTCAATTCTGGTTCTTATAGGTCCTATTTTCAACTCCAATCTTGTTCTTTTTATTCTCTCTACGATCGATAAATCTTCCATATTAATATATTTAGTTCAATATAAACAAGCAGTGAAAAAGTTACGGTTAATGAGAACAAGACAAACATTGTAATTCAAGGAAAAGGATATCAAAACACATCCATTGAATGGAATGACACAGCCAAGTCCGCAGGAAGCACTGCCGATAGCTTCTCCTTTGTTGTATTTGCAGCTAACTTCACAGCTTACAACATTAGTTTCAAGGTAAGGACATCAAGATTGCAACAATTAACTCTTACAAATCTAAATATTTGATGTATATGATGATATGAGTTCTTATATGTGTATATGTTTTGAGTGGAGGAAGAACAATGCGCCAGAGCCAGATCCTGGTGAAGCTGATGCACAAGCAGTAGCTCTAAGGATTGAAGGAGACCAAGCTGCCTTTTATGGTTGTGGATTTTATGGGGCTCAAGACACACTTCTAGATGATAAAGGAAGACATTTCTTCAAAGATTGCTTCATTCAAGGGTCCATAGATTTCATATTTGGCAATGGAAGATCACTCTACCAGGTTCAAAATATAACACAGTCATGATTTATTTTTAAAAACATGACCATAATACTCTAAAATTCCAAACAGGATTGTACAATTAATTCAATAGCAAAAGAGAATACATCTGGAGTTACTGGATCTATCACAGCTCAAGGGAGACAATCAGAAGATGAACAAACAGGATTCTCTTTTGTGAACTGTAAGATAAATGGAAGCGGGGAAGTGTTGCTTGGACGAGCTTGGGGAGCCTATGCTACCGTTGTGTTCTCCAACACTTATATGTCTGCAATCATCAATCCAAAAGGATGGAATAATTGGGGTGACCCAGCTAGAGAAAAGTAAGACAACTACATACACATTTTTCAAAATTAAATAAAAATATCTTTTTATATGTCTTAAATGGGTTTTATTTTCAGGACAGTGACTTTTGGAGAGCACAAATGCTATGGACCGGGAGCAGATTACAATGAGAGGGTTTTGTTTGGAAAACAACTCACAGATTCAGAAGCATCTTATTTCATAGATATTTCTTTTATAGATGGCGATCAATGGCTTCGTCCCACTAACATTGTCGAGCTTACATCTAAACACATCAGAGATGATCTTATCGGATTTTACTAACATAAATAAGGATATATTGATCATGATAAAAAATATATTCAGACATAGATACGTATATAGTATAAATACTCTCAAATGAGACCTGATATACGAATATATATAAGATCATATAGGTAATATGATTTCTATGTGTTTAATTGGATTTTGTTTTGAATATATTCTTCATCATAAAAAGCATCGATTATATAGACTTAATTATACGAAACTCCTTTAAGCAGTGCCTCCTAGACAAATATTACCTTTAGTGCATATGCTTGATAAATATTTTAATGAATATTCTGTAGTTTTTATTCATACTGAAATAAATTTAACAAAAATAGAAATCATTTAACTCTATAACTAAACATAAAGAGTTCTATTATCGTTTTAATTGGGTAGAATTTTTTTAGAAAAATGAATCACGGAGAGTATAAATCAGTAGCCAATCACACTGAAAGAGTTCCTTATACAAAGCAACTCACCCATATCGAACAGCTCCTTTCACCAATGTGGAAAGGGCTCCTTTCTCCAACATATATTTTATCAATTGAGAGGAGTGGCTTTAGATGTTGATTTGAGTGCCTTGTCTTTCATTGTACATAAATGTTTAATCTTATGTTTGTTGGATTTTTTCTCGGTTAATGCTCTGTTTTTTGGCATTTTATTTTTTTCGATTAAGTCAGAGTGAACCGAGCTGGAAAATTGGTAGTCTCATTGGTTTTTGGTTTTGAGTATGACTGATTAAAAATGCCCATGAAAACTCTTGTTTTAAATGTCTAAAATGACATATATTATTTTATCATTTTCTGTTTTGTATATGTGTAGAAAAGAATTGACATATATTTTTTCCGTGTTATTTTGTCATGGTTTGCATTTTCTTATAAGAACTTGACAAATATTATTTCATTTGTTGTTTTGTCATTATTAAATTTTTATTTGACACCAATATTTCAGTATCGATTCTATTAAATAAATTAACTTGATAAGTAATAATAAAAAGAATAAGAACTAAATAAGAACTTTCCAAAAAAAAAAAACTTTATCAAAAAAACAATAAGAAAAAGAAAATGTTTGAAGATCGAGATGATCGCCGACGTTGACGACCAAAAAAAAGCTAGGGCCAATTAACAGTGTGAATCGTCACGGAAAAAATTCCGAAGGCCTTTGTCCTTTGACATCGTTCTGAAAAAAGAAGCTTCAATATTGTTTTTCTCTAAAATTGACTTTTGCATTAGAAATTTAATTTTTGTAAAAGCAAAATTTGCATAATTTAGATAGGTTAAGTAAATGTTGAACAATATTATGATTTTTCTTGCATAACCTCTAACACTTACACCATGCAGATATATATATATATATATATATATATATATATATATGTATATTATAAATATAGTATAATAGATAGTAGCATACTAAAATATTTAATCATTAAAGAAAAGACTGTAGCATACAAGAAATGAAAGATAATAATAAATTAAATGTTCAAACTGTTTATTGTACATTGAAAGACAAAAATAAAGTTGCATGTTTTGAAGTTTTTTCTTTTAGCTAGATTCATCTTGTCCTCCGTTGCTCCTCCTTGACACACCACCTCGCCCTTTTATTTCGACCTCATTTTTTCCATTTTGGTAACTATTTCAGTCCTTGTTATCTTAATTTGTTACAAGCTTTGTAATCCATATAAGATATTCGATAACTCTCCGTTCGTGTTGGACATTGGTAAGAATTGGTGGAGAAATATATTTTGAGGAGGAAATATATTTTGAGGACATTGGTATGATTATGAGGAGGAAATATATATTTTGTGTATTATGTTTTTTCTCTTTAACCATATGAGGTTATATTTTGACGTAAATCATAATCATGTTTATAAGGACGATATATATATATATATTTGTGTATCCTATTCTCTCTTTAATTAACCATGTGAGATTATGACGTAAATCTAGAACAAAAATTAAATCACCTTAACATTATATATTAACATTAGAAAGAGAAAAAGGTTATTTCATTTATCTAGTATGGTGAATCTTGCGTGATTCAAGAAAATTCTTAGACTTGGGTTCACGAGACGATGCATATTGAAGAAAAGTGGCAAAATCAGTGTCCATATACTGCCGTGGATTATGTTCGTCGATGAGCTTCGGCGATGGCTTCACGACAGAGGTCAAGGGGAAGCTGTGCAGTGACGCCACCGATATCCTAGGCTTTGTTGAATTCACCAATACCCTATGTAACACGCTTTTGTACCTCCCATTGCTAAATATCTATAGAGATTATTAACCAAAATTGTTAGTTCATTCGAAGAATAATTAATTCGACTTCAACGGGCTAGTTACTTTTACTTCTCAATCTCTAATAAAACCAAAATTTTACTATTTTGTACCGTTACTAGCGTACGTTCATTATATATACAATGATTTTTAGATATATTTTTATGAGGAATGCCTTTCTATAAAAGTGATTTTTAGATATATTTTATGAGAAATGCCTTTCTATAAAAGTGATTTTTAGATATATTTTATGAGAAATGCCTTTCTATAAAAGTTTTTTTGATTTATGATTTAATAGTTTAGTTAATGTATATCATTATCCATATATATAGATAAAAATTATTTGGATACAACCAAAAAAAAACACTTAATGGTATATACGCAAATGATTTTAGAATATGATAATTAATTACCTCAAGATGATCGCCGACGTTGACGACAAAAGAGCCAGGGATGGGATCAACAGTGAGCCATTCATCACGGAACTGAATCTGAAGGCCTTCGACGTCGTCTTGAAGGAGAAGTGTCAAGAAACCGTAATCGGAGTGTGGTGGCATCCCCAGCGTCAACTCTGGCTCCGGACACGGTGGATAACAATTCACCACCATCAACTGACTTCCCTCTTCCAACTCCTTCGCCGCCTCATCTCCGTCGCCGTCGATTTCAAGACTCTCCAAGATGGCTTTCACCATCATCTCGAACATCTCTTTCGTCTCTATTGCGTACGTAGCCGCCAAACTCCTGTTTTCGTTTTTTTTTTTAATATAACTTTTAGTTAGAAACTCATGGATGTAATTTAACATTTACGTACAGTAATATTAAATATATATGCTTGGTATATTTAGTAACCCCGTGACTGCTATAATATGGTGGTGATGCAGGCTACAGACCTATAATATATATTGTGGTGTGTTGTAATATCTGACATATTCTTTGTTTGTTTTTTTGTAGTATTTTAATTGCACTCATCTTTATAGATTCACAAGCCACTCATCTTTATAGATTCACAAGCTAGCCGCCACATGCATATCTATTTTTAAATTAAATCAAATAACGCCATCCCTTCTAGACTTCTAGTTAACTGATCGGGTATACCCTTTGTGACCAAAATATAAGAATGTTCACTTTTTAAAAAACGTACCAAAATATAAGAATTGGTTATACATATGCTTGAAAGATTCTAAAATTGTGTCTGTAAGATGTAATACCAAAAATTTCCTTTGACTAATCGTTTTCAGAATTAATTAAATATTCATATAGGTAATTACGTTGAACCACCTGTGTTTTTGTTTTTAATATTTTAAAACACGTACTATATTCAAACTTTTTGTGAACTCTCTTGATGGAATTTTAGATTTAATATAACTTTTTGATATAATTTCGAGGATCTGACCTGAAGTCGGAGGGAGTAGATGGCCAATG
The DNA here is from genome assembly GCA_963854855.1 of Nasturtium officinale. Lineage (NCBI taxonomy): Eukaryota > Viridiplantae > Streptophyta > Magnoliopsida > Brassicales > Brassicaceae > Nasturtium > Nasturtium officinale. The sequence continues at coordinate 3,897,269 of OY978504.1, forward strand.
ATGAAGATAGTCAGGAATAGGATGTGCATAGAGTTTCAAGAAGTCTCTCCAACAAAAGACATTGTCTTTGATCTGGTTGAAACTCGTGCCGTAACGTACTGGAGCCGACATGTCGGACGACATGTACTTTGATCTCTCCTCGTACGGAAGATTAAAGAATCTTTTACACACTTCTATCATGTTGCTGCTCACATCTCCCTCCATCCCATGATTCACCACCTGCATGTCCATTTACTTACTTGCTTAGCAAGAAAGTTATCTATATATATCACCTCATGTAATTTAAGGTTTTGAGAACAAACCTGGAAGAAGCCATAGGTTTCACTGGCATCGGCTATGGTTCGTAGAACGTGAGGCCGGTTAGGTCCAAGGAGCTCGGCGAAATCTATGAGGGGAAGCTTTAGGTTTCGTTTTGGTTTAAGCTTGTCGGATTTTGTGAAGATGGGTCGGTCAGGTTCAGGCCATATATATTTGGTTGGGACTTTGGTTAGACCCTTGTCACACAGATGTTTCACACCTTTTTGGTATTTCATGTTCTCTTCTTCCATCATCGGGGATATCATCGACGGCGACATTCTTTTCCTTTTCATTGCAAATGACACAATTGCAAAGTATATATATGCATTAATAATCAATTAGCAAATACAGAGAACTTATGAAAGAACAGAAACTCAGGAGATGTATGTTTAGTATGGACGACGAATGTAATATATACCTGCTAGATCTTGATGGTCTCTTTGACAACTGCGGAGGTTTTATATGTATTTATGTAAATGTGAGATTCGATGATTGGGGATTTGGTAAGTTGTGGTGGGTTTTTCATGTTGGTGGATGTAGGTATTTATATATATATATATAATGTTTGATGAGACGTTGAAATGAATAGTGGAGAATTGATATTTTGACGAGTTAAACAAATGCGACGAAAAAAAAAACAAATGTTGGTATTGTTCTGAGTCAAGTTCTTGGAGACTGACTTCTTCTTCTTAACTCGTCTCCTTACAAAACCGTTGACATGTTATAAGTATTATTATTCCATAGTAATTTTTTATAATATATATATATAAAGATATATATTTATATATAGTATTAGACGATAAGACCACGAAATGGTAGGGTCTAGCTCGCAGTAATATTAAATATGTTTGAAAATGATAGAAAAAACAATTAAAATTTTTCAATAGTTTACTAGTTTATGTATTTCTGAGTTACCTCCTGAGTTTACACAACAACAAAATGTTTCATATATTGCTTAAGATAGCAAATATTAGATGTAACGTTTAATCAAAGCTTTCCCTTGGTGGTCACAAATGCGCAACAGCGTTTCTTATAACAGTGGCGGATGGAGAAATCTTTTTATCATCATCGAAACAGATATCAAAGTACTTGGTTTGGGAGAAAATTTAGTCGTCAAACAGTTATCACACACCAAATAATTGCAAAATCTTTAAATACTATTTTCATATTTAAATTAATCACCAAGTATTCGTTAAATAGACAAAATATTATCGTTATTTTGTCACTATATTTACCAACTAATTAGTGTTTACATATATACATGTATTTAATCAGTTTCATAGTCACTTATTAGTCGCACAATAGTCACTAAAATTTTACCGACTCCTACTATTGTACAACCATTATATCTTCATACAGTTTTAGTCATTAATAGTCTTGGTATTAAATTGGTGCTTAAATTATGATAAAATATCTTACCGGCAATTTACCATCTACCACATAATTTAGTGGTTATTTATTAACAATACATCATTTTTGTACTGTTACTTTTAAAAATAACTCAAATTTTAACTTAAACACAAATATTTGGTAATCATTGAAGAGTACTATGACTAAAAAGGAGTATCATCAATTCAAAGAGATATATAACCATATATATATATATATATATTTCATAAAATTTACCAATGTGTCACATATATATATATATATATATGTAAGAAATATTCGATCTATAAAAATTATGGAACGTTAGTACTATTGATTTTTGACCAACAATCTACCTGACTAGCTACAGCATTCATTGAGCATTAGAATTATAGTTATCTTCAGTGTCGCTTTTCTTTGGTAAGAAAACGGAAGAGATTTGAGAATTCGAGCCTAATCTATTTTGCAAAACTTCTAAGCATTATTAAAAAGAAAAAGAAAAAAAAAAATCAAAATTATTTTACCGATTCAGCGACCACCACATTTAGAAACTTACACAAGAAAATTGGCTCATGTACATGTATTTTTCCCTATATTGTTTCTTTATTTAATATTATTCCCTATATTGTCTCTTATTTAATATTTGTATTTGAATTACTCTTGCAATGATCCTATGTAATATGTATAGGATATTTAAGCATTTGACGAAACGGAACTCCTGGGTGCGGAACTTCGTTGCTTGGGTCCCGTTGGGGAGGGATTGGGTCAACTCGATAGGACTTTATTATGTTGACTTTTGCAGAATTTGCAAATATAAAATATTTCTTCATTATTTGTCAACACAAGTTTTCTTCATATAATATATTAATATGTAATTCTCTTACAATTTATTTAGTATTTGCTTCATCTGATACATTATCGGTCGAGTTTATTTGTTTTGTGTTCGTTACATATCAAGTGTGTGTGTAGTGTAGACCGACCAGCAAGTACGATCCCTCTCGTTTACATGTCAGGCATCGTCCTTTAAACATACATATATTTAACGTATGATCTCTTTTAATAGTTCTTAAAAATACCAGATTTAATTTTTTTTTCTTAAATTATCATCTAACTTTTAAAGCTTACTTTATGATGTTTATAAATTTTCATTATTTTCTGTTTTCCAAATATGAAACTTATTTTTGTGGTATTTTAAATAATTTCTTCTGAAATCTATTTGTTGGTAAAAATGATTAATTTAATTTAAACAAAAAGCAGCGTTTTACACAAACTCTAAATTTTAAAGCTCATAAGTCATAAGGAACAAATAGTAAAAAAAAAGGTAATAGAAACGGTTGGGCTAATTATAAAAAAAGTTGGACTAAAATAATAATAACTTTGAATAAAATACATTTTTAAATTATGTTTTCAAAAATTAGTCCCTCTCCTACTCTAAAATGCTTTGACAAGCTTACCCTTCATTGAATAATCAAAATTGCTAATTACGTGCTCTTGTCATCCATTATGTTTATAAAACCAAGATTAAATTTTGTAAGGATACATTAATAAAGATAAAGGGTGATTCGACGAATCTTCCCAAATATATTTATTAAAATTTAGTTTCATCCATGCGTTCCAGCTCTTGACGATAAAACTAGATTAATAGTACAGCATGCAATGCAAATGATCTCAATTTATTTTTCAAAAGATATATTTGAGAGATTGTTTTCGGATCAATTTTCCCCAAGTAATGACTACGATATATATTAGTCTGACTAAATTATAGAATTAAATTATCAACATATGATGAATCAGATAATTTCTGAGAATATTGAATAATGAATATTAATAAAGTCAAACAAAGTTAAACAAATCGAAAAGAAAGTCAAACAATCATATCTTGTACATTTGGTTGGTTTTACGATAGCCACGTCACATTACGGGCACGTAGATAACTAAATCTATTGGACGTAATATAAAGCTATAAAGTGCCCCTTGATTTTTTTTAAATTTTTTTTTAAATACTCAGCGAAAAGTTTCGAGATCTAGACATCATCTTCCCGAAAACGAGATTAATATGTTGATACCAGGTTTAACATTTTAGGATTTGAATCAGATTAAACCAAAGTAAATTCCAGTCAATCTAACCTAATAATACTTGGTATATCAAATCAATGGATGTTGTAAAATGTCTAATATGGTCGATTTAAACAAGTATAAAAAATCGAGTTGAAAAAATGAAGTTTGGAATAAAATCTTTCAACCAAACCCAAATAGTCGTATCGACTCCAATAAACATAAATAGAGAAGTCATATTGATTAATTAAAATATCCTAAAATTTAGAGAGAAAATTCTACTAATAGTATTCATCACAAAAACTATAATTTCTTTTGTATTCATTCGTTCACAAATATTCAATAAAAAGATAATTGATTAAAATCTCTAATGAATTTTTATTGTTCAACATGATAAAAATATTTTTTTGTTAAAGGGTTTGACTAGTACAATGTTAATAAGTAATTTTACCGATTCTAATATTTGAATTATTATTATTTTCTCATCAAAATGGTACTTATATGTATCTTCTTTTGTTTCTCTTTTACAGAGGAGCCATTTTTTATGTTACGCTACTGCCAGATGGTGCCCCTTGTATTTATTTGTTGAATTCAAACTGATATGTAGATTTCAAGTTTTCTTTTTTTTTTTTTTTCGTCGGATTTCAAGTTTTCTAAATTCCGAATTACATGAACTGGAAAGTCAGATACTTTTTCTTTTGAATTAACAAAAGGATCTTCAACCAGTTATCTTCGTAGACCAAGCTTCAATCTTAAGCATGGTCTAGCTAGTGATTTACCATGCTTCAATCTCTATCCAAGAGGGTTTATATATATATATATATAGAGTCGGGAAGGGATTAAAGATTTTGTAAAATCGATAAAGTAAGTCTCAAAACATACTCCTAGTCGCCTAAAGGCTAAAGTCTATTACGTGCAATAAAGTCAGTTTTCTCAAAATAATGTTTTATTGTTGATAAATATAGTTGATTTTTGCTGAGAAGTCGTGTTACCTACCATTTGAGTTTTCAAATATAAGGTGCTGTAAATAATATAGAATTTAATATAATTATCTATGTTACTATATATTTTATAGTTTCTTATAAATCAGATTTAGGCCTGAAATTTTTTAGACAGTAGTTTTTAAGAAATTGTTCTTTATGCATGAACTGAATATATAAAAATAAAATAAAAGCAATTGTATTGAATCTATTGATATGCAGATTAACAAATCTTACGAATTTAGTCTATTTTCAACTGGTTAGTTAATAAATAAAAGATGAGACCTACATAGAATACGTTGGGGTCAAGAAACTAGGAGGGATAGATTTATTAAATTTTTAGAAACAGTTATATGAGTTGGCAAAAAGAATTAAAAAAAAAAAACAATTAAAACTGGCGACAAAAGTAGCTGCTATGGACGACCCGGGCCCAAAGTCAAAGACAAAATTAAATATATTATTAATAGAGTTAAATTGAAAAAATAATATATGCATGCATTTCGTCTTTTTCCTCTCCATTCGATGCATTAGTTTCCTACGCCACGTCAGGCTCTCTATTTCTTTAATTATCATTCGTTCGAACTAATTTTTTAGGTTTTTAACGATAAAATTTAGTATCTAATTTGTTGGGAAAATGGATAGATGCTATTATTAAATATATGTACGTATGTATTCTTTGATTATTAAATTTGGTGGAGTATTTTTATAAAGGCATATAATCATATTACTAAATTCTTCTTTGAAAAATGGGTTCTCTTTTATTAATAGCGTTTCTTTCTACGGAATGACCAAAAAATTATGAGAATTAACTGTAAGATTACAACAGAGAAGAAGTCAATTTTAGCATAAACCTAAAACCATACATCGGCTCTGCAGATTGCAGTTTCAGTATGTTGCCAATTTAATTATGGTCAGGACCCCGATAAATTTTAGGAGGCGTAAAGCAACATAAGGAAATGCTGTATTTTTAATAATTTTGAAAGCACAGATAAAATATCAGTGGTAAAAGAATAGCATCACAGAATTATTTAATGTTAAGAAAATTACAGATACTATATTAATAATAACGGATAAAACATAGTATTATATTTTTGCTAGTTAGCTATATTTATGGATTTCTAAACTTTTCATGAAGCATTTTTTAATTATGAAAATGACTAGAACCCAGATACTCTTACTCGTCAAGAAGTATCATTTTATATTTATATGTAATATGTGAAGTTAATGAAAGAGTAGGTCTCAGAGATTGTATTAAATATTGAAGTACATATTTATGCATATTAGGACTTAGTTAGCATCCTACAATTAATTAAGATGGCTGTGAGAATTCGCGGACCTTTCCAAATCCTATCTAATAACAGTTGCCTAAGTCAAAAGTTTAAATAGTTGTTAATTATTTGTATAAAAAGTCAATTAATAAAAAAAACTCTTATAAGAGCTAAGGACACATTGCTGACGAACAGTTGCATTCGTAACGTTACTCGATCTATTTTATAAAGTGACAAGACAGGAAACTAGCCAATTTCATGTTCTAAACTTTACTTTCAACTATTTCTGCAGGTGAGATCTTAGATAAATCATATTTGGCCGCCAGTTTAATAAATAACGTAAAAATACTGAAATTTCTTTAACGGAATCTACTGAAAAGCTGCAAATATTTTCATGGATTTCATTCAACTTGATTGATTGCTGTGTTAGTATTGTTTGGTTAATAAACCAGTGAAAAGTCACAGGTTTCGAAACTAAACCCATAGTACTGATGCATTTATATATTATTGCCGAAATTTTGTGCTTCTGATGATAGTATGTATTTTCTTAGATTTTTTTTTTCTTTACTTAAATTAAGACATGTTATGTGTAGATGACCAAAAAAAATATATATATATATATATATATATATATATTATGTGCACGCAGTTTCATCTTTGCATTGTGGACTCTTGTCTTAGGCTAGAAAAGAAAAACCAAAATAAGACATTTAAAAAAAAAAATGTTATTATCACCTATAGCATTAATTCCAACATATACAAACGATATCGTAAAATGTTTGTACTTGTGTCTAAACTAAAAAAAAAACATTTTCTTAACAAAAAACAATATATTAAATTATTTAGACGATGTCAATTGCTAACTTTGATTATGAAAAATCGACAAATCACAATAACAATACAATGGTCTATTCAGGAACCTTGAAAAACGGTTTATTAAACCACAAAACAACTATTTATATCCACCGCGCTTGACAGGGGCTAGACAAACCCAATAGATACATGACCAATAAAAAGGCTTCAAAATTTTTCCAGTTGATAGAGGCTTTTCACACTCTTCAAAAAACATAAAATGTGAATATATATATATATATACATTACTAAACTGAAACAATGTTTTGTAACAAAAATATGCACTGTGACTGAGGCGTTTCAACACCGTAAAGGTATGCTGTGAGTGTGAGGATCAGTCCATCCATGAAATGTGAACTGACGATGTTGCAAAAATAAATTCGAAGTGGGGCTGATTGAGGCAAATCAATATAAAATTCTAGACCTGTACATTTTTCCATATAATGGACACAAGATGTAAGCATGGCCTTGTTCAATGATTATTTCGATTTTAGAAGCAAGTTGTTTCCACTGGAGATCTTAGATGTCTGATTTTATGTTAGAAGCAAATCACGGTTTAGTTAAATATAACATAACGAGTTTGACCGTTTCAAAAACGAAGTTAATTGAACATCCGTTAACAATAATCAAACTTGGGTACCTTTTGTCAAAGTGAATTATAAGTATGAGAGTATATTTGATTGGTAATTTGATGTACATTTGATTTAAGTTGATGTATGTCCATAAATCAAGTATAACCCAAAAATGTCACCAATCATCAAGTTTTAGGAATTTTGAAGTTAAGTTTGAGTTATGAATGTAGTATTTTGATTTATATTTTGGAGGTATATTATTTGTAAAATGGATAACTCAAATGATAACTCAACATCATCAACAATCTCATGGGGTAGAATGTGGTAGAGTGATATTATGATTTTGACTCTTTTTTTTTCTTAACCACGTAAATCTACTACAACTTAAGTTTGATACTACATAATTTTTACTGCAACTTACATCAAATAATAATAAATACTGTAACTCAAATTTAATAATACATGTTACCAATCAGAACCATTATTAAATGATGAACTTCGCGCTTATTCTTGTAAAGTTCTTTACTTTTTTACTGTTAATGGTTAAATCAAATGCTCCCTTTATTTGATATATACCCACGGATATCCACTTTATTTATTATATATTTTGCCATGATTCTAGTTCTCCTAATTAAAAGAAAACCAACAACAAATTGACGTAAAAAATTTCTCATAACAAATCATGTATACATCACATATACACAATGTTAATTGTAAACGCCGTAAGGTTTTTTTTTTTTATTCAGGCTATCATTGTGTCACAATGGTACGATCATGCTATTGCTATATTTATGTAAATATATTTGATTTTCTTGTTGAAAATCGAGATTGAAAGTTGAATGAGCTCATGTCCCAAAAAAAATCATGGATGGTATTCCGAATGTGGAATTGTGTTAAGAGACTTGGTCCATCGTAAAATCACGCGGCCTTGTTTACCGAAAAAAAAAAAAAATTACGCGGCCCTAAAAAACAAAACAAAAAATCGAACTACGCGGTGCTGAACTTCAAAGCGTTTTGTTTGTATCTACAAATCAAAAACGATGGGATGTACGGGTACCTCGAATAGCCGAGAGTTGACCGTTGAAAGCCGACAAGGTCTCCTGATTCAAGGGGAGGCTCTGAAATATCTGGCCTTGTCCGTAATCGGAAACATTACTTCAGTTGTACTAAGTATGTGGAGCCTACGTGGCTCTTTTTTTCTGGTCAACTTCTCTTCACGGGCAAAGAAAACAGATCAACTAATCATTTTCTTTCCTTTTCCAAATTCAATTATTTGTATTTTCATGTTTTAAATACTAAGTCGCATTCGTATTTAATGAGACACATTCGTAACAAATGCATGAATGTCCTGAATTATTGTTCAACTCTATTAGACTTTAACCAGTAACCACTAGTTTTTTTTATTTGATTATTTTCTAACGTCTGTTTGTTTTGTTTTGAAGTTTTTTTTTTTGTTCTCACGGGTTTATTCACAGAAGATGTATAAAGTTAGAAGTAATAGAAACAAAAAAATACGACACCCATGAAAATCTCTAGAATACAGTTGTTCATGACGTGATCAAGATATCTAACTAGTTCCAACGAATAATATCAACGACATATTCGCAATATGTTTTTTCACATAATTAATCAACATTTTTTCATATAAAAAGTACATCAAATCATTTCAAAAATATGTATATTCTAAGAGAAAAGACATCTTACTTTTTATAAATTAATTTGTAGATCATATCAATAACAAGGATGAAAAATACACTAAACTGGAGAAGGCGACGCTTGGACTTTTCAGGTTAAAATATATTCATGAAAGTATCGTGGGTAGACATTTTGCGATACATGTGGCTATCATTCCCATTACAATGTACTTATTTTCTACATATTTTCTGCTGTTTATTAATGGTTTTATAGGTAAACTTTCTAGCCAGGCAATCGTGACTGTCAGCTATATAAGAAAAAAAAAAATACAATTTCGAAAAATCAACTATTATATATGTCAAACAATAATGGATCATTGATCTAATGGAAACACATATATAAAGTCCGAGCATACACGTAATAAATAGTTTTCTTCTAGAAATACTAAAATAGTATTTTCGAGAATTCTACAATACTTGGAAACTTAGACTATACAATTAATCATATAAGTTGTATAACTTTCTAAACTCAAAAAGTAAATTAAGCTAAAGAAAGTTATGGTCATCAACTTACATGCATTTTACAACAAATGTAACAAATCTTCTCTTTTGTCTTAAATTGAAAAAAATAGAAACTTACACGGTCATAAATTTACATGTATTTTAAAATTGACATAAGTGTAAGTTTATACTTTTCCATTTCAAAAAAAAAAAAATATTGTTAGATTTGTAAAATGCATGTGAGTAGACCATCAGGAATTTAGGACTTAAAAAGAGGATTGTGCCGAAAACCACAAATGGACCAACAATAAAGGCCCATTAATAAACTACGCGTCTAAAATGGCCCATGAATGATAACTTACCAAAAGTTACAAAACACGAAGATGGATCAATTAAGAAACTTAACGAAGAAGAAGAAGAAGAAGAAAAAAAATTATTTATCGTTGACAAAACAAAATACGATTCTAGGCAATTCCCGATTCCTTGATCATTCATTCATTTACTGAAAAAGTCTTAAAGAAAAAATAAAGGATTGGGTCATTTGGTTAAGATTTTAGTTTTCTCCAATATCGAAATCACTTTATCTGATCAGTGGATTCTACGACAACCATGTTCAATTTCTGGTAACATCAACAACTCCATGATCTTATACGATCTTTTACGTTAGATAGATTATGTTTTAAACTAATTTTGATTTATGATCATTTTGGGAAATTCGGATTTTTGTGTTGTGGGTATGTTTATTTGTGATTAAGGAACTCTGCTTTACTTTGATGTTAATGGCGCAAAGTTTTAATTTTTGTGCTTACTTAGATTCTCGATAGCTACTTAGCTAGGGTTTTATAGTTGCTGCTAACAGATCCAGAACATTTTAATGAGGATTATCTTCCTTGAAAGCTATGTGCGTCGATGTTAGTCTCTGTTAAGTAATTCATTTTGAGTCTTCATATAATCAAAATAGTTAATTGCTTTATGATATTGTTGGTTTTACTCTTTAAAAGATGTTGTAGATTCTGCAATGTTAGTATATCAAGATGATGTGTATTGGGTCTTGGAACAATGTTCGGTAGAGTATTTGAGAATGAGTTGTGTGTTTGTGTGAAATTCCAGGGGCTCAAAAGAACAACAACAAGAGCTGTCTCGTCCTTCATCAGAAGGGTCTCCACAACCGTGGTATTCGCCATCATTGGTCTCCTCTCCTAGCTCATCCCGGCCTCAACCAACTGGGCAGATTCCACCATATGTTTCACCTGGTGAAGCCGCAGGCATTATTGCAGTTTTAAATGACAAAAGGTTAGCTTTCAAGTTCCTTCAAATCTTTCTTGTTTGTCTCTTTTGTGTATGATATGTATGTATGTGTATATCATTCTTCTTGTGTCACACCTTTCTTGGATTGAGAGAGTTTAGATTACAAGTTACTGGTGGTTCTGATAGTTTGGTTTCTGAAAGTCTCTGTGATTTTGGTTTTCTGTTGCTAATTCAAAGGGATTCGATTTCTATACTTGTCAGTATATCATCTGTATTGTGGTCTTGTATGCTTACTCTTGTAACACAATTCTGGTATTTTTTCAAATACTTTTTGCTCTAGTGTGGATGAGCTCAGGAAGCTTCTGTCTGACAAGAATGCGTATCAACAATTTCTGCACTCGCTTGACCAAGTCACTATTCAAAACAATGTAAGTCGGAGACATGAAGTAAAAATCATTAATTGTCTTAAGAATGTAGCTTCTTTACGTTTTTGGAGATGATCTAATCTTTTGCTTTTTCATTCTGTTCATCAGATCAGAGAAGAGCTTCGCAAAGAAACATTACATCTAGCTAGTGAGTTCTCGTAAGACTTAACTACGAAAATTCTATTTTCATTCGAGATATCTAAAAACATTCATGCTAATATAACAGGAGAGAACTTAGAGAAGGAACCACAGATAGTGGAGCTCCGAAACCAAGTGGGTAAATTATTTTCATATATGAGTGAGTTATCAATAATATAAAACTTTCTCACCATCTGTTACCATTTTTGAACAGTGCAGAATAATTCGTACATCTGAGCTTGCAACTGCTCAAGAGAAGCTCAATGAGCTAGAGAATCAAAGAGAAGAGATCCTCAAATTCTACTCTCCAGGTTCTCTTCTTCATAGACTTCAAGGTAAAACATAAGTTGCTTCACTCAACATCCTTCATGTGTAACAAAATTATGAACATCGGTTTCTAATCACCATCCCGGTTTGTTCATTGCAGATGCTATGAACAAGGTTGATGAAGAATCCGAGGAGCTGCAACAGAAATTCATGGAGAAGGAAATTGATACAGCTGCATTTGTACAGAAGTACAAGAAGCTAAGAAGCAAGTATCATCGACGTGCTTTGATTCATCTCGCTGCTAAAACTTCATCTATCGGTTGAAACAAACGAAGCTTTTTGTTTTTGGTTTACCCTGAACTAGATGTGTAAGTAAAAGAAGCAACGTTTAAAAATGGTTTGAAGATGTGTCCGAAATCAATATCATTGGATTATAGAATCATGTTATTGAATCTGAATCTTCTAATATTATTTCTGATTTTGAACATTTGTTTTTTTCTTTTGTTATTGGTTCTTCCTCGTTTGTGTGTGAAACATCGAAGAGAATGTGTTGTGAAACATTGAAGAGAATGTGTTATGAAACTTATTAGAGCTTACATTTACAACTACTATCTATATATTTTCAGTAGATTACTAAACAACTTGTTGGGCCCTAGGACAAAGAAAAATACCCTAAACCCTAAACTCTTAAATTTTATGAATAATATTTTGTAGAAATTTTCTCCATTAGAGTACATGACACATAATTGGATTACGAGCTATCTTAGGTTGAATAGTTGACGTGACATGTGTGCAATCTTGTCTTCCTTTAGGAAAATCATAGTACAATTTACAGTTTTTAACGTTAGAATGAATCAAAGATTTCGACTGGACTGTCAAAAATAAATACCAACAGGCAACACACCATTTAACTAATATCAACAAATCTAACATACTAAAAATCAGTTGTTCTTATTGTCACTATGTTTTGTTTTTCTAAAACCGGAATACTAGTTCCCGACCACATCTTACTAAAATACTAGTTCATCGTGTTACGTTATCGCCCCGGTTAATGTTTTTTTGTAATAGAAAGTTACAAACATTATGGTTTGTAAACACATGACATAAAGTTTTGACGCATCACGCACCAAATCGAATGAAATAAAGTAAAAAACAAAATGTGATTTCTCTTAATTACTTGATTGAATATTCCATCATGGTTGGTCGTATAGCTTCTTACGAGTGGCGACTAATTATCTAAAACTGGTAAGAAAATTGTCTTAAGATTTTATATATTGCGTATTAGAAACTTATATTCTCACAATAAATAATAACAGGAATAGACGATTTGGTGGCTCAAAATCCAAATATAATACTCTAAATCTTTACCAACATCAGTTATTTAAGAGAATCCCCGGATTATTTGGTTTTTCTAATATCGTAATCTTTATCAGATTTGAGAAAATTAAGAAAGGATTGAGTAAAAATAAGGAACCATATACGAATTGAACAACTAAGATATGAATGAACATAAAATCGAACCAAACCAAAAGCAAAACCAAACTAAACCAAAATCAATAATCTCGAATATTTATGTATCCATTAAGCCCCACGATATCCGCCAAAACATTTCAGAAACGTTTCTCATTTTCTATTTCTATTTCTATTTCTCTCTCTCTCTGACAGTTCTTTTTTTGTTTTCCTGTCTTTCTCGCTCGATGCGAAGAATCAAGCAATTGTTTCGCTCTTTATAAGCTTATCCTTATCGATAATATAATCAGCATCTCAACGAGCTACTTGAATGCGTATCTTTCGCTTTCTGATGTTGGTGTTGGCGATGGCGTTGGCCGCCGTGATTGGGTTTGCACCACCATCGTCGTTTCACTCGGCGTTAGCACAATACGCAGCTGGTACGGCCAAGATTCTACCTTTGGAAAGGGCTTTTCCTCTCGATGAGCTAGTTGAGCTGAGTGAACTATGGACGCGTGATCGTGTAAGGCACGCGCGACTCTTACTCGGCGGTGGTCGTGGAAGTTCAGTTGGTGGCGTCGTGGACTTCCCAGTTCAAGGCTCTTCCGATCCTTACCTCGTCGGGTAATTTCTTTGCTTTGGAGGTTTCTTTTCTAATTTCTTGTTCCAGCCATATATCAAACATATCTTACCTTTTTCTTTCTTTTTGGTCTGAATCAGTTTTCAGATTGATTTAACATCGTTTTCATCAAATTCTCTGGTGAAAATGAAATATTTTGGGTTTCAAATTCATCTTTTTGCTCACCGGTGACTTCTTGGTTACTGCTTAGAAGGTTTTGGATAAGTAGAGTTGAAGATGCTATTGATAATGGACATCTTATTCAGTTTTTCTCCTTTCTTTTGCTTTGTTGCAGCTCCAATACGACTATGTGTTTCACAATTGAACACTCTGTTATTGGAGTTGTAATGGGTTTTTATCAGCTTTTTATTTTGTGGACAAATCTTCTTTTATGTGATATGTATCTGTATTTTGTTTCTTGGTAGGCTTTATTTCACAAAGGTCAAACTTGGTTCTCCTCCTACAGAATTCAATGTTCAGATTGATACTGGAAGTGATATCCTGTGGGTTACTTGTAGTTCTTGCAGTAATTGCCCTCACTCCAGTGGACTTGGAGTAAGTAGCTTTGTCTTAGTTACTTTACTTAGAATTTTTTGTGTGATTAGCATAAGAGAAATGTGAAAGGCTTATCCTTTCTCTTTTCCAAATTCATTTCAGATCAAACTCCATTTCTTTGATGCTCCTGCTTCTTCTACTGCTGGCTCTGTTACTTGTTCAGATCCAGTTTGTTCTTCAGTTTTCCAGACAACAGCTGCACAGTGTTCTGGGAATAACCAGTGTGGTTACTCGTTTCGCTATGGCGATGGAAGTGGGACTTCAGGTTACTACATGACTGACACGTTCTATTTTGACGCGATTTTGGGAGAGTCTTTGGTTGCAAACTCATCTGCTCCTGTTGTTTTCGGGTGAGAGCGTTTTCTAAACAAACACTGACCCTTTTGTTTGCATGAAAAGTGTATGGAAGATTAAAGATCTTAAACTTTGTAAATGTTTTTTATGTAATTGCAACAGGTGTAGTACCTATCAATCTGGGGACTTGACAAAGTCAGAAAAAGCAGTGGATGGAATATTTGGTTTTGGCAAGGGAAAGTTGTCAGTTGTTTCTCAATTATCGTCACGAGGGATTACACCGCCAGTGTTTTCTCATTGCTTGAAAGGAGATGGTAGTGGTGGTGGTGTCTTTGTCCTTGGCGAGATATTAGTTCCAGGAATCGTTTACAGTCCTCTTGTCCTGTCACAGTAAGATTCTTGTTTCTTTAATTGTACTATGCTGTCACAACCTGAAATACGTGGAAATTTTGATACATCTCTGGGTTAGTCTAATGCATGAGCATTATTTTAGCGAAGGTGGTTTGTACCTGTGTTCACAGCTAAGCAACAATCGTTGAGTCTGTTAGCTGGAGAGCTTACAGGTTTAGGAAGTTGGGCAGAATGAGTGGGGGCATTCTGGATTTGTCTAGAGTCTGGAATTAGGAATTGGGTCAAGAATAGAGATTTTCTCGTTATTCATTAGTCAAGTGTCTCTATGATGTGTAGTTCTTTGGTGAATTGAATAAATGAGTTTAGTTTGGTTTGGGTTCTAACAAATTATTGCCTCCCGATTGGTTCAGTCTTTTTCTGTCTCCCAACTGGTTCTGAAATCGTTGAGTGGCATGTGACACTGATAAGAGTCTGTTTTATCTTTTGACTACGGTCTACAGACCTCACTATAACTTAAATCTGCTGAGCATTGACGTGAATGGACAGATGCTACCCATTGATGCAGCTGCGTTTGAAACATCAAATACACGTGGAACTATTGTTGACACAGGAACTACTTTAACATATCTGGTGAAAGAGGCTTATGACCCTTTTCTCAGTGCTGTAAGTATGTGTATATATTGTGTATTTAGCAGGAGAATGTGACTTTCACATCATGATGTTTTTTTTTCTTGGATTTGCAGATAACAAACAGCGTGTCACAGTTGGCAACACCGATAATTTCTAATGGAGAGCACTGCTATTTGGTCTCCTCTAGGTATGTCTCCTTATCAGTAATTGCAATGTACAATTCCTTCTCTCTAGACCAAAGTTAAGGGGATAGTTTTATCGGCTGTGTGTTTGTGCAGCATAAGTGATATGTTTCCTTCGGTTAGTCTCAACTTTGCTGGTGGTGCATCAATGTTGTTAAGACCTCAGGACTACTTATTTCATTTTGGTTTCTATGTAAGCTCCTCTGCTTGTTATACATGAAACTAGTAGAACTAAAATAGTGATTTTATATGTAATCTTCTTACTTGGTCGCTCCTATCTAACAGGATGGTGCATCTATGTGGTGCATTGGTGTTAAGAATGCTCCGGAAGAACAAAACATTTTAGGAGGTCAGACACAGCATTAAAAACTGATGATTACCACATCTTCTTGTCCCCAAAATTATAAATCTATCCTGTTTTTTTTGCAGATCTTGTACTAAAAGATAAAGTCTTTGTTTATGACCTTGCTCGGCAACGGATTGGATGGGCAAACTATGATTGTAAGTAGATATGATCTTATAGTCATGTCATTTGGAAACCCCTAGTGATGGACTATCGTCATCTTAACTTAAAAACTTGTGTTTTGTTTTGACAGGTTCGATGTCTGTGAATGTATCAGTAACTTCAGGAAAGGATATTGTAAACTCAGGGCAGTCACGCTTGAGCATCTCAACTAGGGACATGCTCTTAAGATTCTTATTAACCATCTTATTGGCGGCTATTTGTTTGTATTTTCATCTTACTGACGTAAATTTATAGAGTTTTTAAGTGTTTGTTATAGAGTAGTGTAGGCTGATTTGAGTTCCTTTGATTCTTTTCACCATTATCCTCTCT
The DNA here is from genome assembly GCA_963854855.1 of Nasturtium officinale. NCBI lineage: Eukaryota > Viridiplantae > Streptophyta > Magnoliopsida > Brassicales > Brassicaceae > Nasturtium > Nasturtium officinale. The sequence continues at coordinate 3,913,789 of OY978504.1, forward strand.
TGTAGTGCTTTTGAAATTGTAGATAGGTCTCCTTGTTAAGAAAAATAGGTGACTTGTGGCCTATAACTCAAATATTACAGCCTGAATTCTTGTATAATCCTTTGTTGTATATTATTTTGTTTTTTTTTGTAAATCAAATAAGAGAAAAAGAGGGAATCTTGCAAGGAATCTTATAATTGTTTTTGGGTCACAAACATATCATCATTATTAATTCCAAACTAAAGTTATTATTATGTCATAGATAATTAAGTTTCTAGTCCTATGCATCTAAAAACTTGTTAAATTGTTAGTAACAAAACTCACTAATTCTAAACTTACCGAATGATCTATTATCTTACCAATTACAAACAACAAAGTTTTAGATCAACTAGAATATTTTCATAAAACAGTTAAAGAATTTAAGGAACTGACATGGCTTTTACAAGAATACATTTCTTACTATAGACAGAGTAAACAAAAACAGAGTAATTAACGAAACGGCGCGAGTGGCGACGAAACGGCACCAAACAAAGGCGAGTGAAGGGAGTATAAAGGTGTGCAGGATAAGTGTAACTGTTTTCATATATCATAATATCGCTTTACGTTTCTGGATTCTTGTCATCTTCTTTCTCTCTCTGCTTCTTTCTCGTCGTTTTGTGCATTGGAGGAATTAGAGCAAAAATGGCAGCTGCGGTGAATGCTTCTTCAAGTTCGGATTCTACACTATTTTCGTCGCTTTACGTCGGAGACTTACACCCTAGCGTCACCGAAGGTACACTGTACGACGCGTTCTCGGAGTTCAAGAGCTTTACTTCTGTTCGTCTCTGTAAAGACGTCTCTACTGGTCGATCTCTCTCTTATGGCTACGCTAACTTCCTCTCTCGTCACGACGGTATAATGTTTCTTCCTTTGTTTCATGTTTGCTTTATCATCATTGAGATTGAGATAATCGTTGAACTTACATTGTTTGATAGTATCTTTTACCTTTACTGTGCAGCTAATCTTGCTATCAAAGAAAAGAATCACAGTTTGTTGAATGGGAAAATGATTAGAGTGATGTGTTCAGTTCGAGCGCCTGATGCTAGGAGAAATGGAGTTGGAAATGTCTTCGTTAAGGTTGCATTCTATTTCGGTTAATGACTTATGAAAAAGGTTTTTTTTTTTTTTTATGTTTCTTTCTGTTGATTGTGATTATTGTTGTTTATTTGTTAGAATTTGCCTAAGTCAATCACCAGTGCGGATTTGCAAGATATGTTCAAGAAATTTGGGGACATTGTTTCCTGTAAGGTTGCTACTTTTGAAGATGGGAAGAGTCGGGGATATGGTTTTGTTCAATTCGAACAGGAATATGTTGCAACTGCTGCCATAGAGAATTTGAATGGCACCACTGTTGCTGACAAAGAGATGTAAGTCTCTCCTATTCAATGTGGCTTTTAGATTTGTGTCTGTGGACTATTTTTGAATGAGAAATCTGATGTTCCATCATTATGTTTGATCAATGATTTTAAACTGAATCTTTGGGATAAATTTGATGCAGTTATGTTGGAAAATTCGTGAAAAAGACTGATCGACCGAAACCTGAGGATAAGTACACAAATTTGTACATGAAGAATTTAGATGGTGATGTCAGTGAAGATCTTTTAAGGGAGAAGTTCTCTGAGTTTGGAAAAATTGTTAGCCTAGCAATTGTTAAGGATGAAAACGGAGCATGTAAAGGATATGGCTTCGTCAACTTGGATAGCCCAGAGAATGCAAGACGGGCAGTGGCAACAATGAACGGAATACAACTTGGTTTGACAAATCTTTTTTTCTTTCCTGAAACAAGCAAAACTTCCTTTCAAGTCTAGCCAAATTGTTACTCTTTTTTCTTTCCCTTTGATAGGTTCAAAGAGTCTGTATGTAGGAAGGGCACAGAAGAAGGAAGAAAGGGAGAAACTACTAAGGGAAAAGTTTGAAGAGAAACGCAAAGAACAGATGATGAAAGCTAAGGTACATGTCCATATAGAATAAAGGGGAAGTTGGTTGATATATGAGTACTGACATGGTTGGTTATTACCTACTCTGAATTGAAGGTTTCAAACATATATGTGAAAAACATTGTTGTTAATGCTACAGAGGAGGAGCTGAGAAGACACTTTAGTCAATGTGGCACAATCACTTCAGTAAAGATAATGTGCGATGAGAAAGGAAGAAGCAATGGGATTGGGTTTGTGTGCTTCTTAACACCTGAAGAGGCCATTGTCGCAGTGCAAACCTTTCATGGTAAACTGCAGATTCATACAGATAGAAAAGCTATATAAATGAAGAAATTTTGACATAGCTATTAAGCGCATCTAACATATGATAATATTGATGGGTTGCAGGGCACATGTTTCATGGTAAACCACTATATGTGGCTATTGCTCAAAGGAAAGAGGAAAGGAACCGGCAGTTACACGGTCAGTTTGGCAATTGTGTAGACGCAGTTTCTGTAATACGAGGGATATATCCTCCACTCTACTACCCAAACACCCACTACACAAGCACTCAATCGGCTGGGACGGTATATCCATACGCCCCGATGTGGGATTCTAATTACCTGATCTATCCATCATACCCTTCCTCTCAAGCAGTCACATATCGTCCAATGGTACGTATTTTATATGATTCCTATAATATTGAAAGAGTGGATATGAATATGTTTTTTTGACGTAAATATTTCTGATAGGGTGGAAATGCGCCCATGACGAATATGAATGCTGCTTCACTCGTTATGCCACAAGCGTACCATCAGCCTATTCAAATGCCTCCTATGACCAGAGACTTCTCGTACCAGCAGGTATTTGGGTTCTTTGGTATTCTTTTTACCTTGAAGAAAATGGTTTTAACTATGTAAAATAAAGCAGCTGCAGCAGAACAAAACCAATGGTACAGTGGAAGAAATCGGAAGAAGACAATGTGGAACAATTGAGATGCAGAAGCAAACGTTCAGAGATTTGCTCTATCCTCTTGTCGAGAAACGCCATGTTTGTGTTCTTAATTGATTAGTCTATAAGAAAGTACATTCGATTTTTTCTATTTATTGACCGTAGAATATTTATCTTGGTGCAGCCTAAATTTGCTGCCAAAATCACAGGAATGCTTATGCAAATGGACCAGTCCGAACTGCTTGTATTGCTGAATTCACCTGAAAACTTGGCTGTTAAAGTCGACGAAGCGTTTACAACTTTGAAGTCTAAGAAAAAACCGATTAGTCCAAACACACATCGTTCTAATTACCATGTGTCTAAGTGACGGACGAAAGTCACCTCGGTTTCTACAAATAACTCGTGTGGGATTGTATTCTTCTTTTATTTTTTTTTATTATTTTTTTCTGTTTGTGGATGAAAATTCTAGGTTGGTTTTTTCGTTTCTTGTGAGAAACACAGTTGTATAAATGATTTTCGTAACTACTATAATGGTGAACAATTCTGGATTTTGATTTTTATATATAATAAAACAAAGTAATTAGACGCCAGAGTATAAACTTTTCGAATAAATATTTATTCATTCAAAAGCTTCTTCCTCTTCGAAGATTAATGATGAAGAAGATGAAACTTATGATTATGATCATGAGTCTCTTCATAATGTTCACCGCCTAGATATATTAGGTAGATAAATTTAGTGAACATCAGAACAATTAACTGTTAAAAAATCGTTGATACAATTGAATTAGATTTTATATTATTTTATACTTAATACCAAATCATAAAAAAAAAACATATGATACACTTCAGTTGATAAATTGCAACTAATCTATTCAGATTTTATTTCTTAAATCGATTCAGATTTTATTTCTTAAATCGATTCAGATTTTATTTCTTAAATCGATTCAGATAAGTTCATAGCCTACTGTTCAGGAAACAAAAGCATCTTTTACCCATTTTGATAGATGATTCGTCCTTACTCATATATGATTAAAAATAATTTTTTTTTTTAACATAAGTATTGCTACATTGTTTATTATAATAATAAAACAATAACAAAATTCAAGAAGAGTAGACAGAAAAAACTTCCTTTTATTTCATAATTTGCATTAATTTATGAATAAACAAGAGTATAGTCTCAAAAATATTTTAAAGAGTCAAGTTAGAAAAGATTTCCAAAACCCAAAAAATCATGCCACGTGTAGACTTATCAAGAAAGGTAGCATCGTAATAAAAAACGCAAAAGTATACTCAGTTGAGAAAAGTCTCTATCCTTCCCTCCGTCTTCACCTCTCCGGCTCTACTTTTATAAAACGCTTCTCTCTGCTTCACCACCTCAGAGAGACACAACAAAAAATACTCGATCAATATATTTTATTTTTATTGGCGTATTGATACAAAAGCTTTCTTAAAGATTAATTTAGGGTTCTATATAGAATAAGATGGGATTGTTGATTGGAAAAGGTTTCGGAGGGTTTCTCCTCTATCTTCTTGTTGGTTTCTCCGTTGCCATCTTCTCTGTTTCTTACGTCGGAGATACAACAAACCCTAATATTCATAACCTCTCCTTCTCCTCTCCAGTCTCTGTTACCGAAAAAGTTTGGCCGGTGATTAAAGATTAATCCTTTTCCTCAGAATATTCTAACGTCTTTTCAATATAGTTGTAGATTGTTTTCTTTGGTTGAAGTTATTAAATCATCATTTTTGAATATAAAATAACTAACCCGTTTGAATAAAGAGATGCATGTTGTTGATTAAAAAAACAATGAATCACCTTTCATCCAAAAGCTTGGAAGAATCTTAAAAAGTAGAGTTTTGACTTTTTGTTTTATTATGTTTCTTATGTGTAATGATATTGTGAAAGTATGATTTGAAGCTGAGCTGGAGACTAGTGGCGGCTACTGTAATAGCGTTTCTAGGATCTGCATGTGGAACAGTTGGTGGCGTTGGAGGCGGTGGAATATTTGTTCCTATGCTTACTCTCATCCTTGGATTCGACACTAAGTCCGCAGCTGCAATCTCAAAATGTAATTTTTTTTAAATCCATATTATAATTACTTTCATAATATAAGGTGAAATATAATTTTGGTTTTAATTTTGTATGGTTGAAAAGGTATGATAATGGGAGCATCTGCGTCATCAGTTTGGTACAATGTAAGAGTACGTCATCCAACAAAAGAAGTACCAATCTTAGACTATGATCTTGCTCTTCTCTTTCAACCAATGCTTCTTCTTGGTATCACTGTTGGTGTTTCTCTCAGTGTTGTTTTCCCTTACTGGCTTATTACTGTCCTCATCATCATTCTTTTCGTTGGTACTTCTTCAAGATCTTTCTTTAAAGGCATTGAGATGTGGAAGGATGAGACTTTGTTAAAGGTTAGTTTTTCACCAAGTAAATGTATGTGTTGGCTTTTTCATGTAACGTTGTGGAAGATCATGAATGTTTAATGTGGGGGTTTTTTTTTTTTTAAACAGAATGAAATGGCGCAACAACGAGCTAACATGGTTAATTCCCGAGGAGAACGTTCGTAAAAAGCTTCATACTTATTATTCCTTTTTTCGTGTTTCTTGATGTTAAATTCACCACATTGTTTGCTTTCTTGTTGATCCTGTTCTGCAGTTTTAATTGATACAGAATATGAGCCGCTTTACCCGAGAGAAGAGAAATCTGAAATGGTTAGTATGCAAATTGATTTTGTTTTGAACTTATTGGCTCTTCAAGAATGTATGAAGATTCAAGAACCGGGTTTTCGATGTTTACTTGCAGGAAATTATATGCTCTAACCTCAAGTGGAAGGGACTTTTAGTTCTGCTGACTGTGTGGTTGGCTTTCTTACTCATCCAAGTTATCAAGGCAAGTAGTTTTAAACATTCTCAATGATCTTGATGTTGAGTTCTCTTCAATCTAACTAGCTCTCGCGTTTATACAGAACGAAATACAGGTCTGCAGTACAATATATTGGGTGCTATTCTGCTTACAGGTAAATATATCAATGTCTCAAATAATCTTTGATTGTGTGTTTGTACATTCTCTATATATAAATCATTTGGAACCATTTCGCATATGCAGTTTCCAGTTGCTTTGGGGGTGTTTATATTTGAAGCAGTGAAATTGTATAGAGAAAACAAAAAGAGGCTAAGCTGTGGAAACACTGAATCTGTTTGTGAGGCTACGATTGAGTGGAGACCTCTGAGTCTTATTTTCTGTGGTCTCTGTGGACTCATTGGAGGCATAGTAGGTGGTCTTCTTGGTTCAGGTGGTGGTTTTGTTCTTGGCCCTTTGCTTCTTGAAATTGGAGTCATCCCACAGGTTTACACACAATCCTATCAAGAGAATGAATAAAAGCCAAATATTAATCATCTTGTTTAATCAATATTTTTATCTATGGTTCAAACACAGGTTGCTAGCGCGACAGCTACGTTTGTGATGATGTTTTCTTCGTCCTTATCCGTAGGCGAGTTTTATCTCCTTAAGAGATTCCCAATACCATATGGTAAGATCTCTTTATACACACACCAAGAGAATCTTAAAGAGTAAACAAATAAATGATTGATTTTTTTTTTGTTTCATTGGCAGCAATGTACTTGATGTCGGTATCGATTCTTGCCGGTTTCTGGGGACAATCCTTTATAAGAAAACTTGTGGCTATCTTGAGAAGAGCTTCAATCATCGTCTTCGTTCTCTCAGGAGTCATTTGTGCAAGTGCTCTTACAATGGGGGTGATTGGGATAGAGAAGAGCTTAAAGATGATACACAACCATGAATTCATGGGATTTTTGGGATTCTGCAGCTCTCAATAGATACTTGATTTGCTTGAGGAATCTTTGAACAAAAGTTTTCAAGTGTTTCTCTTTTGATTTATTGGCCAATTTCGGTTGTCTAATAACATCATTGTGAGAAGTTATAAATCAGATTGTTTACTTGTAGTCCAAGTCATTTGTCATCTGTTCACGGTTAGACCATAGCTGACTATCTTCAGATTTAGAGCTCCTCAAACTTGATTTGTCTTAATATTGTTAATTTTTTTTTTTTTTAAACGTTGTATCATTGCATCTTTGGATGCTTGTGAGACGAAATGAATAAAATAGAAATTGAGTTCTTTTCTCCCTTTTCACAAATTCAATGTAACTATGAGAAGAAAACAGAACATGGTTTGGTAATTCGTAAATGGATGCAATAAATGTGGACTTTAGGAAGATTGCTGGAACGACCGAGGTCATCATTAAGACAGTTGCCGAAGAGAAAGACATCTTCAGACAAATCTAACCACATAATTTCTTGCATCTTCAGACGATCCTTGCTGTATATGTTATATTGTTCCTTATCTGTTTAGACTGACATTGGGTAAGCTGTGTGCTACTATTTGGGATAATGTACACGTAATACCCAAACATTTTCGATAAAGAGAACATTATCGAATAAATTTAACGCATAAAATAACAGGTTTTGATAGTATGTTGGTCTTGTTGCCTAGCTCGCCTTACTTCTCAACGTTCTATCTTTAGGTGAGTGTTACTCCTATACTTGTTGAATTCTTGGCAACAAGTATCCTTTCCCTTTACTTAAATTTAATTAGTTTCTACTTTTGCTAGCTAATTTTGCTTTTATTCATTCATTCTCATCATCATATAAGACATTTATAGCATTTTTATAGAAGATCCTTTATATAAAAAGAAAAGGTTTTGACGCATAGTTATGATATTGCACATCCAATTTCTCCATATATTAGGCCATCAAAACTTGACAAATGAGCTTTTAACCGTACTAAATTTTATTTTAAATAAAATATGGGGAAAATATTTATTTTGGGCTGAGAAGCCCATTATATTTATTGAGAGCTATGGCTCGGGCTAATCTGAATTATATACAATTCGTTTATCAAAAGTTTAGATTTTTTAGGGTTTCAAGTGAAAAGAGTATCAGCGCGGCGGAGCCATGGTTCTCAAGTAATCGATCTCATCTCTCTCTCGTTCTTCTTCATGCTTGTCAGCTAGCTCATTGGTGTACATTGTTGCTAATGATCCTTGTGAAGATGCTCTTTTGCTAAAATGAATCAATTTTCGCTAAAATCTGTTTCTTTGATTGTCAAAATGGTTGACAATTTGGGATTTTTAGGCACAAGATACGTTTTTGCGTTTGGTGATAACTAGATCTCGTTGTATCATCTTGTTTGTAAGTTCTGTTTTTTAGTTGTGTATATTGAGCTAATTGTGTTTCGAAATTTGGGTGATTTATTAAATGTTTGTATTCATTGCTCTCCCATTGTTATGCACTTCACTAGCTCTTATCTCTGAACTTTTTTTATATTGTAACTTGTTACATTGTAGGATGAGATGACTTAATGATCTTGTCATGTTTCTGTATGTGATCCCATCTAAAACATTGAGTATGTTTGGTATGTAGGACTGAGCTATGCCGTTTCAGTGGCCAGAAGATTTACCCGGGCAGAGGAATCAGATTTATCCGTTCTGACTCTCAGGTACAGTGGGTGAAGTTTGTGACTTTAAGAGTCTGTTGCTATGTATTTGTATTGATTCGTCTTTGTTTTCTTGATTTATCAGGTGTTTTTGTTCATCAACTCCAAATGTAAGAGATACTTCCATAATAAGCTGAAGCCATCAAAGCTTGCTTGGACTGCCATGTACCGAAAGCAGCACAAGAAGGTCTTAAACTTTTTGTTTGCTTCTTGGTTTTTAGTTTCAAGTCTATTGAATTGTGGTTGTGACTTTTGTCTTCTTTTTCTGATATCTTTCAGGATGCAGCTCAAGAGGCTGTGAAAAAGAGGAGACGTGCAACCAAGAAGCCATACTCAAGGTCGATTGTTGGTGCTACTTTGGAAATCATTCAGAAGAAGCGAGCAGAGAAACCTGAAGTTCGTGATGCAGCCAGAGAAGCCGCACTTCGGTTGGTTTTCTTTTTTCAAATCATTAACTATTGCAATCTTTAGAACCTGAACAATAATTGGCTCAAGGATTTTTGATGATTCTTTAGTGATATTAAGGAGAGAATCAAGAAGACTAAGGACGAGAAGAAGGCAAAGAAGGCTGAGTTTGCTTCCAAGCAACAAAAGTCTCAAGTGAAGGGCAATATCCCCAAGGGTGCAGCACCCAAGGCTGCTAAGTTGGGTGGTGGTGGAGGCAGACGTTGAATGGAGTTATAGAGTAGCCTCACTCTTCTCTTCACTTATCTTTCTTGTTTTGTTACCATTATTTTTAGTTTTGCACCAGAGCTAATATATTGTACTTGAGGTTTTTTCTTCAGTTTATGAAAACTTTTTGTTTGGTATCTTATGTTTTACTCTTAGGATATTGTTAGTGGTCTGTCCTGAAGCTTGGTCTATCAGCCACTTAACAAATCTTAACTTGGCTTAAGTATTCTGCGTGAATTGAGAGAATCATTTTACATGAAATACATAAACCAATACCTAAAAAAAAGCAGAACAAGCCATTGCAGTTGATGTTGGACGACAGCTACAGTTTTGGAACATTATTGACATCTAGTTGAAATGAAACTGGACTGCTATTTCCTCGTTGCAGGCTTTTTCCAAAGTTTGCTTTTTCAAGCTTAAAGAGTTCTCCCTTAGCATCGATTTCAGTTGTGTAAGCTGTTGAAACAAAGTGAAAGAAACTCAAGCATATGTCCAGTTAATGTAGCAACTTAGTACCAAATCAGTGAAGTTAATTACCTCTTCTTGTAGCAACTTTTTTTCTTTAGAGACAGCTTCGAAATCTTGCCTTAGTGATTCGTATAGATGCTCGAGTTGTTTGTTCTTCCACCTGGCTTTCCTGTTCTGGAACCAAACTGCAATTTGTCTCGGCTGCAGCCCGAGCTCTTTGGACAGCTTCATCTTTCTTTCCGGGTCCAGCTTTACCTCTTCCTGGAAACTTCTCTCAAGTAACTTTATCTGCTTGCTTGTCATCTTCTTTTTCTTCTCTTGTCCATTGATATTGTTGTTTCCCTCTCCATAGCGACACTCCATTATTGTTAAAGGGACATGAAGCAAACCTTGTTGTGCATCCACCATTGTACCTGAAGAGAGACCTTTGTTGTTTTGGTTTCCTACAACTTTAATGGAAAAGAAGAGTCAAAATAAAGCATATTTAACTAACTATTTGATCAAGATAGTTACAACTATTGAACGTTGAGTGAATAATCAAAGCATCAAGCATATAACTTAGTCCATTGACCAAATACTACGGATACATATTTGTACCTGAGAACTGATCAAAGTTATGGAAAGGAGATGTGAAGTTGGAAGAACAATCGCCATCAACGAAGGAGCTGCCCCAATATTCCATATTTTTTCCTCTTTTGTGTATTTCTTTCTGTATACAACAACAATCAATTTCAAGAGACTACGTTTTAGCCAAACAAAGAAATGTACAATTTTGGGTTTTATCAGGAACTTATGATATGTGTACATTTATGTAAATGTTACTACAAGGCTACAAGCATGTGCTTATATATATATATATATTAGTAAATATGGGGGGTTGAAAACCATATGGGTTCTGTTTTTAACTTGGCATAATTAATTGGGTCACTGTCGAGTAAATAGAAATATGCGTAATTAATGGTTTCCTCCTTTTTACATTTAGGCTTTAATTAGTATCAGAGTGACTGAACGATGAGAATAAATTGAACGTTGCAGAATAAACGAATTGATCAGAACAAGCAAAATAAATTTGGTTAGTGCGAATGATGAAAATTTGTAAAACAAGTGGTACACATAACGACCATATTGGTCGGGATAAAAAAAATCTTGAAACTTCTTATGTATTTTGAAAAAAATATCAAAATCATGACAAACTAGGGTCGAATTGGCGATAAAATAGCAGGATCTTTCACCTTCGTCTAAGTTAATATTTCATATAGTTTGCTGTTAGTTTTTCCAGTAAACCGAAATATTTTTTTTTTTTTTTTTTTTTGTTAAAAACGCTAAAACTGGTCTTATTCACTCTGTTTTTTTTGTCGCTATTCTTGGTATAGCTTTGAAACAAAACCATGAGAAGAAGTTGAGAGGTTTACTTTTTTTTTCTCTTTATTTGGGAAATTAAAAGGTACGCTTATAAACAAAACACGGGCCCGTAGTAAATTATAAATCGATTTTTCTATTTATGGACATTTAGTTCGAATTTAGCACATGAAAATGATGCGTATCACCTCACAGTTTTTTTAATAAGTATAGAAAAGTATACATAAATTTGCCAACCATGACTCATGGTCCATGAGTAAATTATGCTGAGGTTGAAACCAATAGCTTGTGAATGAATACAACGGTAGTTTTGTGATACTAAAAAAACGGTGACCGAATTAATGTTGAGAAAAGAATAGTAATATATAGTGTAAAAAGAGAGAATGGTCCAGGTTCTACATTTGGAAAAATGTCTATCACTTTCTCTACCTTAATCAACACCACCAATCTGACATATATCAATTTCTAACTTCTACTATCAATCTATATATAGCCTCCAAATTTCATCTCTTTATACTGTATGTATATGTAAGTGTGACCCCCACAATCTTTATTTAACACTGTGGAGCTGCAGGGTGCTACTCCAACAGAAAGATCAGAAGGGTCCAATGTTGACAGTGACTGTATTTTGGATCACAGTGCACTAGCCACTAGTGAAAGTAGTTTCATCATATCGATCTACGAGTTCTTTTGTATTGATCCGGCGATAAAGTATAGTTAGAAATGGAATGATGCAACGTATGCCTTCACATGTTTCTATCTCATTAATTAGTATTTATGATATAGTTTGAATAAGCAACTTGCATACTTGAAACTGAAGTGGTTGATTCATAAATTTCTCAATGCCACTATTAGAAAGTTAAAGAGTGTGATTCTTAATGATTCAAAAGCGTAAGTAATTGAGTTCCAGTTTTACGTAAAAAAAATATGGTCATGAGATTATTGTTCTATAGTTTTATATGGCATGTTCGTGTATTCGTGCTTATATTTGTAAAATATTTCATCCATCTTAAGTTTTTTGAAAATAACATATGAATTTTATCGTAAACTAACTCTTACTTTGTTTAGCAAAATATTTATACGCTCGTAAGAAAATTAGATCTATGCAAGGAAAAAAATGTATCAAAATAAAACAAATATATATAAATATGTTAGACGACGTTATATATATATATATATTGATAAAGTTATATATATATATATATATATTATGTAGTATATAATACTGAATATGTATAAGAATGAACAGTTGTATTTTAGCTAACTCAGAGAAGCATCTCTCTGTTAAGGTATAACCTCTTAAAAGTATTGAATTTAACACTGCGATTACGTTGGGACTGACTGAGAAACTTAATTATTACTGTTACAATCCAATGAATTGAGAGGTAAAAGCAATAAATTGAGTGAGTAAACTCAGTAGTAGTTAAAAACTATAATGATAATGAGGACCAGTTAGTTAAAGAGAAATAAAGCTCGAAAGAGTGTAATCCTTTCTTCTGTAGCTAATTTTTGTTTTTATTCTTTGATAGTACACAGATGAAAATTGCATGTTAGTTAAAACTTAAAACATAAAAACCAAAACCAATGGTTAATTGTTTACAGTAGAAAACGTACTTGACAATTAAGCTATAAGCTTTTTATTCTTCAGACAAATTTGACAATTAAGTATTTTTATATGTACTTGGCACTGCCAAATGCCAACCAGTGAAGACAGATTCTGACTTTCCTTTTTCAATTATTATTATTATTATTATTATTATTATTATTATTATTATTATTATTATTATCTATTTGGGTAAAACTCAACTCGAAATTGTCAATTTGTCTCCATCGTGAAAACAAATTCAACATTTAATAGGAAAATGGACTTTCGAATAAGAAAAATACACGTTTTAACAACTAACACTAGAATGGTCCTTACTCCTTACAAATGAACAAAATCTTGGAAGAATAGTCAAAGCCTATCGTTTTAAGTAATGTCACTCTCCCTATCTTCTATCTTCTATCTTCTATCTTCTATCTTCTTCTCACAACTTACATTCTTCAATTGGATCTTCAGTACATCAGATTATGTCGGACACATTTTTTTTTGTTTACAAACTATTAACAATCAATGAGTAAATTACATTGAATATGCAAATAAATGGACATGAACAGAAGTGTGTTTTTTCTTTTGTCACAACATGGAAAGCAAAACAATAAAAAGAAGGAAAAGAATACCAATTTATCGCTTTAACTCAGGAAGAAATTGAACACACGAAACAAAAAAGACTCGATCGAAGGTATAACCAAATTTAAGAACAAGATCAAGACGACAAATAGTTTTATTTTCAAACAAAGTTGCATATGCAAAGTGTGATGTACATTTCATTTATGATTTCACTGCATCTTTCCTTTTTTCTTGCGTTGCTTAACATGGATTGGGATGATGAAGACTGAATCCACACAGATACAGCCTTGCCTTTGGAATGTGTGCAATCGATCTGTTTCATTGACCATCGAACTTGGGTTGATGGTTGTGAGCAATTCACCACAAATTCTCCAACCTTATTATAATCTCGACAGAATCCTCCTCCTCCTTCTTTATGTTCCCCACCCGTTTCTTCTCCTCCTTTATCAGCCAAGTAATACTCACTTGATGTGTGTGTGTGTTTGTTCGAAATGGCAAACACGTCGTCCCAACCTAATTATCCATTAGGCCTCGGGCGCGCTTTTGATTGCTACACTAATTACGTAAAAATCTATTATGACCCTAATTTATTAAATTGCATCTCGTTGATGGAACTTATTACCTATAAAAGCAGACTTATTTACTAGGGAAAGTAGACATTATAAATAAAGTGGGAAGTGGTTTATCATAACTTCGAAACATCAATTTCCTAAATACAAAAAAAAAACAAAATCCCGGACCCGGAGATATATCACTCCGGCATCTGGCCGACAAAACAATAATCGAACGTATTTTCTTAGGAGGCACCAAGAAATTGATTTTGATTAGTATCAGGGAAAAAATGACAGACTCTGCTTTCTTCTAATCCTCGAGCTCGATGATTTTGACAACGGATGCGTCACCCACTTTCTGGCACACCACAACTCTGTCATGTGACTTTATCACACCAGCTTGCTTCCCGTGGTCCAGAGCCACTTTCAGTACTGACTCATTTGTTGCACTTGTTGATTCCGCCTGAAACAATTTATAATATATTAGTTTCTCTAACCTATCCAAAGTTACAATTCCAACCATAACACCACATTTGTAAAATTCTTTTCGCAACAGGTGAATCAAAACCTTTTTTATAGTTAGTCTGAGATAGAAAGATTTTATAAAAATAGAGAGACTTACCGGGTGACGAGGGTCAGCAAGCATGGGGAAGAGACCTCTGACAATAAGTGACTGCCTTGCCTGAGACCAAGATATACACAAACACGATGTTTACTTTGAGCAATACTCAAAATAGAGTCCATATAGGTAACTCAGATATGCCAAGATTAAAACATAATGTTTTCTTGTGGGAACTTCTCAAATCTAGAATTTTACGAGGTGATATTATTCCAAAGTGTAACCTTTTTAAAAATCTTTTAAGACTAATACAGCATATTTAAGAGTTACTCTTTCTTTGAATCATGTGGAGAATTGATAAATAGGATATGCATTCATAAGCAAGTAACAACCGTAAACCACAGAATCTTGAAAATCAGCAAGTGGCATAAGACAAACTCTCAATTCTCTTTTGAAAATATTTTTTCAAACCCACACAATCAGAATCAAGCTTACCTCAAAGGCTCCACTAAAGTTCCACTTCAGCTGATTTGTCGTAAGGCGGGGAATGACAACAGAGAGAACGGGCATAGTTGGCCGGTATTTGGCAATCAACCTTCATAGATATGGAAGAAAATTTCAGTAGACAGCAACAAAGATTCAAAAGAAGCAACAGTTTAAGGCTGGAGGAATGGTGAGAACCTTGCTGCTCTGCCAGACGAGGTGAAGCATATAATTACGGATGCCTTAACCTTGATGGCTGCACGTACCTGATATCAAGTGGAGGTTAAGCCTTTTGAGTTAGAAATGTAAGCGGAAATAATCAACAAGAAAGTTATGTAGGTAGCACAGAAGAGAGACTTACAGCAGAAGAAGCTATAGATTCCAAATGAGACATTGGTTCTCCAACATACTTGACTGTCTTCTTAAAGAACAAATCTTGGTTGAAAACCTTCTCCGCCTACAGACAAGTACAAAAATGTGTAAGAGATAATTAGACGACTAACCATGGGTAAAATGCTTGAGATAGTAAGCAGGCGACAAAAAGAATAATTATTAAGAACTATGAGTTAAGCCTACCTCACAACAGATCCTACCAACAGTTGCTATTGTTTCAACAGGGTACAATCCACGAAGGGTCTCAGCACCAAGAAGAATTGCATCACTTCCTGCAATAAGTAAAAGGGAAGAAACCCTCTTCAAGTTATGAACAAAACTATGATCCAGAATTATGAATCCCAACATAAAGTGTAAGCAAAACAAAATATATATTTCAGCGACTAAACATACCATCCAAAACAGCATTGGCAACGTCAGTTGCCTCTGCACGAGTTGGCCGCAGATTGTCTGTCATACTGTCTACAACACGAGTGAGAACAGCTGGCTTTCCAGCCATGTTACACTTGTAAAGAGCAGCCTTTTGGAACAAAAACACCTACAAGTTTTTGGGGTCAACTTAGCACTTCACTCCAGAAAATGACATATCACTAATAGTCTAATAAGGCACCCACCAATCTGATTAGAAAATGCAAAGGGCTTTACACCTAAACAAATTGATTTGAGTGGCAAACATCATACCTTTTCCGGAGGTAGATCAATACCCAAATTTCCACGAGAAAGAATAATGCCATCTGCTTCTTGTAGAATTTCGTCAAAATGTGTCAATCCCTAATATCAAATTCACATATCCAATTATAGAAAGTTGCGGAGGGAGACATGTAAAGAAAAAATAAATGCATATTACTAACCTCTTCATTCTCAATCTTTGCAAATATTTGTGTTTGAGAGAGGTCGCCCAACTTGTTAAGCAATTCACGGGTCTGTGAACAATCGTGATCATTCAAGCGTATCAGAAGAACAGAATTAGTAGTGAGTAAACAACGGAGTCACACTTGATAGGAGGTATTAAAAAGAAAAACAGTATGAAAAAGAATATGGACCTGGCGGACATCTTCTGCATGTCGACAATAAGATAATGAGAGAAAATCGATCTTATTCTGAACTCCCCATGTGCTTATAACCTAGAGGAGAACCAAGATAGAAGAAATTAGTTTAAGCACTCGAACAGATAAGATAAAAATATTACAAGAGACAGAGCAAACTGAGATATGTAGAGTATAAGCAACACTGACCTCCTTATCCTTCTCAGTGAGGGTTGGCATATCAATGTGAACTTGAGAGACATGCAATGTGAACAACGGACCAGCCAGAGTGGCAGCATTCCTTGACACACAAATGACATCGTCTCCTTTAACTTCTTCAACCTGAACGTTTGTTTAAATGGTTGGTCTTCTCACTACACAAACATCTATAATAGAATTTCAGAGAACACTCAATTTGCATGAATTTTTTTATACCTCAAGCCAGACTGATGTCGTTTCACTACCGGTGAAGAGGTATTGTCCAATAAAGATAGTGTCTCCTTTCTTAACAGCCTGAAAATATCAAACAACAACACATCCATCAAACCGGTAAAGACAAAAGCCAATTTTATCATCTCCTCCAAAAACTATACAGTAAGGGTATAATAGAACCTTAGCTAGCCCATCAAAATTAATGGGAAAGACTTCAGAGGAGGCTTCTTGATCTTGAACCGGAGTTAACGTTACAAGACCATCAGCTTGAAGAGAAATAGCTTGCTCAGTCTTGTTAATAACTTGCAACTCAGGTCCCACAGTGTCTAGCATAACCTGTTAATTCATACAAATTAAACATTAACAAATAAGCACGTAGCCAAAATCCAAAGATCCATGAGAGAGCAAAACTAGAGAACATACAGCACAAAGCTTCTTAGTGCTCTTCACAGCTATCTTAAGATTCTCCAGTGTCTCCTGGTGATACTCTGAATCGCACCAAGAGAAATCGAATCGAGCCACTGAAACAAAAAGAAAAAAAAAAATCACACAATCATAACCAAATCCAAGCAAATCACGACTCAAAACAGTAAGACTGAGAAGTAAATAGCAATTACCAGACATTCCAGCTTTGAGACAACCAGCTATTACCTCGACGGATCGAGATTTTGGACCTAGAGTTCCCACAATCTTAGTCAAAGCCGGGAAGAAACTCTGCAAAATGATATCAAACGGATCAAAAACCTTCAACAACAGAAATTATTCTCATACAATTTACTTCTTCAATGAGTTAAATATTGAAACAGATCCATACTTAACCTTAAAATCAACGACAAACTAGGAAACTAAACCAGTCACAGAAACACAGAGAGCGAGAGAGAGAGAGAGAGAGAGAGAGCTCACTGATTTAGAAGGTTCCAGGATTGAAGTCATCCTGATCGGTTCCTCGAGAAGAAGATGACTCGAATGCATAGCTGCTGATCGGAATTGAGAGATCTCAGGCGGCGTTGGACGGTGATAGGAGAAAGAAGAGGAAGCAGAAGAATTTTGGAATGGAGAAGAGGCGGAGAATAGTGTGCGTTATTTGTTATTTGATGCGCTTTACTCTCGAATATGCCTCCAAATACGACGCAGTTTTCGTTTAAATAGCACACAATCATAACTAATTATTGAAAAATAAGCCATCACACTTTTGTTTCCGCGTTTTTACTCATCATTTAAAATTATAAATGTTAACTTATAATCCCCATTGTTTTATAAGTAACATGTGAACCCAAAATGATCTGATTTTTTTCCTTTCTCCTTATATCACTAATTTGAATTATTATTTCTGGTAATTTGAAGGATAGTTGGGTAGTAAAAGTATTAAATAAAATTCAAACACTTTTAAAGTATAAACACAAATAAGTATGTCTATGTATAATCAATACAATTGACATAATTACAATAAATTTGTGTCAAATATTCAAACTAACTATTTCTTTATTTTTCTAAGAAAAATGTAATTTATGTATCCAAAATTATTCATATATTCACATACCGAAAAACACTATCATAATTAAAACAGCAATGGTAAACGTAGCAAAATGATAAAACTATAAGGAAGGGGAATATTATGTCAATAAAATACAATTAAGGACTGGAAATATATTAAGCAACTAGATTTTTATCCGCGGTACACCGCGGGTTAATATTTTTAACTAATAAAAGTAATATATTATATATTATCTTATTTCTGTAATATATCGAACTATTTGTTATTGTTTTATATTGTTTATATAAATTTTTTGAAATTGAATATTTACCATAACTCAATATATGTAATAAAATAGAAGCAATTAAGTAAAATGTTATGATTGATCTGTTTGACATGTTTGATTATTATGAATTTGTATACCCTGTAAAATGTTATAGAAATTTGTTAATAAAATATTTTATTTAAATGCTTAATAAAATGTGAAAACATGGTTACCGAGTTTACAAATATATACTCAGATATTCTTCTAGATTTTACAGTATATTGCCTCCAAGAGTGAAGAACTTTCACTTGAACTATCTAAAATATCTTCTATGACCTAAAATCTCTCAAAAAAATGAATCAGTTATTTAAAATGAGTTGTTTTGTATTTTTACGTATACAATATAAGTGTTTTTTGATATACGATTATGAAATATGAAATTGATATAATATATATATATATATAGAATTTTAATATTCGAAAGTTAATGTTATGTGAATATAAGAATATCTGACTGATAACATAAGATTGTTAAGAAAACAATAATTATCAAGAATAAAGGAATAAAATATTCAATAGAAATTTAGTTTTAAAAAATAAATTGGAATCAGAAGAAATATATAGAAATTTGTAGTTTAAATTTTTATAATTTTAAATCAATTTGTTTAATTATCAAGAATTTCATTAATAGTAGCCAAAGAGTTTATATTTTAACTGTAATAAAATTATTTTTAAGATTTTCATAGATATTTTCTCATAATTAATAACAATTAATAACAAAGTATTTAATTTGTTAAATTAATTTTAATAATTTTAAAAATTTTAAAGGGATTTTAAATTTGATATAATAGTGTCGGTATGAGTATAAAAAGGATTTTAGAATTAAAATAAAGATATATAAATATTTAGTTTAGATATTCATGGTAACAAAATGATATTTTCAATTTATAGAGATATTTTCTCACAGTTAATAGCAAAATAATTTAATTTTGTCATTTGAATTCGATTGTTTTAATTAATATATAAACTGATTGATTAGAAAATAATATTAACAAATAATTAATTTAATTAAAAAAATAGGTTAAAAGAGAGAGATAAAAATCTTAATTAGATATTCTTTTTATAATTAGCTATATAAGATAATTATTAGATATAAATAATTATGTTTGATAACTTTGATAACATTATTTCATTAATAGATGCTTGTAAATACTGTTTGGAAACAAAGATTAAAATACTTATTTTTTTAATACGATAAGAGATATGAAAATATATTTTTTTAGAAAATCATTTAAAATAATAAAATGGATATATTTTAAAGATAACATCAAATCTAATTTTACACAGAAAATGAATAAACTAACTGATTTTGTTTTTTGAAAACAATCTAAGAAAATCTTAAAATTCTTTTTTTTTAAATGATTCTGTTTTATTAAAATAATCTTAAAGGCTGAATAATAAATTTTAGATAAATTATATATATATATATATATATATATATATTTGTTTTAATGAAAAACATATTTTAATATATATATATATACATATATATTAATAAAAATTTAATTTTCTGATTAGTTTCTAAATATTATTTTATGAATAAATTTTAATATAAAACACAAACATGACAGATTTTTAAAAAGTCCCATAATTAATTAATCATTTGGAAAAATAGTTGTTTAAAAAATAATTAGGAAGTGTTTGGTTATTTAGATAAGATTATCTCATTAAAAGATGCTTGTAAATAGTGTTAGGAAACAAAGATTAAAGTATTTCTTTTTTAATAGTTGAAGAGATTTTAATGCACCTCTAGAAACGGAATCTAAAAATGTCAATGAGCAAAAACCGACGGTTTCTGATCGTAAAAGTGGCCGAGAGGGGTGATCGTGAGGCTAAATAATTGTAAGGTACATTGAGGAATACGTATATAATGAATCTGATATTTTATACAATATATATAATTTATGTATTTACTATTTTTCACGGATTAGACTATATGGTTCAAGTATCAGAAAACCACAATATAAAATCTTACTATTAAAAAAAAAAAAAGAAGAAGAGAAGAACAAGATTCACTTTTAGAAATGCTCTCCTTCCCAACCACTACCCCATCGAAGTGAAAAGGAATCCAAGTTAATATATACAATTATAGGTTAATCATATGCTTGACCATTCGTTAATTTAGACAGGCCAATCATCTGTCAAGCCTGGCTTTATTGGTACGCCAAGCGTTAAGTACTTAAGCCTCAAACTTGAAGTTTCAACTCATTTATTATATTCCATGCCTATTGATTAATACTTGTGAAACACTAATCCCGTGATAAATTTTAATCGGGACCAGTTAATTGGTTAGTCTTTCTCCATGGGCTCAAACGGTATGTGAAAGGTCAAGTCCCAAGGACTTGACTTTTCAGTTTTCAACTAAGAAAGCAATTAGGAATGGTCCACAAAAGCACCCACCGTTCTAGAAGCATTAGTTAATAATCAATGGGCGTTCGAGTTAGGTTCAATAGCAAATTAGCAGTTGTTAATTAACCTAAAACATATGGGCCTAACACAGGCTTTACAAGAGTATATTATAGGCCTCTTCTTAAAGTTAATCATTGATGGGTTTTAAACAAATAATTTGACAGCTTAATAAATCCACAAACCCCATTAAACGTTACTAAATCGCAAACCGTGAAGACAAGAAACATGGCTAAACACTCCGACAAATTGACAAAATCCAGCGATAGATATTTCACAAAAGCGACGAAAAATAATCAAACTTGGCCGTCTTCAGTGGTGGCCAACGACGGTGACATTGAGTTCCTTGACTCATCGAAATCTTCTCCAAGCGGCGATTGCTCAACTCTAGTCTCCTCAACCATCTTAACAACCTCCGCCATCGTTGGCCTTTTCTCCGGCTGCGGCACGACGCAGTCTAAACTGATATGCAGCATCGCCACCATCTCCTCCTCTATGTTCTTGTACCTCAAAAGCTCCGGATCAAAAACCTCCGCCGTCCATTCTTCTTTCACAACCGACCTCACCCATTTCGGCAAATCAACCACCACTTCTTCCTACTCCACCACTGCCGCCGATCTAGTTCTGGACGGAGATGGATACATCGAAGGCGCTTTTCCCGTGAGAACCTCAAGGAGCAACACACCAAAACTATACACGTCGGCTTTCTGCGAGAGCCGCTTTATCTCCGATTGTTCCGGCGCACGGTAGCCACCTAACCGGGCGATAGCATGAACCGGGTTTAGCAAAAGTGATAACCCGAAATCGGCTATCAATGCGACACCGTTTCTGTCGAGGAGAACGTTAGAGGATTTGATGTTGCCGTGAGGAATCTTGGAGATGCTATATTCATCATGAATCTTCGCTAAGCCTCTCGCTGCTCCTAACATTATACTAATCCTCGTAGTCCAATCCAATGGAATCCGTCCAGGACCTCGATTCCCTATAAAACACCAATAAAAATCAAAACTTTAGTCACCAAATATGTTAAAAATCAAAACTTTTACCATACCCAATTGATCATTTTCATTTTCAGAGAAAGAGTTTAACCGTGAAGAAGTGAGTGTAAGCTTCCATTAGGAAGATACTCATAAACTAAGAGCTTCTCTTCTTTAGCGTAATAATAAGCTCTAAGTTTGACGACGTTTTGGTGTTTAAGTCTACCAACAATCTCCATGTACTGCTCAAACTCTTTCCTCGGACATGGATTCGCATCTTTCAACCGCTTCACCGCCACCGTCGTTGAGCCGTCGTCTAGATTCGCCTTGTACACAGTTCCTAAACTCCCTTTACCAAGCATCTCCGCCGATGCTCTCAACAAATCCTCAAGCTCAAACTGTTTCCTCCTCTCGAAAAACACAAGCCGACTCCTATCAGTCGCTGACGTTGCGTCACTCTCTCCTCCGCCGTAACTGCTTCGTCTCTTCCCTTCTCCTCCTCCTCCGACCACTCCACTCTCTACACTTCGGGATTTTGATCCTCCGCCATTACCGTCTAATCTTCCACAGCAGAAAGCAAAACCGAATGATACTACAACAATAACCGCCACGCAACCACCAATAACGGCAGCTATAATTCCCGGTTTAAGCCCTCTATGGCCGTGAATCATCGGTTTACCGGCGCTAACCGGAGAATGTGGAATAGATGTAAGATTTGACGGAACGATCTGATCTGTATTGGAAGATTCCGGATCGTTCGTGAAAGAACAAGCTGGTAAAGGATCCGACCCGCATAATCCTTCGTTACCGGAAAAGCTCAATTCTCCGAATTTCTTCACTACGCTATTGGAGACATTTCCGTGTAACTCATTATACGAAACATTCAGCTCAAGAAGTGAATTCACCTGAGAAAAATCCGGGATCCGACCCGTTAACTCATTATTCTGGAGCCGGATTGTTAAAATCCGGGTAAACCCGAGAATCTCTCTCGGAATTACTCCACGGATATTGTTATCAGAGAGATCAAGACGTATCATTCTTTTGAGAGAAGATATCTCTTTAGGAATCTCACCGGAGATATCGTTACCAGCGAGATAAACGAGTCTGAGGTTTGTGCAGTTTACGAGAGGTGAAACGGTACCGTTGAGTCTATTATCGTGGAGGTCGAGAAGACGGAGCTGGTTCAAGGAAGAGAGAGAGGTCAATGGTCCACGTAAGGAGAGGGAAGCGAGAGAGAGTCCTGTGACGCGGTTAGAATACGGTGAGCAAGAAACGCCGCGCCATGAGGCGGTACAAGCGTTGGAGCCGGACCAGTTTTCGGCGAGATTGCCGT
Organism: Nasturtium officinale; assembly: GCA_963854855.1. NCBI lineage: Eukaryota > Viridiplantae > Streptophyta > Magnoliopsida > Brassicales > Brassicaceae > Nasturtium > Nasturtium officinale. The sequence goes on from OY978504.1 coordinate 3,936,817, forward strand.
GTGTGTCAGTTTTAATGCGGAAGAGTGTGAGTGCATATGTGTCGTTTTGAGCGAATGAGATGGTGAGCTGAAGAAGAAGAAGAAGAAGAAGAAGAAGAAGAAGAAGAAGAAGAAGAAGAAGAAGAAGGAGGAGAAGAAGAGGTTTAGCCATGGCGGATTGGCGGGAAAAAGAAGAGTGAATGTGAAGTGAGAAATGTGTGTTTCTGTTTTAAACAGAGATAATAACGACAAGATAATGGAATCTTTCATTTTGCTGTTTTTTTTTGGTATTGTCTGTTATGTTTTTTTCGAATGTACAGTGTCAGAAGCTAATCCAAAAACGAAGGGGGATAAAACAAAAACTGAAGAAAATAAAAACAAGTGATGTACATTTGATTAGGAACAGAACTTATGAAGATAAAAGAACAGAGAATAATGTACTCTCTATGTTAAAATTGTCCACAGTTATGACATTTTTCTTAAGTCATGACATGTATGTATTACAATAAGGCTATCAAATAACATCTTTAATCAGTTTGAAATCTACATTGATATGGTAAATCATTCGAGAGACGCGAAGAAAAAGATAAAGTATGAATGGTGGTTGTGTGAATGATTGATGTTTTCCACTCCTTGGACCTTGGTGTGGGTGAACATTATTAACCCTACTTCCTAAAAGTTTACCCAATGTATGAAAAAGTTATCTACAGTCACAATGCTTTTTGTGTCTTTTTGTAAGAATAAAAATAAAGTTACTGCTGCAATTCGTTTCACTATTTACAGAAGTTTTATGAAATATCCAAACCAGTATGGTTAGATGGACTAGTAATGAGTTAAAATCCGATGATTTGAAAAGGGAGAAATACAATGTTACTACCACTTGGGCAATGTTGGAGCTTGGGTACTCTTGATAAATTTGCCTAATCATTGAAATTTTCAGCATCATCAATTATAACTCTGCTAGAGCTTCAGTTTAAGTCACCATTTTAGTAGTATTTTATATATTTCAAAAAGATATTTCTTAGTTTATCTATCTCTCATAATTCATGTTATCCTTATTGGTTTACAGATATATTATATAATATTTATAACTTATAAGTAAGACACGATTCAAATGGACAAACACGCCACATTATATATGTTCACAATGAATCGCTCAGTCTTACAACTTATACGATTTTTATGTTTACTTTTAGCTTGCAATTCTGTTCGGAAGTCTATAAACTTAAATTTGAATTTAACTTTTACATAATTAGTTCAAAGTTTGAAGTCCATAAGTAAAACAAGAAGACAATAGTCGTCGTTTTTTTGGGGTTAAAATTCATCTTGATTTTGCTATTTCGTTGGTAGAGCGGTTTATGTATTTTACCACTGTTAATCATTCGCTAAAACTTCTAAATAATCGATACTTAGGTCTAAGTAAGAAAAATAATTTTTGAGAAAACTGATGTATTAGAACTAGTATACATAGTCGATAAAACCAACATTCTCGAGTATGAACATAAAAATATATATATATATATATATATATATATGTTTAACCTCTTCAAATAGAACTGTAATAAATAAATAAAAATCTGTAAGTAAATCAAATAATTCTTGTTAACTATTGTGCCGACAAAAGATAAGAAATAATACGGTGGATCCATGATTGGTACGACGCGGACTTGATGAATACAAAGTCAGCTTTGCACTTCTCTCTTTCGCTAATCTTTGCGCTTATATATTACCAACCCGACATTTTTAGATCCTAACCAATTAAAAAGTTAAATTATAGAAGGTGGAAAGCAGGCGCAATTGGCGTTGTGATTTCATCTATTTTATTTCAAGTTTAATTATAGGAATTTTACTAGAGTTAAATTATTATTTTTTAAAGGGTTTTCTTTACCTTTCAATTTTTAATCAATTTTCAAAAATTGCAGGTTTATCAACAAAAATCAGCAGTTTTAGTGTTTTATTTTTTCTATTTTATTAAAAACAATTATCTTAATACATTATTGCGTAAAAAACTTATTTACAGTTTAATTCGACATACAATAGAAATAGCAACTATCATCATAATCGGTTGGACGCAGATAGAAAACTTTACGAAAACATTCCTCAAATTAACTTCAATAATTTTTCACTCTCCTGACTTTGTATTTTAAAAGCTTAATCGATGAAGACTATCTGAATGCTAGTCGAGTCTTACCTTTGTTTATTATAAGTTGTCTTACCAATCTTTTGTGTTTCTTGTTACCTTTTGATTATGTCGATATAATCACAATCTATGATCTTTATCAATTTGATATTATTTCCAGGTTATACAGTTGGAGAAGTTTTGACAATAGTATTATTAAAGATAGTTGTACAGAGATAGATAAAAATATAAGAATCATAAAATTTATGTTTAGTGTATTTTACCTTAAGTATTTTTTTTCTTTACTTACATTATAGATTTCTCATGGCTAAATATAATAATGTTTCAAAATTTTATATGTTACAGGTTCTCCTCATAGTAAACATATGCCTGCTAGAGTGAATGTTATCATAACCATAAATTTAAACAGCAAACACAAAAGTGGTTCCGAATTTATATCTTTATACTTTTGATTATAAACTCATTTTCATAGCTACTAAGATTCGATAAAAAAATATAATTTCTTGTTAATAATATTTGATTTAAAATTCAGTTTCTCAAATATGTGTTCGTCTATCACATGAACATCATTATTTCTTGAACATAACATTGTTTTTCGCTTGAAAAAAATAGGATCCTTATTCTATGAAGCAAATCATAATCTGTAAAAACTTTTGCTTAGTTTTATAGGATTATTTCCCAATTTCTGAAATATCGAGTAGAGCCTCACAATCATTAGGTTTTGCAACGTTTTCATCATCAAAATCTAATATTTACTCCGAGAATTCTTTGATTTTTTTGCTTCAATAATTCCTTGAATCTATTTCAATACACACTTTACTTAGCTAGAACACATGTTATTTTCGAACAAAAAAGATAACAACAAATATTAATTGATAATGTTCGTTGAATCAGAAATTTACTTTCCACGAACACTTGCTCTGGATGAAATTTTGTTGTTTTACTATTGGGCCTTGCCCCATGGGCTTAAACTGCAACTTTTCATTTTATTGAAAAACAATCACTTATAGTCGATATTAAGAACAATACTTGAATTCATACATTAGTTTTTCAAGTAATGCTCTTTCATTAACAGTCATATCATCTCATATATTTTTTGATGAATCATATCATCTAAATATCTAAATATTGAAAAATCCATTAGTTCTATAATTAAAAAAACACCTAAATTAATCAAGATGACTGGCAACACCTAGACCACATAATCCTCCTATTATTCTCTAACGTAAAAGGTTTAGTACTGTAATTTACTATAACTGACCAAAATATTTAAAAACGGTTAAAATTATGTTCCCGCCCATGGTGGGGTTTAGATTCTAGTCTACATATACAGAACAGTTCATTTTTTATTTAAATAGACAAAATTTGTAATATACTTATTTTTTAGATTTTTTCTATGTATTAATATCTATACACATGTATACACACAGTGAAAGTTTAAATCTTATTTCTTTTTAAAACAATATCTACTAAATGGCACACATGCAACATATTAGGAGTAAATGGAAAACTAAAATTTCTAAACAATAGTTAATTTCCCTAAATTCTCCTTTGATCATGACCATTGAAATACTAGTCTATAAATCACAAACTCTAACTCTATCTTCTCTCAAATTTCCTCTCATTTCTAACATGGATCTGAACGAGAGTCCCAGTTCCGAGTCAATGTCGGATTCAAGGCCCATCTCTCCCTCTCCGGTCACTGAGACTGTCATAGCAGCACCAGCAACGGTGGAGAAGGCTGTCATAGCAGCACCAGCAACGGTGATTGTAGCGCCAGTAAAGGTGGAGGAGAATGTCATAGCAGCACCAGCAAATGTGGAGGAGACTGTCATAGCGGCACAAGTAAAGGTGGAGGAGAATGTCATATCAGCACCAGCAACGGTGGAGGAGGCTGTCATAGCAGCACCAGCAACGGTGAAGGAGGCTGTCATAGCAGCACCAGCAATGAAGAAGGAGGCTGTCATAGCAGCACCAGCAACGGTGAGAGAGGCTGTCATAGCAGCACCAGAAACGGTGGAGGAGGAGATCAACGGCGCAAAAAGAAAGAGAGGGAGACCGAGGAAGTACGATAGGGAGGTTATCAAACAATCTGGTAGACCGAAGAAGTCATTGAGGAACATTACAGGTAAAGCTTTGAGCTATTACAATGGGACAATTAGAGTTTCGTTATTGGGGAGGGGACTTAACTAATCTGATATGTCTTGTGCTAGAAATAAAGAATAACGACTTAGAGTATATGAACCTAGGGTACGTTCAATCAATGGAAATATACATTGGAAAATTCCGCATTGCTAATATTATTGTGTTAGTACTTAGTAGTAGTGGAAGTTAATTGGAAAAACACTATAGGATTAATAAACTCAACATGTTATAAAACAATAGAGAAATATGTGATTTCATTTTGATTTGAATGTGTGTTTGGATTGAAGGTGACATCACTGACATGTCTATGAATCTTGAAGGAAGGGACTTTACGCCGCATATCTTCACAGTCAACAGAGACGAGGTATTTACTTATAACTTCTGGATACATATTTACCATTTGTTGTTGTAGAAATTTCTTCTTCTTTTTATTTATTTATTTAAGTATGGTTTTACAATTTTTAAATTATAATAACCTTAGTTCACTACAATATAAATTATTATTTAAATGAATTTGAAATATAGAGAAACTATTTTCTAATATAATAAATGAGTTGAACTAAGATAACTCATAAAATATTTTAGTAAGTTGAGCGGAGTTGAGTAAAATAGGCTCATCTCAATGCCTCTACTAAATTTTTAAGCATAGAAGAACTAGTAGACTAATTTATATTGTTAGAAAAACGTAAAGTTTAGTTCAAATGACCTAATAGAGAGATGACAATGAACTCACCTCACAGCTTCGTTCATTTACTTCGAGTTTTTTTTTTGGTTTGTATATGGATATGTGTGTTGAAGATGAGATGTGTTTTTACCAATTGATTATGTAGAAACCAGAATTAATTTTGAAAGATCATTGTTCAGATAGGCATAACCATCTAATACTTATGGAAATATGCATAATCTTGCTTGGGTTCCTTAACTATTAGTTCTTAGGGTTTAGTTTTAAGTTCACAAAATCTATTAATGGTGATTACATACTGAAAATCCATCTAATTGTAAGCAAATTAATTCTTTAAGTTTTAAATTTTCAAACAAATTTATAAGTTTTTTAGTTATAAAATGCCTACTTCTGTAAGTAAACAACAAATATGCATATTTTAAAAGATTCGTCTCAAAATATGTCTAAATTCATAATAATCCCTTATTAATCACTTTTTTGGTCTCTTTATAGGATATAATCAAGAGCATAATGTCCTTCACGGAAAATGGTCTTCGTGGGATCAGTGTTTTGTCAGCAAATGGTGCGGTTTATAGCTTCAAGCTTCAACCGCTCGCTCCAAACAGCAATGTCTTATGGCTTAGGGTATGCATATATATATATATATATGATGAACTCGGTCTTCAGTCCAATCTTGGATTCATATAACTGAATGGTTTATGTTGGAAGGATGCATATTAATTGAAAGATAATGAAAACGATCTGGTGTAGGATGCGTATGAGATAATATCGCTGAGCAATTCAATGGTGATAACTGAAAGCGGAAGAGTGAAAAATGAGAATTGGCGGATAACGATTGGTGGAGCTGAAGGACGTGTCTTTAGTGGTTATGTAGCCGGTAGACTCACTGCTGCAAGTCCAGTCCAAGTAAGAACAACATGCAAGCATCTTTTTATTTGTTGTAGTTTAAATGTTTGAAACTATCTAATGATTTCATTTTTAAAGGTTGTGATTGGAAGTTACTGGCCGCTGATCACGAATCAGCCTCTGGAGTGTAAAGATGAGCCCGAAGATGTGGTCTTCACATCCACAGGACAAGTCCAACAACCAGAAATGATAACCTCTCTCACTCTTTGAATGGAGGGTTGTTAGGTTCAGAATCGGAGCTTAACATTGGTCTTAAGCTTTTTAAGTTATTTTCTTTCTCAATAAAACTAAGGATATTAGCTAGTTGGACTCAACTAGACAGCCATCATGTGTTTTTATTTCTGGGTTACTTTATCGTTGTTCTCTCTTTTTTTTCTTTTTTAAGTTTCGAACATTGTTTCAGCAAAGGTGGTTTCTTTGCAAGCCAATGGACAATAATAAAACAAGCCTTGACATTTCTCATTTACATTGTTCACATTCGCAAAGCTTTACTAAAACTTAAAAATTATAGGATTAAACAGTTGATGAAAAAAACCAAGAATTCAATTTTATTATTCAAATAATAACTTTTGAATGTGTTCAGTAGCAAGATAAAAAAGAAGAAAATTATTGGACATAATAAATTCAACAAACTGATAATAAAGCAAGATTCTTTGAGGCCTTGTTGTAGAAAGACCAGTCAGGATGAGAAGAATCAATCATGGGCTGTCCAAAAAGAATGCTCTTTTATATAAGCTTAAACATCCGATGCATTAGCCAGACCATCTAAGTAAGCACAGAACTCTCCTTTAGGATCTAAGAAAATCAAAACCGAACAAGCCATTAAAACCAAAAAGAATGCCTAAAGATATGAGATGGAACATCAGAAGTTTAATAACTGGTTGCATACGAAGTAAATTATCGTTTCTGTCTGATGCATCATAACTCAAAGGGAACAGACCTGTATTTACCTGCATAACCAGCAAAACCGATTAAATTTAGGGAACAAAACAAAACTGAATAACATTACGATAGAGTCTTAAGTATTTTACAGGATTAAGAAGAGCTTTGTAGGGTTCACCATCAAGCAGAGAACCCTTTTTAGCACTGAAACACTTAAGAGATATCCTTAAAGAAGGTAGGCTTCTCACTGTGATCTAGTGTTTTGTATCCATTATTGGTATACTTTTTTTGGTCATATAACAAAAGAAATATCAGAGAGACTGTATCTATAAATACAAGCTTGCCCATACAAACAAAAACTTATCTTCAGCATTTTTGAGAAGGATGTTTAGAGTTATATCAACATTACGCCATCAGTCAAACCAACGTATTATTAAGCTCGAAAAATGAATTTATCTAAAATTGATCAATGTTTAGAAAGATAGAAAATGAAGAAACTAACTCGCAAGCAGAGGACCAAATCCCAACTTCGAATCTATCAAGACAGAACCAATTAAGCCAATTATATATATATATATATATATAAATATTGGAAAACATGGAAATGAATACAACAATATTGAAATACTACTACCTATAGATCAGGCCCAAGATGCATCAGGAGAACGGTTGCGGGGTTTTTACGCATTTCTTTCTTATGCACTCGGTGTAGCAGCAGACCACCCAGACTTAGAGCCAACAACTTCTTCTTCTCCTTCTTTGGTCCTAAACTAAGTTTATCCATAATCATCAAACTCGGTTCTTGTGTATATATGCATAATTTTGTGATTTGTATTCAGAAAATTAATATATATAAAAACTAAGCAAGAAATTATCAAATTTTTGGTTGATAACATAACTACGACATACAATCCAATAAAACTACGACACTGAAAAGCAATCGCTAGATTATATGCTTTTGATTAACTAAAAATAGGTTTTATTAGAACATTTTTTTCTTTTTTTTTATTAGAACATAACCTACGATAGTGATATACATTTTAATGGTGGGTCCTACTATCCCCGTGGTATAATATATATGTTGTGGACAAAAAAAAAAGTCGTATAATTGAAACATGGAATAAAATCTAGATCCATATATATATTTATTACTTGTTTTAGAGCCTAACAACTAGTCGTATAACTTGGACAAGGAGCAAAGAAAAAAAAAATTGGAAAACTGAAAAAACCTCTTCTCGTCTTCAAAAGGCGTGCAGCACATCGTTTTGGCTTCAACCTACCATTTGAATCAACGGTCCATATTAAGGCAATCCAACGGCTTTAACCTAACCCCGTGAGTCCTTATATATCGAAGCAGACCACTCAATTCATTTTAACTACTCTTGAGCGATTCACTATTAAACCCTCGAACTCATCGCCCTTATCTTTCTCTCTAGATCTACTTCACGTTTCAGCTATGGCTACTATCACCGTTGTTAAGGCTAGGCAGATCTTCGACAGCCGTGGAAATCCTACCGTTGAGGTTCATTTCTTCTCGCTTTTTTCCGATCAACTGTTTTTTTCCCCAGCTCTGTGCATTTGTGACGGATCTGTTTGTTTGATGAGCTTCCGTATCTGTTAGTATCGAGTTTTTGTAACCTGAGAATGATGTATTAGCTCACGTGGATTAATTTACTACGTTTTGTGTGGAAATGATCTGTGATTTATGTTTGTTGCTTTTATTGGATCGTGCGGTTTCGTAATTTTGAGAAGATGATGAGTCATCGATGATGGAGTTTGATTGCGACGGATCTGTTTATTTTATGATTTTCGATTTATGGTTACTTTGATGCTGATGATTGCTGGATTCATCTGATTAATTGTTTAGGTTGATGTACATACTTCCACTGGTGTTAAGGTTACAGCTGCTGTTCCAAGTGGAGCTTCCACTGGTATGTGACTTTTGATCTTATCTCTCTCTTTCACTCATTGGTTTATACAAATATTGTATGGTTGAATCTGTATTCTGGGATCTATAGGAATCTATGAGGCCCTTGAGCTGAGGGATGGAGGATCTGATTACCTTGGAAAGGGTGTCTCAAAGGTGAGAATGTGATGTGTTTTTTTTTTTTTTTTTTTTTATGTTTTGAGTGAAACAAGTGTTATTCGAATTGGATTTTTTGGTCTGATTTGTTTTTTTTATATCAATAGGCTGTTGGCAATGTGAACTCCATCATCGGTCCAGCACTTATTGGCAAGGTGACTCTCTCTTTATGCTGCTTTCAGTACATCAAATTTTGTGTTTAAACCTATCGCTTACTGAGATCAGTAGAGCATGCAGAAGGCTCATTCATGTGTTTTTTCCCTTGATTGTTTTTTTTTTGCAGGACCCAACTCAACAGACTGCCATCGACAACTTCATGGTCCATGAACTTGATGGAACCCAAAACGAGTGGGGTTGGTGCAAGCAAAAGGTACTTCAGGGGAAATTCATGTTTTGTGTATTCTCTCAAGAATGGTAGATGGGTCTGACCATCTTGCTTTTTTTTGTGTGTGTGTGTACAGCTTGGAGCCAATGCTATTCTTGCTGTGTCTCTTGCTGTCTGCAAAGCTGGGGCTGTTGTCAGTGGCATTCCTCTCTACAAGGTAGACAATTTTGCATTAATATTTTGGTTTCCTCTAGCAATGGAGCGCAAGACTCTTGTTACTTTAGCTACTTGGTTTTTCTGGTACTAGATTTTCTAAGCCTCTTTCCTTTGTATGTTATTTTTGTACAGCACATTGCCAATCTTGCTGGTAACCCGAAGATTGTGCTGCCAGTTCCTGCCTTCAACGTCATCAATGGTGGATCCCATGCAGGAAACAAGCTTGCTATGCAGGTATGTTCATTTTGATCCTTTTTCATTGACATGTCAAATTGTATACTTCTTCAGTTTTGAATATTTCTCATTCGTTATTGGTGTTTTCAGGAGTTTATGATTCTTCCTGTTGGAGCTTCATCTTTCAAGGAAGCCATGAAAATGGGTGTGGAAGTTTACCACAACTTGAAGGTAAATCTCCAATCCTTTTGGTTCCTGAGATGTTTTCTCCACTGAATATGCCATTTACATGTATTACCTTGTTGAAGCTGCTACTTTGTTTAACTGCAATGGGAATTACTTGACTTCCACATCTTCTTGTTTAACTGAAGGAACATGTTTTCTAATAATGCTTAACCATCTTCTTGTTCTTAAATGTTTTTCCAGTCTGTGATTAAGAAGAAGTATGGCCAGGATGCCACTAACGTTGGTGATGAAGGTGGCTTTGCACCAAACATTCAGGAAAACAAGGAAGGTCTCGAATTGCTCAAGACTGCTATTGAGAAGGCTGGCTACACCGGAAAGGTCGGTTTTGTACCTGAAGTAATTTTGTTCCTGAAACCTGGTTCATGAAGCTAATGGTCTCATTCATTTTTTCCAGGTTGTTATTGGAATGGATGTTGCCGCGTCAGAGTTCTACTCATCAGACAAGACCTACGACTTGAACTTCAAAGAAGAGGTTGGACTTTCTTTTCCTTATTAATTGCTTCCTGTTAAGGGTAAAATGCAAGAACTATGATCTCAACTTCTTGCTGCTGTTCCATTTGATTCTCTGCAGGGAAATGATGGTTCTCAGAAGATTTCTGGAGATGCTCTCAAGGACCTGTACAAGTCCTTTGTTGCTGAGTACCCAATTGTTTCCATTGAGGACCCATTTGACCAAGATGACTGGACGCACTATGCTAAGATGACCGCTGAGTGTGGAGATCAGGTTCAGATTGTTGGTGATGATTTGTTGGTCACCAACCCCAAGGTCTGTTACTATTTTGCCAGTGTTTGTGATATAACTAGATATCCTTGCCAGTTTTTGCCTCTTCTCTTTCAAAGTGCTTAAATTTCTCTTTATATCTCTTCTTTCAGAGAGTTGAGAAGGCAATTAAAGAGAAGTCTTGCAATGCTCTTCTATTGAAGGTACCTTTACTATCCTCCCTCTGCTTGGTTTTATCTGATTTTTTTTTATTTAAGTTTTTTCTAGTTGGTGACTAAATATTTGGTGAACAGGTTAACCAAATTGGGTCTGTAACCGAGAGTATCGAGGCAGTTAAGATGTCGAAGAGAGCAGGCTGGGGAGTGATGGCCAGTCACCGAAGTGGTGAAACCGAGGACACCTTCATTGCTGACTTATCCGTTGGCTTATCTACTGTAAGTTGAAACTATTTATAGCATATAACTAGTAATCTCATATTATATCTTGTCGAATTCTTATTTCAACACTTGTCCGTCTATGCAGGGACAAATCAAGACCGGAGCTCCTTGCAGATCCGAGCGTCTTGCCAAATACAACCAGGTTTAACTTCTCAAACCAAAAATGAATCTTTGTATGTTTAAACAACAATGAACAAAGTAAATTTAGTGTCTGATCTGTTTCCTTGCTCACAGCTTTTGCGTATTGAGGAGGAGTTGGGATCAGAGGCAGTTTACGCTGGAGCCAACTTCCGCAATCCAGTGGAACCCTACTAGATGTGGAGATTCAGAAGCAAAATGGTCTCTTTGTGACGAGAAGATGAATTTGACTTTATGATCAGTTTCTTAAATAAAACGTTTGTTTTGTTTTTTCCTTTGTTGGTTTTCACGTTTATTGATGAACCCTTTTTGGGGGGAAAAGTTTTCCTTTTTATAAGAGAAACCCGAGAGAGTTTTGCCTTTATGGCCTACGCTAGCTCTTATTTTACAATCTTATTTCGGCTTTACTTTTAAATTTCTTTTGTGAGCTTATGATCTTCTATGCAAGAATTTGTCAGCAAATTGGTTCTATGTCAAGGTTGCCACAGTTTCAATAGCATGTAATATGAATACAAGGGCACATACTTTTCCATGAAAGCGACTTGAGACTGTTACTTCAATGGTTTAAGAAAACGATCTGTCTGTGTGAATCTGTTAACTATAGGAGTTCAAAAGCATTACATATGTAAAGATGACTTTAAACATTCAAAAAAAACTTGGATCAAAAGCCTTTTAGGTTTTATCGTTCACTTTAACGTCGAAAATAACCAAACTACTGATTAATGGTTGGTTTCTTAAATAGATTTATAAGATATTATTTATACATATGTTCAATGAACCATCACCAGCAGGTTTGCCCGAGTGGTTAAGGGGGAAGACTTAAGTTCTTCTGCACATAAGTGCGCGTGGGTTCGAACCCCACAGCCTGCACAGATTTTCTTTTTTGGTTAGTTAAGAAGATAAATTTTATTATTGCTTTGCTTTGCAATGTATCAAGACAAGAAACACAATTAATTTCTCGATTTCATTTCTTGGAACGTTTCAAGTAAACAAGTAAACATATGCTCGTTAAGACAATAGCTCCAGCCAAAACGCCAGTTTGCTTCCAAACACAACCACCATTTCCCTCGGAAAAATCCACACTCGTCTCAAGAGCCATTGTCTCGGTAAAATCAAGATGCAGCCGCAAAACCTTTTCCCCCAAAGACCTAGCAAAAGCAACAGCAATAACAAGATCACTGTCTCTAGTTATCAAAACTTTGTCACCTTCATCATCTAGGTACATAATTTGAAGTTCTGAATCTGCTTCACATCTTTGCATCACAACACTCATCACTTCTTCAAGACTCTCACCAGTTGAGTTAAACCGATGTACCTGCCCTTTACGATCTTCGAATTTGAAAGAAAATGAGCTTACAAGTCCTTGAGATGGACAAGACTTCTTCCCTTCTGAATTTACCAACATTGCTGACATATCGCTGTGTGTTTCGTAATCCTCAGGTGGATCTAACGCGAGAGCTGAATCCCAAAACTTTTGCATCATAGTATTCGTCATACCGTTAACATCTCCTGAGCTATTGTTCTCAACCGTTGAAAGAGCCGCGTGAGTTATCTGCAGTACGTCTACACAAGCTACACCAAATCCTTCTTTATCTAAAACCGGAAGATGCAGAAACTTCCCATCATGCATTATATGCAAAGCGTCAAGGATTGTTGTCTCCATTGATGCACATTCAGGACTTGGTGTCATTACTTTTTCAACAAGAGTCAACTCAGGAGATAGATTCTGTGCCACAACTCTCATCAAAATGTCCTTTGAAGTTAAAATCCCCTGAACTTTGTTCCCAACCGCATTGATGATCACCGAGTTAACCCGCAAATCCCGCATTCTTTTTGAAGCTACAAATACAGGATCTGCAGGTGACACAATTGCAACCTTTGAACTCTCAGTGATTATTGTTGACAATGCAGGCTTGAACATCCGCTCCCTCAATGTTTCGATGAAAGCAGAACTTCCACTTCCCCATTGCCGTTCTTCTACTGCAGCTGCTAAAGCACTTCCTTGCTCAGCGGCTTTTTCCATCCGAGAAATAGCATCATAGAGACACTTTGTGATATCCAAGAGAGCAATGACTTCACCGTTCTCTACAACTGGTAAGTGCCTGAATTTTCCTTGAACCATCTTCCGAAAAGCCTCAATGGCAAGTGAATCCGATGTAACAAAAATGGGATTCCTTGTCATGACTTTAGAGACTAGAGTATGCTCTGGTCTTAACCCTTCTGCAATCACCCTTGTGGCTATATCTTTGTCAGTAACAATCCCTGAAAGAAGAGCGCTTGAATCTGTTAATAAAACCGCATCAACGCGCCGCACAGCCATCATTCTACAAGCATCAAAGACAGTGGTTCCCTCAGGAATAGTGAGAGCTTTGGATAAACGTAGCTTCTTGACAGTTCTTTCGCCATTAGAAATCGGTTGAGCAAGTGGTGATTCGGGTTTAGAAATGTTCTCATTCAAGCTCCCGCTTCCGCTTCCGCTTTCCTCTGATTGGAGAACTGGTTTCTTGGAAGCTGATGATCCTCGTCTTACACTTGAAATGCTTCTCTTCCCAGATGAAGTCTGAGTAGTCATACTTTTTGGCGCCTTTAATAACTCATCAATCTACAAAACCAAACAATAATTAAAATTTTATATGACTCTGAAGCAAACACAAGAAAAAATGTATAGGCTCGTTAAGCACTTAAATAGATGCAAACCAAAATAGCAATAATTTGATTAACATAACGTTTTTATGATAAAGACAAAACAACAGAACCATTATAACACAAGTGATGTATGTCCTTATGTGCCAACACAAATTATTTCCAGATTTTTGTATAGTCAGAAAAATTGATGTATTATTAATGAAATAAAGACAATGAGATTTCAAGAATTAACTCAAAAGTTCCAAATTTTTTCCGGAAATCTGAATCATATCCATTGAAATTATACAAATAAAACACAATTTCAGAGGGGGAAAAAATCTAATAAAATGTTATCTCAATGAGCAACCGAAAATGCAGATGAAAGCTAATCAAAAAGAAGATACTGACCGGTGATCGTCAGGAAATGGCATTGAAGAGTTGAAAAGTTTGAATTTTTATGTTGGTGTAATGCATATTGTAAGTTTGGTGTTTTTGGGAATTAGTTTTGAAGTTTGCAGCTGTAGACAAATACAAGATTAAAATCTTTTTATATTTTGTCTTCTATGAGTAAAATCCAATCATTAGAGAAAACTTCAAACGCAAATTTATATGTTCGATGTTTGATGTTAAGAAAATTCAAGGGTTTGATTCCATAAATAAGAATTCCTGTGATATCTGTTTTTTTCTCCTTTTTGCGTTTTTCTATTTTCTGTTTTCTTTATCATTCTCCATAACAAGGTTGTTATGGAAAAGGGAAATAAATATAATAATGCTGTTATTATTGCTAATATAGCATTGTTAATTAATTTAGGGTGTATTATAGTTGGTGTAATTGGTAGATTGATTTGATTAATCAGATTATATATTTTCAATCAAATCATTAATTTGTTTATGTTGGCTAGTGAATTGTTTATCATTAACAAATATTCGGCAGATTTTACCAAATGAAATTCGTTTGCTATGAAACATGACCCATGTATTAGATATTTCTATGTTATCACAATTTTTAGAGACAGTTATTTTTTTTTCATATTGTTTAATCTAGAGACAACTCTAAATTTAATGAACCATTTCTATTATTATTTTTATAATGTTTGAGCATTATACAATGTAATGTGGCTAGCCTAACTGGACATTATACAATGGAATGATCTATTAAGATGAAAACTTATAAGTGATCATGATCCAAAAATACATATTCTCGTATAGTGTTGTTCGGCTGTTCCCTGTGAATTTAAGTAAAGGAAAATTGTACGTGGCTTCCACTTGGAACTATCTAATTTTGCATGGAATCACTATGGTCTTTAATTTGTTGATTTGTGTTTACCCATATTTCTATGGAAAATATCATTGTTGGTAAAATAAGTATCATCACAACATTATTGTGTGCCGTTCAAAAGGATCAGGACGGGATGAGAGTGATTTGCTAAACCCTCTGGATATGGTGTAATTTATTGTCCTTGCCACTTTTTTCATGGTTAATTAATTTAAAAGAGATAGTTAATTAAACGAAGGGTTCATGGTCTTAGACTAAGCTAAACTAAAGTCTAATTTACCTATAGCGATATCTAAATATGAGTATCTAAATATGAGTATCTAAAAGAAAATTTAATAAAATTGAATATTAATAATCATAATTTCAATTTTTAGATGCAATTTTAAAATTAAAACATTTGAATACGTCTCCAAATGTGATTTAGCAGGACAAATTTATATGGAGAGAGAAAAACCATTATATCTTCTGCTCATTATATCTTCTGCTCCTCCATTGTCTCTTGGCCTTCTCTCCTTATCTCCTATATTTATAAAATGGCAAAAGCAATGTAAATGCTCTTATATAAATGTAAACCTAAAGCATGGAAACCAGAGGAGATGGGACCCACAAGGAGGACGTGGATAGTGAAAGGGAGCTTTCACGTCTCACACAGTGCGTGAAATGGGATTGTCATGGTCTGCACCGACTATTTGTGACCACATGGAGAAGAACCACGTTTTATAGCACAAACTAGTTAAAACTTAAAACCGATATTAATAGCGGTTAAAATGCATATCAGTTGTCCTAGTTTTATACTCATAGTTATACGAGTGAATTCATTAACATTTGTTATAACTAGCTGACATTAATTTCGTGTTATATCACGTATTGTATCAATTATATTATAAATAACAGATTCGAATGCTGGTCACACGAATACATGAACACGCAAAATAAAAAATTTATTCATTATATTATCGTATTTCTCTATATATCATTTATCTTTACACTTATATATCTTTTTTTTATATGATGAAATTAGAGAAACGAAGTTTACTAAATGGCAAAAAAATTATATCAAAAGTTGATTTTCATAAACTTCAAATCATATGAGATAGTTAGTTTAAAAAAAGAAAGAAAAAGAAAAAAGAGATGACTTGAGAGAAACGTCATTATAATAGTTTTCAGAATCATATTTTCCATAGAGTCGAATAGACTCGATGGAAAAGAACTACCTCAAACAATTTTGGAAAACTTTTCCCGCCAACTAAACGAAAAAACAACAACCAAATGAAAAAAACAACGGCTCTAAAGATACACATGTAAAGATACACATGTAAAGATACACATGTTGTTAATATGTTAAACAAAAAAAGCTTTTCCTCTTTTTTCTGTAAGACTTGTCTCTCTAAACTCTTTAAGTTCATCGTTTCCAAAGAGAAACATCATCTTATCCTCCCGCAGATACCATCGATCGAGCTTCACTTTGATCTTCCATTGAATTTCCCTGGTAAAGTTTCTAACTTTGCTTTTCTCCTTTTTAATTAATTTTCTCTTTAAAAAAAAAGTCTTCTTCTACCTAACGGATTGATCGCTACTCCCCCAAAAATCAACACTTCCGGAGATCTCTCTTAAACCCCTCCAGAAAAAGTTATCTTATCCTTTCATACTTCAAATTTTAAAAATTCACGTTTTCTTAGTCTGGTGATTTTTTTTCTTTTCAGTGAAAAAACAGAACTTTACAAGTTTCTTCTCAGTTTCCGGCACAAAATCAACTGGTTCTAATGTAAGAAGATTAAAGCCAAAAGAGAGTAGAAACGATGGATGAATAAGACAGTAGTATTCAAGCTCAAAGGATTCCTCAGACACCCATGAAGCCAATTGCTCCGATCTGCACAAATCCGGTGGAGGAACAATCTGATCTGATACACGTGGAGCAAACGTAAGTTATTTTGTCCTAATTTACAGAAATTTCGAACAATAGTGATGAGTTATTTCTAAAAGAAGTGTTGCATGTAGGAGATTCGTTGGGAATAAAGACATGAGTGGTATTGACCATTTGTCTTTTGGAGATTTGCTGGCTCTAGCCAACACTGCTTCACTCTATTTCTCCGGTCAGACCTCTTTGGCTAGTAATGTCTCGGGAACTGCAAGTAAGCAGAGCTTTTGATTCTTGTTTGAGTAGATATGAATTTTGATTCTTTTTAAGCTTGACTGAGAGATTTTGTCATATGATTCTGATTGTAGGAAACACAGAGATGATGCAAAAAGGTAATAATAAAGCGGTGGAGAGTCTTAGCTCAGTGAGTAACAATGTTGCTGAAGAGATCATGAAAACTCCTGAAAAACCAAAGAGTAGAAAGCATAGGCCGAAGGTTTTGAAAGAAGCTAAACCAAAGAGAGAGCCTAAACCAAAATTTCCCAAGGAAGCTGTTGTTGCTGATGGTCAAGCAAGCAAGAAGCCTAAGAGGAATTATGTGCGGAAGAAAGCAGAAGTCAGTAAGGATAAAAAATCTATGCCGGTTGAATCACCACCACCACCAGTTGTAGAAACTTCAACTCGTCCCAAGAGGAGTTGTAGACGAGCTTTGGATTTTGAACATGAAAATGGAGAAACATTGACCAACGGCCTCTCAGATGTGATAGAATCAGCTCATAGAGGTTCTGTAAATCAAGAATCAAATGATTTTCTTCCGCTTTCGGAGCCTAGCACGCCCAAGAGAAAGCGCAACCAAAGTAAAGGAAACGGAAAGGTATCCAAGAATAGTGGCAGTAATCTAGAAGGAGATGATATTTTGATGGCACAAGCTGCTAAGAGAATAAAAGGAAAAGAACCAACTCGTGACATGAATCAATCTATGATTCAGTATGATGAGCAATGTGACTACCAGAAAATGTATTGGTTGTATTTCCAAAACTTTCAACAGGAAGGGATGAGATATGATGGCATCTGCAGCAGCACATCCTTAGCTGGACAACGACTTGAGAATGTTTCTGTCTTTGACGCTAATGGCTACAGTTTCACTTCTCAGCTCAGTGCTGATGGATTTCTAACCATGGAAGACAAACGTAAAGGTTCTTTTCAAGGAAGGCAGAGTTTTGAGTCAACTGTTCGCTTGGATAAGATAGACACACCCATAAAGAAGAAAACTACAGGCCATGCTCGAATTCGCAATTTGTCTTCTATTAATAAAATTATGGAAGTTTCGGAGCAGTTAGCAGCAGGATGTTATAGCACACCACAGCAGAAAAACAAGAAAATTCTTGTTGATAAGCTGGTTACCTCGAGCAAGAAGAAGCGAAACAATAAGTCCGAGAAATCGCAATCCAACCAGAGATTTTTTCTTCCGAATCCTCTCCAGTTTCCAGCTTCAGTTCTTGGTAACAAATCCATACAGAACTATAAAATTAAATTTATTGAATGCAAGGGTATTTGCTGATAATGGTGGTGT
The DNA here is from genome assembly GCA_963854855.1 of Nasturtium officinale. NCBI lineage: Eukaryota > Viridiplantae > Streptophyta > Magnoliopsida > Brassicales > Brassicaceae > Nasturtium > Nasturtium officinale. The sequence continues at coordinate 3,955,223 of OY978504.1, forward strand.
CTGATTCCTGTAGGTATTTCTCCAGATGAACTTTGGAAACAACGTTACTCGGTTGAAGCGATCGGTGAGCTATTGTGTCTATTGGATATCAATAGGGAGTCTTCAGAAACTGCTCTAGTTCCTTACTCAATTAAAAGCCAAGGAAAGGAGATGACACTCTTCAGCAGTGGATCTGGAGCAATTGTGCCTTTAACTCCTGTTAAGAAACGCCGTGCACGAGCAAAGGTTGAATTAGACAGTGAGACAGACAGGGTCTGGAAACTGCTTTTGGAGAACATTGATAGCGAAGGCATTGATGGATCAGACGAGCAGAAGGCGAAATGGTGGGAGGAAGAACGCAATGTGTTTCGAGGACGAGCAGACTCATTTATAGCAAGAATGCATCTTGTGCAAGGTTATACACCACATCTGTCCTCTTGCAGTTTTTGTTTTAACAACAGTAGTATTTGATATATAACTTGCTATTATGTTTTCCTGTTTTATAACAGGGGATCGAAGATTTACGCCTTGGAAGGGATCTGTTGTTGATTCTGTTGTGGGGGTGTTTCTAACACAGAATGTTTCAGACCATTTATCAAGGTATAAACTCTTGTAGAACTAAGTTCAAAACAACATTAAGTCACAAAACTAACTTTTTAAACTTTTTTTTTGTCTTGTAGTTCTGCATTCATGTCATTTGCTGCAGAGTATCCTGTCCCTTCAGAACCCATCAGACACTTTGACGTGGGAAGAAGCTCGATGACTTCTATTCAAATAACTTTCTTTGACTCAGAGGAATCGATGTCAAACCCACCTTCTCATAACCAGAGTTCTATTAATTTAAAGAACACACAACCTGATGAGGAGAAAGAAGATTTGAACAACAATGAAGCCTCTAGAAGCAGTAGTGAGGTTGCTAGTTCATCCCATGACTCAGTTGGCAAAACTATGGATTTAAAGGCTCAGGTGGAATCAGATAAAAAAGGCTCAAGTGTAGAGGTTGATAAGAAAAATCAGTCGCACTTTATCCAAGACCTCTCACCATCTGAAGATTCTACACTTTCATGTCAACATTCGTTGGTTTCTGATTCTCCTAAAAAATCAGAGAGAGCAGGATCAAACTCAGATATCAACACAGAAGAAGAGCATCGTACTTCCTTTTTGAAGCTCCAACAAGGCCTACAATTCAAAGGAGGAGAAGTTATTATTACTGATACTGTCTCACTCGAAGTTTCCAATCAGAATAATCAGCATTACAGTTCTAAGCAAGAAATTGGTGTTTCAAGAAGTCCTGGAAGCTTACAAGCACCACCAAATATGTCTCCCGGTGATTGTAGCTCAGAAGTTAAGGATTTCAAATCAGTGAAAGGGTGCACAAAATCTTCTGATGATAGTAATGAACCATATTGTTGCTGTCAGCAAGATATTTTGAGTTGTGAGAAACCTGAGATACCTGAAAGCTCTACCAGTGTTCGCTCGACAAAACACAAAGAGAAACTCATGACAGAGAATTTCATTGCAGATATTAATGAAAACACGAGTTGTCTTGATGTCCAAGAAGGTACAGAAAAAACACCTGGTCATGATGCTACATTAAAAGCCAAAGGAAAAAAGGTTTTAAAGGAGAAAAAAGAGGCGTTTAATTGGGACAGTTTAAGAAGAGAAGCACAAGGTAGAGAAGGAAAAAGAGAAAAAACAGCAAGGGCAATGGACACTGTGGACTGGGAGGCAATTAGAACGGCTGATGTTAAAGAAGTTGCTGAAACAATCAAGAGTCGTGGAATGAACCATAAACTTGCAGAACGTATACAGGTACAAAATTATCCTTACCTGGGGCCAGATTAATTTAAAAACCTCCATTTTATGTATTTGACTCTGAACGTGAAAATTATGCAGGGATTTCTTGATCGACTGATCAGAGAACATGAAGGAATCGATCTTGAATGGTTGAGAGACGTTCCGCCCGACAAAGCAAAGTGAGTTTACTAAAGTATTTTATTTCTTCTTTATCAGCTACTTGGGCAGTTAAACGTCAATGCTTCAATATGTTATACAATCATGTAGAGAATATCTTCTAAGCTTTAATGGATTGGGTCTTAAAAGTGTGGAGTGTGTGAGGCTTCTAACACTGCACCATCTTGCCTTTCCAGTAAGCAAGGATCATTTCTTTTGCTGTTGTCCCTGTAAAATCACTGATGTTATGATGGACTTAAAAAAAAACTTATTGACAGGTTGATACTAATGTTGGGCGCATAGCCGTTAGACTAGGATGGGTACCTCTTCAGCCGCTCCCAGAGTCACTTCAGTTACATCTTCTAGAAATGTAAGCTCTGCAAAAAATGGTCCTACTTTGAAAGTGTATTTGGTTGATTCCTGATACATCTTTGTTTTGGTTGATCTAGGTATCCTGTACTTGAATCGATTCAAAAGTATCTCTGGCCACGTCTCTGCAAACTCGATCAGAAAACCTTGTGAGACCTCTCAGCCTATTTATCATTATCTTCTTTTTTCATGCCTCAATATAATACACCAGTTCATTAGTTTAATGGTCTATTATCTCTCAGGTATGAGTTGCACTACCAAATGATTACCTTTGGAAAGGTAAGTATGAAAAAAATATAAACATCTATGAATTACTAACCAGCAGGTCACTTGATGAGATTTTAATCAACTTGATCATGTTTCAGGTGTTTTGCACAAAGAGCAAACCTAATTGCAATGCCTGTCCGATGAGAGGAGAATGCAGACATTTTGCTAGTGCATTTGCAAGGTTTACAACATATTCCCTTACATACTTAGTATCGTTATGAGGAGACTCTTTATTCAAAAGACAATTCAGTATCTAAAGTAGCTCTGAATTGGTGTACAGAGTATTCAGTAACCTTTACTTGTTTTGGCAGTGCAAGGCTTTCTTTACCAGGAACAGAGAAAGGTGTTGGGACACCTGATAAAAACCCTTTGCCTCTGCCCCTTCCAGAGCCATTGCAGAGAGAACAAGGGTCAGAAGTGGTCAAGCACTCAGAAACAGCAAACAATATTAAATGTTGTGAGCCTATAATCGAAGAGCCAGCATCCTCTGAGCCAGAAAGTGCACAAGTATCAATAGCTGACATAGAGGATGCGTTTTTTGAGGATCCTGAAGAAATTCCTACGATCAGGCTAAATATGGATGCTTTTACTAACAACTTGAAGAAAATAATGGAAGACGGTGCCATGTATACAGCTCTAGTTGCACTCACCGCTGAAGCTGCTTCTCTTCCAACGCCAAAGCTCAAAAATATCAGCCAGTTAAGGACAGAACACCATGTGTAAGTATCCATTTTTCTCAGTTTTTTTGTTGTGTCTTAAGTTAAAATGAATCAAGGAACACATTCTCCCATACGTTAAAGCTTCGATACAGTAAATCATTTAGTGGAAAATTGTTAGAGATGCAACAAACTTCAAAACCAGAACTTTTTTTAATAGTAGAAAACAGAAACAGAGTAACAAGAATTGTAAAAAACAATTGTTCAGATTGACTTGTTTAACACTTGATTCTGTTTTTTTTTTTTTTTTATATTCCGGTATCTTGCAGCTATGAACTTCCAGATTGGCATCCTCTTCTAGCTGAGGTAGTCAAATAACAAGATAAGAACATTTTTTTATAGTGCGGTCAATATATAAAATCTTACCAACGGTTTGTGTTTGTTATGATAGATGGAGAAGAGAGAACCTGATGATCCATGTTCTTATTTACTTGCTATTTGGACACCAGGTGATCTAGGAATCATAACATGATCCACAAATCTTTTTCAACTGTCTGATCATGAAATCATATTTATAAAATTGAGTTTCTTTAACCACTATCGCTTTAAACTAGGTGAGACGGCCGATTCTGTTCAACCGGCTGTTGGAAAATGTATATACCAAGAAAATGGTAATCTTTGTGATGAGAAAACATGTTTCCGATGCAATAGCTACAAAGAAGCGAAGTCACAGACAGTGAGAGGAACAATCTTGGTAAGCAAGTTGCATCAAACTCATTTGCCACTAACTATGCTTATGTCTATACAAAAATAATATGTTGTAAATTTATGCAGATACCTTGTAGAACCGCAATGAGGGGTAGTTTCCCACTCAATGGAACATATTTTCAAGTTAACGAGGTTACAACTTTTATTTTTGATATATCCAATTCTTTCATGTAATTATTTGCATTGAAACTTATAATTTATGTGGATTAATGTAGGTGTTTGCAGATCATGCTTCTAGTCTAAAACCAATCGATGTTCCAAGGGATTGGTTATGGGAGTTAACTAGAAAAACTGTATACTTCGGGACCTCTATACCTTCGATATTCAAAGGTAGAAAATCTTCACAGATGATTGAATTGTAATGCTCTTCTTGTTCATATATTAGTTGACATAAGAAAAATGTTCTAACTACTTGAGCTGTTTTTTTTAAGGGTTGCCAACGGATAAGATTCAAGAATGTTTCTGGAAAGGTAATGTCATGTCATAACACATTATTTAACCTAACACATTTTCTTATATTTCTCATGCGTTACGTATCTTTAAAATCCGTAGGTTATGTATGCGTAAGGGGTTTTGATAGGAAGACAAGAGGACCTAGGCCTTTGATTGCAAGACTGCATTTCCCGGCAAGCAGAATGAGATCGCAAGCTAAGCCGGTTAACCCCAGTGCTAACTAGGCAAGCAAATAAATAAATTTTACTGGGTAGAGATAGCTCATTGTACCAAACTAGTCAATCTAGAAAGTCAAACATAAAAGGTGACATATCCTAGAGTTGTAACATGTTGTTAGATTCTGTTTTAGTGTCTTTATTTGTATCAAATACTTACTAGTCAAAATAAATAGACCAGTAGTTGAATCTGTTTCTTTCTTTTATATTGTTGTTCACTCTCAAGTCTCAACTAGTTTTGAAGCACGTCTTGCCTCCATCAAATGTGCTGTCTACATCGATTCTGGTTTTCACAGCTCGGTTAAGCTTTTGGTTAACCGAATTTCAGCACTTTCCATATCAACTATATAGGTGATGGGCTTCGTGGGCTAACAAATGGGCCTTAATACTCTTGGTGCCGATCTCAACGTTTCGGTCCCGTCTCCTTCAAAATCCCCAATTCGCAACCCTAATTGACCGGAGATTGTCCAAACTCTCTGCCATTTTCGCTGAATTTGAAGCATTCTTGCTATTCTCGCCGTAAACTCAAAGTCGACTCGCGTTATATATCTCAGTTGTAGATTGTAATTAGGGTTCTTCAGTTCATTTATATTCCAATATTACTGATTGTAACGAGGATTTTTGCTGTTACTGCAATATTGCAATCGATTTTTGCTCGATTAGGTTAAATTTAGGTCCTTTTTCGTTTCTGTGTTGTATAGTTCTTCAAAATGGAGAATTCGCGTAGACCGTTTGATAGATCCAGAGATCCAGGTCCGATGAAGAAACCTAAGCTCAACGATGAATCAATCCGGCCTGTAAATTCGAACGCGCGGCAGTTCTCTTCGCAGAGAACGATTGCTACGGCGGTGGCAGTTTCAGTGCCACCGGCGTCATCAAGATATCGAGTTGCTGGAAGAGAAACGGAAAGTAATATTGTCAGTGATCCGAGCCGTGAGGCTTACCAGCCACAACCGGTTCATCCACATAACGAGCTTGTGAATCAGTACAAGGCAGCACTCTCTGAGCTCACTTTCAACTCGAAGCCAATAATAACGAATCTCACGATCATTGCTGGAGAGAATGTTCATGCTGCTAAGGCCGTCGTAGCCACCATTTGCAATAACATCCTCGAGGTGAACACACAGTTTTCATGCCCACTGTTATAGTTGTTATAACTCCATTTCTCGATTTTTTCTTCTTGGTTGAGTAATTGTACAATATAAGAGAAATAAGGTAAAGGTGATAAAGTTTGAGTTTTGTGATCTGTATACGAGGTTCAATGAAAATTTCGAGTTTTGAAGCAACCCTAGCATCTTTTTCTGGGATCTATTTGTTTTTTTTCTTCATCAAGTCGCAAATCATTCTTGGGAAACGAAGTTCATAGTCTATGCCATCTTGCTTATACCCATTCTGTAAAATTTTCACTTGACCTGGCATCTGTTTCCAGACGCTCTTTCAAATTAGCTGTTGCCCAGGCAACCATTTTGTACATGTTTATTGATCAAGAATGCATATTCCAGCTCCTCATGTCATTGTACTGATTTTTGCTTATAGAAATATGTAGTCTCTTTGACAGCCTTGGAGTTGTTTGTATCTCATATGCTCTGTTTTTAGTAAATTGTGATTTTTTAGTTAGTGGCTTCTGCTTACCAAATGCTCTCGAGAAAGCCAAATCAACTTGTATTCATCTTTGGGTAGCAGTGAAGCATCGGATAAATGGAGCCTATTCAAGCAAGTCGACCGGAAGACAAGAATTACATTTACTGTTTCTCACTTCAGCTTAGAAATTTACACTTTTAAAAGTGTTATCACTCTGTCATTTTGGCATTTAGATTTCATTCACATCATCTAATGGCTATGTGTGTTTATTATTGGATTTTCGTTGTCAGGATATATGTTAGTGTTGTCACTCTGCCATTTTTGGGCATGTAGATTCTAACTTAGCAGAACCTATTGATATTTTCATTGTCCTTTAGGGGACCCTCAAGTGTGCAAATCCTCGATGTTACTATCTGTGAGAAACAAATTGGCCTTTTTTCTGGGTATCTGATTTGAAGAATATCATGCAGGTACCAAGTGATCAGAAGCTGCCAACATTATACCTGCTAGACAGCATTGTGAAGAACATCGGAAGGGATTACATCAAGTACTTTGCTGCCAAGCTGCCTGAGGTTTAGTGTTTTGTTGATAGTCATGGTTATATAACTTCTTTTACCTAGTAACTTGATCTCTGATCTCCCTTTTTAACTTCTGTGCAGGTATTTGTTAAGGCTTACAGGCAAGTTGACCCTTCTATGCATTCTAACATGCGGCATCTCTTTGGAACCTGGAAAGGAGTCTTTCATCCACAAACACTTCAGCTAATTGAGAAAGAACTTGGCTTTAATGCTAGAAGTGATGGTTCAGCAGCTGTTGTTACCACAGGAAGAGTTGATCCGCAATCTCAGCGCCCACCAAATAGCATCCATGTGAATCCCAAGTATCTAGAAAGGCAGCGCCTTCAACAGTCAGGACGGGTAACTCTAATAAACTTTCTGCCACTGAAAATTATTAGTGACAAGTGACAACACACCCTAACATGCAGGATCATTAGGGATTTCTCTGTTGTAAATGTTCATGAATGAATAACAGATATGGTGTTTGGTATTTAGATTATTAGATAGTGGTGTATCTATCTATGGCCCCAATCAAATTCTTTCGAAGAGTCCTGAGGTCTCTGGATATTAAGTAGAGGTTGTATACTGAAGTATAACTTCACTAAAAATGTCCTGAGTATTCTTGTTTCAGTCTTCTATGCAGACAAAAGGAATGGTTAATGATGTACCTGAGATCGCTCCCAATTTGACTAGGGATTTAGATAGACTGGAAAGAGTTTCAAGCATAGCATCTGGTGGCTCGTGGATAGGTCCAGCTAAAGTTAATGTAAGATGATTTTTTTCTTGGCGTGGTTACATTTTTTAAAATCTAATTGCTGTCTACTGATTGTGTGTCGAATTCAGACCATTCGGCGACCTCAAAGAGATTCACTTAGTGAACCCCTCTACGAGAAAGATATCGAGTCAATAGTAGGGGAATATGATTATGCTTCTGATCTACCCCATAATTCTAGAACGGTGATTAAGAAAGTTAATCCAAGAGTTACTGATGACGGATGTGAGAAGCACTGGTACGGAGATATGAGCAGGGATCTAATTTCTGACCAGAGGGATGGGTTACATACCAAAAGCAGAATATCCAGCTATGTTACTGCGAGACTAGAAAATTCGGAATCAAGTGGTCCCAGTAGAAATATAGGTGGGCCTTATGATAGTTGGAAAAACTCTGAGGAAGAAGAGTTTATGTGGGACATGCACTCACGGTTATCCAAAACTGAAGCAACTATCAACCCAAAAAATGAGCTTCATACACCAGATGAATCAGAGAGACTGGTTAGCTATGCTAGTTATTTGAATTAGGTTTTATTGTGATGAATTTCATTTAATTTGTTGGCTTTTAACCTTCTCTCATTTTGTAGGAGTCTGAAAATTACCTCTTACAACGACAAAGGTTTCCAGCTCTCGATTCAAGGTTTGATCCACCGAATTCAACGAATTTATATTCCAGCGAGCAAAAAGATCCAAGTACTTTTGGCCACTGGTCTTCTTCTCCTAGGTCTTTACATGATTCAGAAGTTTTTTCTTCTATTAACGCAACCACTACTGCAGCTAGAAAGGGGATTCAGCCTCAATCTAGGGTTACCGGCTCTGGAATTTTGCCAAGCTCTGGATCTGGGTCAGATAAACCGTTGCCTTTACATGATTCAACTTCTAAACAGAACGTGACCAATCAAGATTTTAGAAGAGCGCACTCCCTCCCTCAACGTGATCCTAGGGCTTCCCGATTTCCACCGAAATCTCAAAATGTTCCCAGGGATGACTCTGTAAGGCTCCCATCTTCAAGTAGTCAGTTTAAATACACAAATATGCGTGAACTACCTGATGCATCTCAAGGGGAAACCTTTGACTCTAATTCAGCAGCTGTAAATGCTCCAGACCTTACTACTGCTTCAGAAGCTACAGGACAACCCAACATGAGTGATTTGCTGCAAGCTGTTATGAAGAGTGGGATCCTTTCTAATAATTCTACTTTTGGTGCGATTAAGGAGAAGATTTCTCAAGATGAAGTTAAGATAGGGGCACAAACCCTGTCAGCAGCCTCTAAGCCTAAGACTTTGCCTCCATCGTTACCAATTTCAATGGCTGGTGACAATTTATTAGCTCGTTTAAAAGTTGAAAAATCCTCTGCACCACTTGTTTCATGTGCAGCATCTCATGCGGCAGTCACAGCAGCACCGACTTCAAAAGAGAATAGTAAGGCCTCAGATCCCCTTGCATGCCTCTTGAGCTCTTTAGTTTCAAAGGGCTTGATATCTGCCTCAAAGACAGCGCCGGCGGCTGTTGTACAATGTGTGGCTCCTTCCATTACACAGGACCATAGTCCTGATCATTCTACCAATAGCTCTATGTCTGTATCTGTGGTTCCATCAGATTCTCAGCCAATGGATTTGGTGAAGAAGGGTCCGTCAGCTGCTCCTAAGGTAAAAGGGTTAGCTGCACAGTTTGAAACAACAAAATCGGAACCCAGAGACCTCATAGGATTGAAGTTTAGGGCAGACAAAATTCGTGAACTTCACCCTTTGGTGATTAGTAGTCTCTTTGACGACCTTCCACATCTTTGCACTTCCTGCGGCGTTCGCCTTAAACAAAAGGAAGAACTTGACAGGCACATGGAGCTGCATGAGAAGAAAAAGATTGAGTTAAGTGGCACAAACAGTAAATGTAGGGCTTGGTTTTCAAAGGCTGATGACTGGATAGCAGAAAAATATGGAGAGCTAGAACCTGAATATGAAGAAGTTCTGAGTGAACCTGAGAGTGCTATTGATGATGGTGAAGCTGTAGGTGCTGATGAGAACCAATGCGCATGTATATTATGTGGAGAGTTGTTTGAGGATTATTTCAGTCAAGAAATGGCTCAATGGATGTTCAAGGGAGCTTCTTACCTGACCATTTCTCCAGCCAACAGTGAGACCAAAGGTCCAATCGTCCATGCAGGTTGTTTGACCAAGAGTCCGTTGCAGAGCTTGGAAGCTGAAAATACGATCAAGCAGGTAACTTGTTGCCCTAGTCAATATGCATCCGTTGGTCATTCTTGGGCTCTTTGTTCTTTAATTGTGCATGAATCCACCTTAATGTGTTCCTTTCTCGTTTTGGTTCCATTATGCTAGGAAATTGATGAGTAACCTCTCCATATGAAGGTCAAGAAACCTATGCTGGAGGAAGCTGTGGCATCACAGAGGAAACAGGTTTGTTGATTCCTCTGAGTTCCTCATGAATCATGATACTAGTTTTGTAGAAAAGTGTCAAGCTTTTAGTTGAGGAAAAAAGATGTGCAGTATTTTTGTTTCTATAATTTATTTTAGTCTCTCCTTTTTCATCGTATACAAATACAAAAAGATCAAAGAGGCCTTCCAAATATTACTCATTCCCATATTATATTCCTTTCTTTCATGAATCAAAAAAAAGAACATGCCGGTTTCGTGTGAAAACACAGATTTGTCAGGTTACGTATCCTGAACATCCATGACCGTATATGTAACCTTGGCAATTACTATTTCTGGTGAAAGATTGTGTTATCAATGTCATATATATTTATATATATCAATATATATGTCATTTGAATGTAGTAGTTGTGGTTAACAGGTGAATCCTCATAAAATGGAAGATGCATTTATCATAAACCAAACCCTTCACTTGCTTTTGCTTGCAGATTGGGGAAACAGGCAAAATTAACATTTATTGGAGAGAGATAGAAAGAGAGAAATGCCAAAGGTGTTAATTTGATTGTTGTAGTATGTGTAGGTGGGGAGAGACCTAACAAAGCTGTTCCTTCCTTTTTGGAAAACTCAATTTTCACGTGAATAAGAGATCATCTAAATTAATGTGAAATTGTATATAGGATAATATACTAAATGGTTTGAAATTAAGTAAATGCAACTAGTCATTTGCTATCAAATGCAAATATTTTAGAACGTCATAATGGTTTCAAAAAGGTATAAGGAGATTGTGAGAAACTGTTATATAGAGAATAGTAAGGTAAATTAGTTCATACTTCCACTGCCACTGAACGACCGAAATATCCGAAACCTTTCCGAACTTGAAAGAGTTTCAATGAATGAGACAACTCTTGTAAACATGTGTTTAATTCAATCGCCAGATCAGCCCTGTTTTTGAATAACTATAAAGTGTGGAAATGAATAATTAGTTATTATTGATGTTGTTGTAACTTGTAGGTAAGATGATTGACTAGTAAGCTTTTATGAGCTTATCCAATTGTATATATATTATTATTTTTAAAGACTCGATTCGTTTTCATACGTCTTCCATGGCTCATGATGCCATTCCTCAAATTTTATAATACACAGAGAAATTCAAGTCCAAGATCTGATTTGTTCTTGTTCATTTATCATGTTTCGTTACTTAGCATCTAATAATTTTCTCCCGAGAAAATATACGTCTAAATGGACTCTTTTTCATTAATTTTCTAAACTACTTCTCTTTATGTTTAGAATCTAAGATTTTTATACGCGAATATCAAATATGTCTAGATTTTATCAGTTGATCAGGTCAAGTCTTTTGCTCCCTCGTGTTCGATTGCACGACTGCATTCTTTTTCATACTTTCAAGACGTCACAGGAATACTATTTTGTATTTTCCTTACACTAAAGAATTTAAAATACCAAACATACACATCTTATAACAAACTGTGAATCAGGTCAAAGTTATGTATAAATTAATGATCCAATCGTAGAAGTGGCGGCAATTATATTTAAGATACAGAACGAAAGAGCTATCTATATAGTCCGTTCCTTCGGTTTTTATAAAGACGTTATTGACGACCATAAGAGAATTCTTCACTAGCTTCTGATTTCGAGTGCAAAACCCTTAAACTTTAATATCATACTGTAAAAAAAGTTTTAGATTGTTAATCTTTTAAGTAATTTCCTCAAAAAGACATGTTAAAATCTCACATTACAAATAAAATGCGTTGCTAAGATCACATTAGGGGGAAAGTTATTATTTAGTTACTATAAAATAAGAAGACTAGTTAGAACTTAGGACCGAGTATAAGGAAACATATCAATGGAAGAGAAGAAGAGTTTTAACTGTACGTGTCGATAACGATAATGCAAGGAACATGGTACTAACTACAAAATATCTTAATATCACTTCTACCCATCTGTCTTGTCCTCTGCTTATTCTTTTTTCATATCTAACTAATATTTAATGATCGATTTTATAAGGTTTTAAATATTCAAATGGAGTAGCATATTATATTTAAAAAACATATATATATATATATATTTTACAGACCGGACGAAACTCAAAAAGTCAGAAGAGAGACATCTTCACATGGCCGAATGAAACACAAATCCAAGACAATTCGAATACCTCTCTTTCTTCTTCATCACATATTGTCTGCAACTTCAGTACCAAATTCTTAAAACCACTATAAATTATTTCCCCCTTGGGTTTTTCTTTCTTTTTATTTTCCCGGGGAAATATTAACTCTGTCACGTCTTATGTTATTTCCCCCTTGGGTTCTAATCTCCCAAGACAGAATCTGTAATAACTAATACTTCATTTCTCCTTTTCCACACATAAACTTTTATCTTCTTCTTCTAAAACTTTTATCTCCCTCCAGACAACAACAAAAAATTGTTCTTCCTTCCTTCGAGCATCTCTCTTTATTCACACGTATAACATCCACAACAAAATTTATATAAACTTTTATTTCAAATCTCCCTCGGAAAAATAAATTATTTTCTTCTTCTTCTTTTTTTTTGTCGTTAACATTTTCGTCTTCTTACAAATTCTCTAAAGTTTCATCCTTTCTAAAACTTTCTCACATTCACTCTGTTTTCTTTCCCGGGAAAAAATATCTATCCCTTCTGTTAGAAGATCACAATTTTCTTGAAAGAAAATAGAACTTTGATAAACGTCGTGTAACGATGAGAGGTCTCGCGGCTTGTTACAGTGAACACGCCATTAAAGTATCAGATACGTATTGTTCAGGCCCTTCTAACCATTCCTCTTACCTCTCTCCGACATTACCTCCTTCAATCCCCGACACAGTAACTACCACTTATAAATCTTATCTCCCTTCTTCCGACAAACCCGTCTCTCTTTCGCTCACCTGGTCGGATAATCTCACCGTCTTGATCTCAACCCCACCCAAGTCATACTCTGTTTCTCTCAGGAAACCAAAAGGATCAAAAAAGTTGACTTCTTCTTCCGGTTCACTCAACGCCGATATCATCTGGGATATATCGGAAGCAGAGTACGAAAACAACGGACCTGAACCAACCAGAAGATTCTCCGTCTTCGTCGTTGTTAATTCCGAGATTACCCTACGAATCGGTGACGTTGACCACGAGCGAGACAGGTCATCTTCATCGTCGTGGCGAGTCTCAAGAACGGAGAGATTCTCAGGAACTTGCTGGCTATCCACGAAAGCTCAATTCTCCGACGTCGGAACCAAACACGAGATTCAAATTCAATGCGGCGGCGGTAGTGGAGGAGGAGATGAAGGTTATATATGGAAATCAAAAAGTCCTGAAACGATGTCGGTTTATGTGGATAAGAGGAAAGTGTTTTCGGTGAAGAAGCTAAAGTTGAATTTTAGAGGGAATCAAACAATGTTCTTCGATGGAATGCTTATTGACATGATGTGGGATTTACACGGCTGGTTCTTTAAAGAAACGGCGTTGTCTTCTTCATCCTCCAAAACGGCGTCGTCGTCGTCTTCTTCTTCTTCCTCCTCGTCTTCTCCTCCGTGTGCTGTGTTTATGTTTAGGAGGAGGAGTGGATTGGACAGTAGATTGTGGATCGATGAAGATGAAGAAGAGAATAAAATCAAGAATAAGATTGGATCAAGAGATGATAAACATTCGTTTTCTCTTATCATTTGTGTCTCTAAAAAGTAATAAAACATAAAAACATATATATAACTCTTCATGTTCATATATTTGTAGCATGTTATAACATTCTACTAACAAAAAAAAATGTTATAACATTCTAGTTTTACTGTTTGCTCTTGTAATTCCGGCACCGTGGAGCCGCCGGTCAACTCATCTCCGAGACTCCCAACAATATAGGTGAAGTATCACCTCTCTTCCAAGTCTACGCAATGTGATGGCCTGATGGGCTTTGGTAGAAGTAGACCCATTATTCTTCAAATGTATCGTATGTTGGGCCCTTGATTAATTATCATCAAATGCCATTTATTTCTTTGTAAGTTAAGATGAAAAATACAAATCAAAAGTTTGACTCATATCATGGAATGATTGAACCAAAACATTTGTATCAATGTTGATACTTTTTTTTTCTTTTTTATTTGGCCTTTTCGCTAGGACTCGAGGTTCTCATGACACTTCAAATTTTGTTTGACGGGATACATTTAATAATCCAAAAAAAAAGAAAGGAAAAAGACTAATCTACTTATAGAATTGTCATAATACCGTCTTCACTATCAGTCTATCACGTCACCAAAACTGAATAATATTATAAACCATGGAAAAAAAGAGTGAGGTTATCTGCATCAACCGGAACTGTTGAACATCTGCAAGTTCCCTCTGGTTTGAACTTTGAAGTTATGTTTAGAAGAGTGTTTACAAAAGACCCTGTTTAACCCTTTCTCGAAGTTCTTATGTGAAAACTTTTTAAAAAATTGAATATTATCTAGTTGGGATTTGAAAACAGTGATACAGTTTCGTATAATACATTTCATAGAGTTCATCAAACACGAAGAAATATAATAATCAAGGAAACATTACGGAGTCTGAACTTTGGAACCCGTATATATAACATTCTATGGTACAAGTGGATGACACACAAAATGGTCGATTTCACATAAATCACCAACACATTATATCTCGTATAGAGGAAATTAAATTTCGATCTAGTTTGATTTCGACGCATAAAAGTTTGATGAAAATTTGTTACAACATAGTGTGTCTTTTTAAGATTGTATATCCTTGCAAACAATCTTACAATTACCTGAGGACACATAACTACTTAGAATAATGGAGAAAAAAGGAACTAAATGGGTTTGGAGAAAAAAGGGAATGAAATGGGTTTGGTGAGGAAAACACACAAGTTGATTGTGGATATAAGTCTTAATCGAATCATAAGCTTGCTGATTTTTAAATGCAATTTTATTTTTCAATTTGATTGCTTATAAAATATGTATATATCTTTATGAGATATGCAAATGGTTAAATTTGTATTGATCAGTTAGATGGTCGACGTAGCATTGTTCATAATTGAAAGATGCCGTAACGTGATAAGTTACGGTTAAATAAAAAAAGAACATAATGTTATGGTAAACATTTTGTATTTGTATTTTAATCTTCAAAAACAAAAAATCTTTGTAGACCATTTCATCAAACTTCTGATATGAATCCGAAAAAACTTTATAAAAACATACTTTTGACCAAATCTTGTTTGTAAATTGTAACAAAACAACGTTTATTTGGCTTACAATTTACAAAAATAATTGATATTGTTTTAAATATTAGACATTAATATATTTTTTCATTATGATAATCGAATTCTCAACGTTAATTTCAAGGAGAAAATCAATCGAACACTAGAGTGCTTGACAACCACGCAATCTATCGGAAAATTATATCAAAATTCAAAACTACAAATGTTATTTTCCAAACAAACAACTTATTTCAGGGCAACACAACAAAACTAGAACATTTTGACATGTATGTACCGAAGTGATTGATGTGTATATATAAAATAGACTTTTATAAATTAATATTCGATAAATTAATAATTTTTTAAATTTATAAATTATATATTTTTGAGTTGAATAAGAATAATAATTAACATATTTTGATAAAATGATAAAATATTATTTTGTTTGAATTATATATATAAATATATATTCTCATTAATAATAGAAATTAATAATTATACAAATTTATTGTATATATATTAATATATAAAATATTTGAGTGAAATAGTTTTTTAATAATTTTCAATTATTATTTTCTAACATGTAATGTATTAAACATATTAACATATTTTCTTAGTTTCTACCTTTTGTATAACATTCTTTTTAACAAATGGGAAAACTCTCTATAACATAATTAATAAATTAATAACATATATAAATTAATAATTTATCAATAAATTAATAAATTTTTCAATGTCCTTTGATATATGTTTTATTGTGTAGGTGTTTTGCGTGAGAAAAAAACGAAGGTTTTGTTGTACACATATTCAACTATATGGGCGTTTTCAAACTAAACCCATGTAGCGACAAGATTGGTGACCCTTACAGGCCCATAGGTTTTAATACACAAAAACCTTCCTTGCACTTCAAACAGTTTCACAAGAAAATGAAGAGCAATGAATATGTAAAGTCTTGTGGTTAGAAATGAATGAACCGACAGAGGAAAAAAAATGAAAGAATTAATGAACTCAAATATTGGATATTATTTATTTCTTCTGTTCGTCATTTTCTCCTGCCACCAAGATTGTAACCGTTCGCACTTTGAACCTCTCAAGCTTCCCGCTGATCTCCTCAACTAGACTCCCCCCTCGAGAACGCACCGTGTGAGTATTGTTGCGCCTTTGAAGCTTAACATGTTCGTGATCCTGAAGCATCTCTTTAGAGTTTATCAGCTTATGAATGTCATTTAGCCCGCTCGGTTTAGTGGATGATGTTTCGCCGCTCATTGCTGCGTTCGTGTAAATTGAGAACGATTCACGGATTGATACGATCTTCGAAACGGTATTATAAGAAGGAAATATCAAAAGTAACTGGATTGTTGTTTGGTTATTGATCCAATATGTTGTGCAAATGTAAATTGGATTGTGTGTTGATGTGTTTATATAAGAGAGCTTAAGCATGATTCAATGAAGAAGAAAAAATGACCGAGTCTTCTTCGAGAGACTTGGTAGCACAAAGAAATATCAATGAGCTACTTGGAGAGAAAGGAAACGTGTGAATGGTTTAAAAGTCCTTCAGTATTCCCTCCTTCGCACGTTTAATAAATTGTTTCCTATGAATTAAGTTATTTCATAGTTTTAAATATTCCATTTAATTTCATTTGTATTTTAGAAAATCTTCGATTATTATAATTTATAAATAACTATTAACTTATCAGACGGAATTAACTACTTCACAATATTTACTATAGATACAAATTGCATTTTTTGAAACTTGGAGAACCTCGTACCAAATGTTGTGACCTAATATTGGGTCAGAACTTCCACATATTATTAAAAGATTGATACATCCCGAATGTTTCTTAATAATAAAAATATATCCCTAATTTTAACTACAATAAATACAAAATTCCTGGGTTTAACGCTTTTACTATTATGAAGCCTAAGCCGTCACGTAGAATCAGTAGTTTGATCCACGGATCATTGAGGATCGTTGACTTTTCTACTGAATTGACCAATTCCTACCGTCAACCAGTCAAACAATCTCGATTTCGGCTTAATTTTTAGGTGAGCAAAGAATATCTAAAAAATAAAGGCAATCTCGATTTTTGGTTCCTAATAACTAAACCTTTTTTATATAATTCTAGAATAATTGTCACTATTCAATGTCGTATCATCCTTTTAATATAGTAACCCGATTTTCCAGGAAAATACAATGTGTGTTAAGTATTATATAGATGCATGTTTAGACAACTAATACCAACAAACAAATTATTGTACTTAATAATAGAAGTAGGATTAAACACCCTAGATAGCACATAAATTATTGTACATATACTAGAATTATCATTAATTACTTCATTCAATCATACCAACAGAATACAGATGTGTTGAAATACAAAAATGAACTTAAATTATGTTTGATAAGCCTGGACAACGGTGTAGATAGTCTGTATAATGGACAAGATCAAAAGAATTAAAGCAGCAAGAGCAGAGACAAAAGACCAAGGAGAACGAAAGTAAGTGTATTGGAAACTAGCCCATTCCTTGTGCCAACCACTGTTGTAATACTCATTCACTTCTCCAAACAACTCGTTGAGATAAGACTGTTCCGGGTCGAACGCCACGTCTTTCCCTAGACTGTTTGCTAATCCTGCGACTTCTCCTTCTGTTCCGAAATAGTTCTCTATGATGTTTTGTTCGCATAGATACTCAACATCCCTGTTAATGTTCATCAGACAGTCTAGAAGTGTCGTATATGTCGTGAAATGCTTTGAACACGCCACGTGGCACTGCTCGTAGGCCACGCAGTTCTGTAAGAAACTGCCCATGTAATCGTCAACGGTTATCTTCGGCATCTGGATCACGCCGTGCTTGAATTTCACGACGAGGAAGCTCTCTGCGTCTTTGAGCTCCCGGAGTTTGATTCCAGCTTGCCGAAGCTTTGAGATGCTGTGGATGATGTGGTTTGGCGTCTCCTTCTTCCCCGATTTCTTTATCGACGGCACGTGCTTCTCATACTTTGGGATGAAGCTTAATCTGACGAGGTCGAGGAGGTGTTTCGCTCTACAGCTTATCTCTTCGAACCTGGGGAGATCTGTGGCTGGTCTGTGCATCACGTTATTGAAGAACTCAAAGGCTAGAGACGGCAAAGAAGCTTTGGTCTCTATTTCGTTATCTCCTCTTGTGAGATCGAACAAAATTTCAAGAACGAAGAAAGGGATTTGATTCTCAAGACGGAGAAAATCTCTGTAGAAGAAAGGAAGAACCCAAGCCATGTTCACGAGTGGATCATCGAGTTCGAAAGAAATAAGTTCGCTCACTTTACGGAACAGCTCAAGAAGAAAGCAACCGTCGAGTACCATCATCTCGTTGAAATCTTCTGATTCCATGATGATTGACTCGGAGTAACACTCTCTCGCCTTATCCTCAACGTTCTTCACGCTCTTCATGTAATCCTCTAGAGTTAATTTCTTCGTTTGGTGGGTTCGAGTGAGAAGAACCTTTAGATAATGCCATTTGTGTTCTTCAATCATGTTGAGGTGAGGTTGGCCACGATGGTACGGTCCCACCGAGACCACTCGCGGCTCATAGCATCTTCCGTTATTATCAATCATGCTCTGAGGTACTCGGAAGATGGAGCAAGTTGGTTTTCCGGCGGCAGAGCTGAGCAACCGTGGTGGCTCCTTCAGCTTCCTATGCATACTCTCAATGCGGATCTTGAGGATCCGGCTTTCTCCCTCGTCGTCTACGGAGGCATAAGGCGGTTGCTCTTGCTCCGCGTCCACCATTTTTTATTGGTGGGAAATTGATGAAAATGATCTCTATTAAAAAAAGTGATAAGGGGTAGTTTTGGAACTAATTTGGTCATCGTGATCGGTATTTTTTTTTTTGTTGCTGGTCCACTTCGTCGTCGCATAATGGTGGTGGGTTCTATTTAAGACTGGTTATTATTTCATATATTTATTTAAACCTTTGATTTGTATTTTTTTTTATAGGAAGTTAGTATGTTAGTAGTACTCATGGCTGATTTGGTCCTTCCATGATCTGCTCCGAATTTTTATTTTATTTTATATACGATCGAAAATAATAATATTTTCCATAAGAATTTTCCTCCATGAAATCATTTAAATATATATAGCATAAAAGGTATATAATATAATATGTTTGGCATTGTGAAAGTTTATTGGCCCAGTGGTTGAAAGAAATTAATGTTTCTAAATTAACTATATACTTTTCTTTAGTAAGACTTTCTTCATAAATTTATTTTCTTCGACAACATAATTTGTTTTGTTTTATCCAAAATAACATCATTTGGTTTAGTGTTATGCATAAATCAATTTTTTTTATGAAGGATTTTCTAGATTATGGGAAACAATTGGGGTTAGTCTTATTAAAAGGCCAGAGTGGGCTTCGATTATGGGAATGCCATTGCAAGCTAATTATAAGGTGGCTCTAAAATTCTCTTCTGAATGACGCATAAGCTATTTTCACAAAATATTCTCTCAAAGAATATGTATTTAGGATAACTCCGCTTATCCCGGTTTTGATTCATAACCGATATAACCAAGCTGAAAAATCATACTAATTTCAAAACTAAACAATGGACATTTGGACCCATAGGCCATAAGCCCATAAGTATACACATTTGACTTTCCTTGGATAATCAGTTATGTTCAAGAACAATGAAAGAAAATATATTTTGATAACTAAATTAAAAAATATCAAAGTTTTCTAAACCAAACATTCAACGAAGATTTGTCGGTACACGATCAGATATGGTTGAGTACCATAGATTAACGTTGTGTCATTTTTTATAATAGATTTTTAAAAGATGATAAAGAAAATTACTATTAACGCTTTAGAGGTTAAAATTCGATTTATCAAAACAAAGATATCTAAAAATTTACATGATTTTTTTTGTCTCTAACAAAATTATTTGTCCATGGGGAAGAAGAGACAAGTTCATGGGAAAATTCGTCAATCAAGAAGATGAAGATAGAGAGCTCGAGATCAGAGACCGTCTCTTCCACTTCTCCACCGTGACTTGTCCATTCTCCGGCCTCCGCTCTCATATCTTTCCACACCACCTCGTCCACGTCCTCCTCTGCTCCCAAACCTATCCTCCATACATTCATCATCCTCCACTTCTTCTGCCTCTCATCATTCTTTTTCCTCCTCTCCTCTTCCGCATATCCATTCTCTTGTGCTAGCGCTTCATCCACATCCTCATATTCTTCATCTGAATCATAAACCCTAACGTTATCTTCTTCCTCACCCTCCCCATACTCTTCCTCTTCTTCTTCTTCCGACATCTTCCCTTCAAGGTCTACCGGATCCAGCCCCGCTAACTTCTCGAATCTACGAAGCTTCTTGAACAGCCGCCTCTTAGCCCCTGTTTAGTCCAAACACAACATTTAAACCCTTAAAATTGGCAACAAGTTTAAGCTTATATGTTTTCAATTCCTTTGGACCATTTGATGTTGAATACTCACGTTGTACAACTTCAAAGCTACAGAGGGGGATATTGAGATGATCAGGCTCGTGCTGGTGGTGGTCCTCGTCTTCCTCCTCCTCAAGAGGATCAAGTACAGAGACAGGGCTACATTGTTCCTTGTCTTCCTCTTCTTTATCTTCTTCTTCTTGTCCTCTCACTTTCTCTAAGCTCTCTGTCTCATCGCTATCTTCGTCCTGTTACAACTCAATAAACACACTTTTGGTTTCACCATTTTTTTGCCTCTTACTATTTCTGGTGTTGGATCACAACTAAATTTAGCTATTCAAATTTATATCTTTACTCAATCTTTAACGTACCCATGAAGGATTCTTCATTTACCTATATTAGGCTTTTATTTTTTTTACTACGCAATTTTTTATACAGCAACCACAAGTAGGGAAAATTTTACTTTTGAATTTTGTAAACATACAATTTAATACTTCCCTATAAAGATGGCAACTTTTTGACAAAACCTTGATATTAGACCATTCACGAAAGTTAATGATATTTCTAAGACTAGCAAACAGCTACAAAAGGTTTGGTTTACATTTAAAGACTAACCCCACTAATTGAAAGGTTAAAAATGCGTTTTTGGTAATTTTCCAGAATATTAATAGGTTTGAAAACTTTAAAGTTGAACTAGCTTGAACTAGAATGCTGCAAAAATCTTCATAGTTAGAGGAATGTTGACCTCAGGTTAATAAATGACATAAGCACCATCAACATATGCAAGGTTTACGATAGGAGTTCACCCAAAAGCAGGGGTACATTCGTCATTATAAAGTAAAACATATTTACCGTACTCCTGAAAAAACTTTCATGATTCGGTCATATCCAATGGACAATTTTCAGCGGTCATGTGTCCCTGCTCTCAGAAGATGTTTTTCAGATTTTCTATAGAATGTTTTTTTTTACTTTTTACTGTCTTGTAATTTATTTAATTGCAGAATAACAAGTACAATGGGTTTAATTTGGTATAATTTAAAACAATCTAAAAAAGGTGCTTAAATATTTCAAATTTGAATAAATCGTCCATGTTGTTAAATTTGGATTTAAAATTAATTTTAAGATTGAAAGGATTTAGTTTTGAGTTTATGATTTAAATGTAATGATTTTATTAGATTTTTTAAATGATATTAAGTGTTTTAATTGGTATAAAATTTAGACTTTTTGTTAATAATTGTTGCGTGTTTTTGAACTTTTGTTGGGTCAAGTAAAGATAATAAAAAGATAGAGACAAAACCTCAGTACTGCGTCGTGCCGGTGAAGTGGCCGTCGATGTGAAGTGAGGAGTCCGGAGACCAGAGGAAGAAGGAGTTGTTTGGAGAACAAAATGAAAAGGGCTTTCACAAAACAACGTATCGCCAATCTCAACGAAATGCTCTCTCCGGCTACTACTACTCGTCGGTTCCGAACCTCGTTCCAATGAAATCGCGTTTCCATCAGCTTTATCTAAACGTGGTTTAGTTTTACGGTTCGTTAACCGCTTTAAAACAGACCCGAACTTCCCGAACCCGTTTCCTCTGGTCCGAGCTCTGTTTGTCTTAGTCTTCTCCGACTGCTGTTTCTGAATCCTCGCCGCCGCTTTCAGGAGAATTTCGGCGGTTCTCGACGGAATCTGGAGGAAAATTCTACCTTCACGTGTCTTCATCGGAGACCGGGGTTCAAAGAGAGGAGACTTTCTTGGGTCAGGAGATTTATGAGCCGCGAAGAAGCAAGAACTCTTGCAGGAGAACAAACCAGGAGGAAACACGGCGCCGTTGTCAGACTTTCGCTTCTTGACGCGCAAATCGGAGCAACCCATCTGAGAACGAAGGTCGGCGATGTAATGGTTGAGATGAAAAGGCTCTTGGTCATCTTCAAGCAGCTCATGTAATAAGTGCTTCTTCTCAGCCATGGAAGAAAATATTACCTATGTTTTTACTTCAGCTGTCAAAGTCTCACACACTCTCTATCTATGTGGAATTCAGAATCATGGAAATAGTAAAACGAAGTAAGGTTTTTGGACTTTTTGTTAAGCTGAAACTTCTTATAAGCGAGAACGAAAGAGAGAGAGAAAGATTTTGGTGAAGGATGAGGAACAGTTGAAGACAACAAAGGGTGAGTTGAGACATTGGATAAAGAGTCAATGCTTGGATTTGGCTACTTCCCTACCATCTTGAAAATTAAAAATTAAAAGTTTTCATCTTATATTCTTTCTTCATATTTAATTTTTAATTGACATATGTCTTGTCTTGTGCAATGGTAATTTTGTATGTTTAAAGAAAGTATAGTTGACATATTAATATATTATTAGCAGAGTGGGTCTCAAAGACTCCTGAAAAATAGAGTTTACGTGTCAAAATTAAAGTGTCTATTCGTAGCCGTGTGTGAATTTTTATGGGCACATGTACATTTATTTAAGCACAATCATTTTCACATGAGAGCACCATACTTGTAGTCATCAAGGCAAAACAAATGTACCATTCTGGAGTTTAACTTGGTCGTAACTACAAGTAACTCATCTAGATGATTATGGAGTATATAAAAGTAATACTATTCAATCGTTACTGCATAATAATCTAGATAACTCCCACGTAATATTGTCTTTAGTATTCAAGTGCCAATAACGGTATTCTCTCTTTTTTTCTAGCTCCTACTTTCCATTAATATTGCTTGAAGACTTGGAGTTGTCCTTAAGAGTTTGTTTATTGATATGCAAAAGCGTATTGATACACCATGAGTGTAGGTATAATCCACAATACTAAACTAATCAAACATGTGACGAGAACAAAAAAAATGTTTAGTGGAAGCTGTGGTCTCCTAATAACTTCTACCATTTTCTCAATGACTCTGCAATTTTTCTTTTGTATAACTTGGACATCTTGTTACAAAACTCATATTTACGGGAAAACAAACCCGCCCAACTCTGATTCGTAGTTATATTTAAAAAGTAAAAACAAAAGTACTTAATTCTGTGCTATTTTCCTTAATTACTATATGAAACTGAACTGGAATCAGATAACACTAAAAAAGTCTACGAAATTTGGTAAGAGTATAGTTTAAACGAAATCTAAGTTGAGCGATTCATTCTGGTTTTCCAAGACTTCAAGTGCATAGTGAAATGCACTTCTCAGTTTAATTAAATACTTATTTTTCATTTTATGAAGAGGGTGACTGACGTTAATTGGGCTTGATAGCAATAAGATATGATTTTGGTGATAACAAGTTGATTGGCACTTGACGTAAATCCTAATCTCAATATCCGATTTAGTGATTGATAATTAAGAAACCAAAACACCCCATGTTCTACATTTAACATTACCGGGCATAGCACGAAATCTATTTGTAGTTTATTTTAAGAAATCAAAAGTAACAGTGGTCCGAATCTTAACTTACTCATTTGAAGAATACACAGTATCTGACGATGTTGAAATCAAGAAAACAAAATCAAACCAATAAATTAAGATGATTCAATCATATCATAACTACTGAATTTTAAATAGAGCGGATATTGGTGAGAAAAATATGACATAATCTGTGTCCGGTTAATATAATTTCGACTAATGAACAGATCCAGTCTTTGTCGTAATGTATCTATGATTAAAATCCCGAATTTATATATTATCTTGACCCTATCAATCACAAAACAGTAAAATACTATTAATTAAGGCGACTGTTGGCAACTACTAATCCAGCGACTGGTTCGCTCGTCCTACGTACACACGTTTGTGTATAGTACTCCACACGTGAAATTTGTAATATATACACACCAAAATAATTAGCATATACATCGAATTATTTTCTCCTTGAAAATTGAAACTATACAAACAAAAAATATTAACTACTCTTATTATAAAAATGCATTGGGCAGGACGAAAAAAGGTTCGCACCATAAATGAGAAAGAAAAGTTGTAGGCTTTACAGCTGGGTACTCCCTTTAATTAAATTCTCAGCATCTGTGGACTTTAGGTTTATATATTTATAGTAATTACTATATGGTGATATTTTCACTCCGGTCCGACCTGTAATTTCATCTGGCACTACAGTTTATTATTGTCTAGTTTTTAGCTTGAATTTTGAAAATTGATTTATATAGAAGTTGTGGAGTCATATGTATAATTAGTTTGACTGTTCATCCACTCATACTTATGTTTCAATTATTGACGAATATGTGTTTTAATAATATTCTGATTGTTTTTAATGGTTATGGTTGTCTCAATATGAATGATATTTTTTTCCAAAAAAAGGCGAGCTCCACTAATTGTCACCACTTATATAAACAAATAATTAGTCGTAATTTGGTATTAAATAAATAATTAGCGAAGGGGACAGCAGCTTGTAGCCTGTAGGGACACTGTTTGTTCTCGGATGCCCTCCTCTCTATTAAGGTTTAATATTAACCTAATGAGCTTTAAATATACAGTATATTAAAAATAAAGAAGATTTAACATTAATTAAATAAAGAGAGTGTGTATTGGTTTGTGTAACAGCTGATTATTCTGATTAAGTATTTGTTAATAAGCCAAATCTATAATCCTTAAAAAAAAAAAAAATCTATAATCCTTTTATCATCTGAGCATGCAGCAGAAAATAAGATTTTGCTGAACGCGTGGAACGTAAAAACGACACCGTTTTGTCTTTTAACTAATTTTATCGTTAGGACAAAACTTTCTATCAACCAATGAATTAAAATATCCTTATTCGTACCATCAGATGTCAATTTATGAATATACCGACGGATTTTGTTTATATATGTACTTCTAAAATTGCAAGAAGGCCGTATGTTATCTATTGAAATTTGGAAAAAAATGTGTGGAGTTAGTTGCAGTTTTTAACGTGTAAATAAATATTAGGATCAGATGTAATCAAATCATATATTTTGCTTTCTTTCTTTTTTGGAAAAATATTCAATTTTTACGAAAATATAAATTTATTTGCAATTCGAGATTTAAATTCGACCTTCTTCACCTATGCAATGATGCAAATTTCATCTTCGACCTTAAGTAATGCCTTTCATCTTTTGGATCTTAACCGATATATTTATCGCCTCCTAAGAATATCACTCCCGAAACCAAAAATCAATGAAACGAGTTTTTAAGGATCCTTGTTTGTGAAAAGTGACCTTATATACATTGCAGATTTGTAAAAAAAGAAGAAATATTTAACAGATTTTATCAAGTAAGCTTTAGATCCCAGATGCAATGATTAGTTGATTACTCTAAATTTCTAACTATAAATCGGAATACAAATCAACGAAGAGTATGAACGTGTTTGATTACGTATCTTTCTCATTATGCCTTTTTAATATAAATCTTCCTTATTGTGCTTAAATCTTTCCTATATGCTCTACAGTTCTATCATTTCAGTTGGCGACTCGAAGAGGTTTCATTAAGAAAATTTGTCAGAGATCTGGCGAAGGCAATGAACAATTTCGAGAGGGTAGATTAGCTTATGGTAAAGAAGAGTATATGAAAAATGGGTAGGTTTCATTAATGATTTATCTTATTTTTCGTAGTACTTTTCTAGAAATGGTGAAACATGTATTGTTCAACTAAGCGTCAATATGCGTTTTATTTTCCGTATGGATGACATCTAACAGTGCGTTGTTGTTTTTTATCAGAGTTTTTTTAGCACAAAAATATCTCAAAGAAACACGTAAAAATGTATTTCAAATTATTTTTAGGTAATTCAACCCCCCCCCCCCCCCCCCCTCCAAAAAAAGCTGGAGTTTTTGTAATGAACGCCTCCATAAATGCTCGTAATACATTTTTAATACTCGAACCCTCAATTCATCATTGAATAACTATTCTTCTGCAAGAGAATCCGACCTTATTACACACTTTTAGTTTTAGATTAGTTAAGTTTTGAGTCCTGACTAAAATTTACTTATTTTTTCTTCTTCTTATGAGGGAGTTATTCATGTTGAGAAAAAAATGGAACACTGATGCATGTTTTGATATATATTTTTTCTTATTAATAATACTACAAGAGAGTGTCAAAATCGTTTTTGAGTTAGTATCCTTTTCGACATTTGTATAATACGTACACATAAATTATTTATTGAAATGAAAAATACATACAGTTTTTGTGGACCGCATACTTCGAAAATGTGCTTTACATATTTTTAACGAAAATCGCATCGTACCGTTATTTTTATGTATGCAAAATAAATGATACGAGTATACGACTGTTGTTATTTAATACTATGTAAGTAGGGGTGGCTGAATAAATGTGCATGTACTTTATATGAATGTATATGGCTCCCATTCGAGAAATTAACTTTATTTTGAAATTATTTGGAACCCCACTTTTGTCGCTAACTGTTAATAACCCGTGTACGTGTACTTGAACTGCTAGTGCAAAGTGTTAACCTACTATGATTTTGATTGTTCTTTGATTCTCTCTTTGTTTAAGCTTGATTGAGTACTTAATTTTGTTCTAGAGTATCGTTGTTATCTTCTAAAGAGAATCTAGTAAAACACAGTTTCATTGCTTTCTTGATAATTCATCAAATTGGTGGCTATTTGTAAAGCCCAAATATTTTTTTCTTAAAAATTAAACCTCAGTAGAAGAAATAAATACAAACTCCAAACTCCAAAATACTCAAAGTTGCTTTCTTAAAATCTAAATAAGAAAACGGAAACAATCTTTTAAAACCCCCATCGAAACTCACTAATGTGACAGTAGCTTGCAAAAAAACTAATTATGTGAACAAGAAACCGATAAGTGAACATTAAATATGATTATTCCCAAACTTTGATTTGGTAT
Source organism: Nasturtium officinale (assembly GCA_963854855.1). Taxonomy (NCBI): domain Eukaryota; kingdom Viridiplantae; phylum Streptophyta; class Magnoliopsida; order Brassicales; family Brassicaceae; genus Nasturtium; species Nasturtium officinale. The sequence goes on from OY978504.1 coordinate 3,982,614, forward strand.
TCTCATTTCAATGGCAGTTAACAAAAAGATTCCTACTAGTTCTTTTCGAACACTTGGTTATGTGATATCATGTTAGTATGTAGCAGCAGGTTGATACTTGATATATATAGCCAATCTATCCTATGGTCTTTTATGATGTTTAGATCGAAATATGACGTACTGTCAAATGGATGATAATATTAAGCAGCAGAGACTCACAGGTCACCGCAATAACATACAGCTCGTGGAACCATCTAGTGAACAACAATGTACCGAAATATTCTTATAGCGAGGCGAATCCGTTTGTTGGACTAACAAACAATCCAAATTACACATCTTTTACATATAAAAATAGCAATTACTTAGAGAATTGGGACTGAGCTGCAATCCAATTACACATCTTTTTTTTTTTGTATTCAGCTATTAACAAATAATACCAAAATAAAACACAACAGATATTGTAATATAGTAGTTCTTAAATTTAGATTTGGGACTGAGTTGTATCTAGACAATAAATACTATTATTTCAACTTATAACAAAAAATTTTGATCGGTGAAAATTTTCATCCCCAAGTTAACGTCTTTTGGAAAATATTAGCTAAAAGCATTAACAATATGGGCCAAAACTATCTAAACCTGATATATGTGAGCAGTTGAATTTATTTAATAGTTACATACATAAAATATTGTTTAACATATACAAATCCATCTTTAAAGTTTGATTTGGTCAACAATTCAAATCATGGCATCTTCAAATTAAACCTCATACACATAAACAGAAGTATATATCACTTGTAAGCCTGTTTGATCCATATATATATATATATATATATCACTTGTAAGCCTTGCCTTGTGTCCTTGCCAGGGAAATATATATACATTATTTTCTTCCAAGTTCCTATCATCCCATGATAATTTTATTTTTTCGAAGTGACAGCAAAAACAATTGATCAGTGTTTGGTATGGAAGAGGGAATTGCCATTAACGTAGCAGCCAAATTGTCAATAAATTAGAGGACGACAAAGCATCAGGTCATGACAGTCTTCTAGAATCCTAAGGGCTTAGACACCTTGCGAGAATGGCTGTAGCCCCGTACGTATGTGGACTATCTAAATAATTCGATGTAATACAATTTTAAAATTCGATTATTAACAATGTGCCCACACGAATTTTAATTTTTAAAAGTTCAAGCGTTTTTAAAACAATGTGTAATTTTAACCTTTTTCCTTTAAATCACTTTTAATATTATTTATTTGATTTTAAATATTATTGATCAGTAGAATAATGCAGTTATATTATTTCGGTTTATGGACTAGCTTTCAGCCTCTGCTGTCGTTTGGGTCCATTATGTATCTATTGAACGTATATATAGATTTTGTTTTATTTGTACAATGTCTCAAATCTTTCAACGAAAAAATTGGCTTTAATTAGTTTGTATTAATTGTTAGGAAAACAAACCAAAAAGGAATTTGTAATCAGAAAACGGGACAAATTTCAAAGTTCGTAGTATCACTTCGCGATTCCTTTTATGTCCGGAATAAATTGATGAACAAAAGCACAAACTAGCATGACGATAGTTTTGATTTTTATTGTCTTGTTTACGGTTACATACAGGTCGAACCAAATACAACAAGACAAACAATAAAATAATGGGCTTTTTTTTTTGGAAATACCCTTTTTATGGTTAGAAATTTGAAAAAATATCCTATCTATTTATTTTCTAAATATTATACTTGTTTATCCTTATTGAAGTTATTATCTTTAATAACTAATGATAAAAGTCGTAGTAAATTATTATAATTAAATCACTGTTGAAAATATGTAAGATTCTCTGGTTTTAGATAAATACGTTCAAATATTTAAGAGTTTTAGTTAGTAAAATCGACAATAATTTGATGAGTACAAAAAATCTAAATCGTTTGAAAGGTTTTAGTGAAATTTCATTTTTTGCTTATGATATAAATATAATACATGGGTTCAATTTAATGAAATAAATATATTCATGTACAATCCCATGAGATTTTATGATCTTCAAATCATATGGTTTATTCTTGGCCATATCCAAATTTTATTGGTTAAATTATCAAAATATGTCATTTTAGAAATTATTAGAATCTATCATGCTATTAATTGTGTTTCAAAAATTAAATCTAAAATAATAATTGACACAAAATTATTAGAATCTATCATACTATTAAGTATCATCAAAAGTTTGATTTTATTTTAATATATATATATTCTTGGTAACTAATTATGCAAGTTTTGTTAAAATAATTTAGGAAATCTAAATTAATCTTTCAAAAAGAATAGTTTTCTATATTTTCTAAGAAAGAAGAGGGTATTTTCCAAATTTTCTCAAAATAATTATGAAAAATCACGAATTAATGTCTAGCGAATTGAATATGCATACCCCTCCCACCAAATAAAGCAACCAAATAAACGGTCGTTATAACGAGTATATTAACTTATCATTACTATCTCAGACTGTTTTATCATTACTATCTCAGACTCTCATGATATACTGAATTGACGCTGATTTTCTAAACGTGCACGCTTTTATAAATTTAAGACTCAATCTACTGACAAAAACTGAAAAAGAAGAAGAAAATGCAAGTTATTAAAGAACGCACAGATAAATCCTTCTCATATACCAGGGGAAAACGAGTTTCCATGTTATCTTTAAAAAAAAAAAAAACAAGATGTCTTATCATTTTCATATACTATCAAATGCGAAATTTGAGAGTTAAGAAAGGGTAAATTTGTGGAGTATTTGAAAAAATATGAAAAGTAAATTATAGATCGAATATAGTAAACGGTATAACTACAACAAGTAGGCCTACAATTGGGTCCAGCATTATACTGGTTTTCTCCATTTAGTTTTTTGTTTGTCCATAATTTAAATTAATTTGCTGGAATGGAGCCTAAAGCGGAATAACATAGTCTACAAACAGATTCACTCGTCTAATCCTAGCATTGAAGTCTAAACATAAGTTTGGGAAAACTATGAAGACATAAGAAAACAAAAATCTACTAAACCTACCTCATAAATTTTTTTGTCGAAAAGTTTGGAGGAAGCTTGCCAGTCAACCAATAATTATTTTATCTTAAAAACTTTGAACAATATGTCTTGAAATCTTGACAATCGATCTAGTATGTCTGAATCTTTGACATCATCCAAAGTAAAAGTTCAAATACATGAATGTTTGACATTGTCAAAAAATGTATTCAATGACTTTTTACTCCCATCAGGATAATATGTATACATTCTTGAATAAAATCGATTGTAGTGATCCATCAATTTTCACTTAAATATTATTGATTCTCTACATTGTAATCGAGCTGAGGTTACATATATTTATATGTAAGAAAATATATATTTAACTGGGGTGCAATTTTTTTTTTCTTTTTGACGTTGGGCTATTTCTATAAATAACATACTAAAGTAACATGTCATATAAGATAACTAGCGTTTATTTTGTGTGTTTTTCTTGCAAATTAAAAAAAAAATTACATAGTAATTTAGCTAATCAAAAGAACTTCATAAGTCGTTTAGAGCAATTACCCAAAGGATTATGTAAATAAACAATTGAACGGATTCTGGCGTTCCGACAGCTTTTGGTTTCAAAAACGCACGCGAGACACACTTTTCTTCCTTCCTTTTTCTTTGCCAACAATAGATACTTTTCTAAAAGGCCTAAAAATAGTAAAACAACTTTAAATAAAGTAAAAATTAATCCTTCGAAAATGAAAATACAAATTTAAAACATAATACAGATTACAGAGAGAAAGGAATAAAAAAACACTGTGATGAGTTTGAGTATCCTAAGGAATCTCCCATTTTCCCATATCCCTAATTTGGTTAATAAAAAAAAAGAGAACCCACAAATTTTTTACAAATCAATTCAATCCCCCAAGACTTACAAAACTAACAACAAAAAAGCACCCACGAATAATAAAATACACACATCTTACACAATGAAAATTTTTAAACTAGGCAATCACACAAAGAACCCAATTTTTAGAACAAATTTAGTAGTTTAGAACAAATTTCACACAGTTTCTATGCTCATGCTCAGCTCCTCCAGTTTCTTCAACTTCAACTTTTCGCTTTCTCCAACCAACTGTTCCATCTCCCCAAAAAGAAAAAACAAACACCATTTATGTATAACAAGCGATGAAAATACTCAGGTTTGTTCCCGTGTATTCAAAAAACTAGGAATTTAGATGAGATCTCGGAACTAACCTCCATGAGTTTGGATATGAGCTGTACTTTCTCCCTGTTCTTCTCATTGAATGTATCAAGTGCTTCTTTGTATTCCCTTTCCTGTTTCCATTTCGTTATAAATTTCGGATTATGTTCAGCCTTTCGACAAATACAAGTAGTTCATCCAGGTTAATGTTTCAGCCTTAAAGGTCTCAGTTGGTTTGTCGTAAAGATCAAATCTTTGGTTTTGGTATATCAGATTAAAACGCTTACTTAGACAAATAGTTTTGTATTTATGCTAAAAACCGAATTGAAATCAAACAGATACCTTCTTTTGAACAGTGGAACCTAAAGGTTTGAGTTCTTTGTTAACACTATCAATCTTCTTACGAACCGCAGAAACCTCTTTCCTCATAGGATCTGCCAAAGAGTCAAGCTCCTGTTACATGAAACACACATAATCACAACTTTGCCCTTGGAACATAACATATCTCCATCAAAACTCAAAAGGAACAGTTCCATGTCCAAACAAAAAGTGGAAACACTTGTTGTCACTTAGCCAATCCTAGATCTTGAAAACTCTAAACAGACAAGCAGCAACAAACGTCGAATCTCTATACTTTCAAAGGTTTGAAACTAAAAAAAGACAAATTCAGAGAGATGTTCAAAACACAAATTTTTAAAGAGTAAAATTCAAACCTCACGAATAGTGGAGAGACGTTTGGTTTCTTCCTCAACCCGACCCAACTGAGCTTGGATCCTATCACGAACTTCCATCCTTCTCTTCTCAATCTCATCCTCTTTAGCTTTAAACGCTGAAAGAGCTGATTGAGTCATCTCTTCATCTTCTCTCGACATATGGCTACTAAAACTCAAGCTTCCCGTATGCATCACCATCTCGTTACTCTGCGGCTGCTGAGGCTGAGGCTGAGTAGCCTCTACCGTTGTGGCAGCTTCGGCGTTGGTTTGAGTCTGAGTCATGTTTGGTTTCTCCTTGTGCTTTTTGCTGCTCTTCTTCCTAAAACCAAAGCAGGAAGTTGAATCCTCAGTGGAATTACGGTGGGGTTCTTCGAGTAACCCTATTTTTGCTGATTTGGGTTTAGAGATTTTCAAAGCTTTTTTCAAGGAAGCGTTATGTGTTTTAATGGCGGAGGAGACGATTTGCTGTATTCTTAGTGCCTTTCGCTGTTATTATTGGTTTAACCTTTTTAATTTAAATATTTTATACGCCAGCGTTTAATTACATTATTTACTTATTCATTTCTTTATTGTCCGATGAAAAATAAATACTTATTCATTTCTGTATTTGTACGGTCAAAGTTTTAAATTATTTTATTTTATGAATTGGAAAAATATATCTTTCGGAAAGAAGAGGGCTGCCTGTAAAGGAAAAGCAAAAAATGTGACAAAGAAAAAAAAAAAAAAAGTATTTTATAAACGTTACAGACTGTTTTGTATTTATTAAAATAAGAAAAGCAACGAAAATGACCTAACTTGCCTAGTGACAACCAATCGTATATGTGCACCATTTATTGTTCTTTCTTCATTTTAGCATTTAGTATTGATATCAATGGAAGATAAAGATATCTATCAATGAATCTTTTAGTATACCACCACAAAAACAAAATATCTTAAAAATCTAATTCTATTTGAATCTCTTTGATTTGGATTAAACAATAAACGTCATAGCTGTAGATACAAAGCAAAGACGACTCATCAAATCCTCTATCTTTATACAATAACTTATACCACTTACTTTCCATCTCATCGAAACATTTTTTTAATCCAGTCTTTTCGTAGGATTTTTTTTTTAGCCTAAGAGTTCGATGGTATTTGACAATTAGATATTCGTGGTTTCAAACGTTAGTAAATGGTTTATTGATCATTCCACTTAAATTTTTAATATGGTTTCAACGTCAGTAAATGTTTCTCCTTTTAAGGATTTGTTTTTAAGGTTAAGATTTTGTCTACAAGTCAATAAGAAATTTTGCAACTGAAACAAAAAAAAAATTCACAGAGAAATTAGTCTTTATGTCCTACCATTGACTTGACCAAAGCTGTTGCGTACGTCCAAAGACTTATCTCGTATTTGCTGTCAGACCTATCTCATACATAATCACTACACTCTACACGTAAATTAATCAAAATAATACCCAACAGTTATTTTTACTTTCTGGTTCAACCCCTAACAGTTGATAATATCATATGCATGATGGAGTATACTATTTTTGAGTTGAGACATTTGTAAATGAATAAAGCTTAGCTAAAACAAACAATCTGAAATGATAACTTCCTGGTAAAAATGCCAAAAATTAAATCAGATGGAAATAGTTTGGGCCTTTTTCTGTCAGCAGTTTCCGCTTAAATACATGCCCGTTAATGTTAGTTGGTATTTACATTTATAGCTCAAAAGCATATTTTGGGCCTGAACAGAGGTTCGATTATGACGTGAACAAAATAAAAATACAAGCCTATAAACGGAGAACATTAAGATGGCAATATATATATATATATATATCGAAATCTTAAACCAACAATTAGGAGAGCTAATACGGATTGGCCTTTTACTTTAGATTTTACAAATGAAACCTTAGGCTTTTTCACTTAAGGCTCAAATATCTCTGTACGTGAGCCCAAAGGACTACATTCATTAACAATCTGTACTCTCAAACCCCAAATAGGCATTTAACTATATGGTTTATCCACCAAATCATATGTTTCTGTCTCAAATTGGAACCTAGACGAGATGAACAATCTTTCTTCTTGACGACGTCATATGCGAGATTCGAATCGGTACATTTTATGAAACTCTGAACACTAACCGTTTGAGTTAGTTGTTCAATAACATTTAATAAGTACAAAATTGTATAACAGCCAAAGGACATGCTCTAGTTCGATGTGAAGTCCGGATACCATGTAATTTTACACACTCGAACCAGAATTCATACAGTTTACAAAATCACAACCCAAAATAATGTTCCTTTGAATAAATTTACATGAGATATTTGATTTCTAATCCTTCAAATAGATCTACTATACGGCTGATCTTACTGATAACAACTTGTTTAGTATATTGATACCGATTATAAAGCATATAGAGAGTTTGGCATGCAGGCGAAGTAGTTTTTACATTGGATTCTTTTGTTTTTGTTTTAATATATAATATTGAAAGATCGCATGTTTGATGCATGTTGACACGTGCGGTCATGCCCTTAGATACCTTGTGTCAATGTGTTGTGTATGCTCTCTCACCAGAAAGATCTATTCTTTCCTTTCCCGTTTTCGTTTCTTTGTTTTTATATAGTATTATTAAACTGTTAAAATCACGTAATGTGCTAGGTTCCGGTCCAAGTTTGGTAGTAGCCTTTTTTAGTCTGGTTAATTTATACAACCAATAATGATATGCGAATTCACATTTACAAATCTAGGCATATGCTTATGTCATGTTAGTAACATAAATGGTACGCCTAATATTTCGAAGCACGTGGTTCTATGTATGATATTAGAGTTAAGTGGACCGCTATAAATGTTTCGCATGCGACTAATTTGTCTCTTACAAACAAGACAATTGTTTTACTATCTGCAATTCTAACACAATTCTGATTTAAAAAAAAAAATTACAAATAAATTAGAGGGCTTACATAAAAAGTAGAATATAACTTTAGTACATTATTTAAATAGCCGTTCACAAATATAATCTTTTCTACCCTTTAAAACACTCAGGAATTTAAACTATGTATGAAAAAGGAATTTACATAGTAGACATAATTAGGTAATTTCAACAGAAAAACAAAAAAAAAATTGAGGAAGAGGAAGTGGCTACTGGCTAGGAGGAATAAAAAGCACGTGGGATCACGTGAGGCCTCGCGTGCCGGCGTGACTTGCCTTTTACTACAAAAAAATAAAAAAATCTTCCAAAGAAAAAGTGGGACCCACGTGAACCTGTCCCTGACCCTTCTCACTTCAGGTGTAACATAGACATAACATATATAACCCTATATTTATATACGTTTCTTTCTCATACAACAATAAAACAAAAAACAAAAAATATACATTAATACATTAAATATTTTTCTGACAGATTGTGTCAGAGAAACGTATTTGTCTTCTCTTGGACATGTGAACTCTCGCCCTCCTTTGCCTCTTCTTCTTATTCTCTGCCCTTCCTCAATTTTTTTATATTACGATTTCGTTTTAGATTTGTTGTACAATAACTAGTTCCTCATTTTAATTTTATAAAAATATCCACCACGATTTCTCAAATCAATAGATTTCAAGGAAAGTACGATATTTACTTATCTTTCCCACGGGAAAAAATAAAGGAAAATGTTCTCTTACCAAAATTTTATTTGTTACAGTTTTTATAAAATGAACGTGTTGATTCCTTATATTATTGCTGCCTTAGCATATACGATATTGCACCAGCGATGTTTTTCTTTTACGATGTTTAAACAAATACTATTGTCAGAAATAGTGACGTGAATATGTGTTTCTCTAAGCGATAAACTTGATCATGAAATGACGAAAAACACATGGCTATTATGTTTTGTGACTGTTAAGGCAAGTAGGCAACTGTGTTGACTTTTTATTTTGTTCGGTCGAGTAATTTCGATGGGTGGCAAATTGGCAATGGACTGTGTGTCATCCTCTTAGTCGTAAGAGAGGTAGATATACCTAATACATTTTCCAAATATGATAATGCATATTAATTTTTAAAATAACATACAGAATCAATCATTATGTCATTTTTATGCTAAAATAACTCAAAATTTCTATGAATTTAGATCTTCAATATAGATAACAACTATTTAATATGTTATTTTCTTTAGACTTATATACATATACGTATGGTTATTCAAATTTTAAGATTTTTTCATCTATTTAGTGTATGTCGAGTTATTAGAAAATTCTTCTTTTCTGATGAAATAAAATAAATTCATTCATGAAGATAAACATCAATGATTTTTCAATTACATGCGCTTTACATTTATATTTTACAGTCGTAGTCCATGTTTTTCTTAATAACTTAAATGTATTATTTCGTATAAGATTCTGAAGGGCAAAAGTAAAAAATCAAGAAAAGAGAGGGTAAAAGTGAAAAAGATAATAAGTACTATGAGTAGTCAAATCAAAGATGAATCACAGCCAAACAAAAATTGAGAGAAACCCTCACCACGCACTTGGTTTCTCACTTTTATGCTTTTTCACTTCTGAGCTTCTGACACAGCCCACCTGCCTCTCTTGTCTCTTTATTACTTATCTCTCCACTTCTTTCTTTTCTTTACTTTTTACCACCTCTCTCGAACCAAATGCGAACCTAAATCGAACCAAAAAATCAAATTGTGTACAAAATTGAAAAGAAAACAAAATTACACCGTTGACAAAAAGTAAATATCAAATAAAATTCTGAACCAAAAGTTTAGCAACTTGACCAAACTGAACCAAAAAATTTCGGTTTCAGTTAATAAAGATATCTCATATCGGATAAACTATAAAACCAAATTTTATAAATGAACCGGCACACTATCCTTATTCTTACTGTTTCTCTTTTTATTTTCTCTATTTTTTATATGTCAGCCTAATTCATCAAATATATTAGTTTTTTTTTTCATTTTCCAAACAGGGTATAAGGGTGGCTAAAATCCAGTTTAAGGTTTAATTTTGATTTTCTTCAGGGTTTCGTTATTAGGATTTATTAAAACTAGTCTTCATTGGTACATCATGTTTTCCGGAACTATGGCAAGTGATTCACCATCACCTCTATTTGTTGTTACAGTTACCCTTTTTTTATGGTAGAACATTCTATGTAGTTATTATCTAAACTTCTTAGCTGACCTTTATCAAAAAAAACTTGTTATCTGAATTATCCAATCAGACCATTCAATAGAACACGATAAGAAAAATACTGAAAATTGAATTTTAATACTTATAGTAATTCTAATGAATTTACTAACCATTTAAAATGCAAACATTTCCGACCAATTTTGTTTTTCAATCAAGAATTAAGACTCACGTTCCCGTTTCGTTGTTTTTTTTTTGTTTTAATTCACAACCCTCAAACTCCACCGATTATGTTAGTTCGATTATTTTTTCATCCACTTATGGTGTAACGCCATTTAAGTAATTATGTTAAAATATTATACATATTTCTATTGTTTGAACAGATTCCACGCAATTGGTGATACCATTTTCGGATAGATGTATGGGATATATGGACCAAGGTACAAATTTATTAGTCAGAATCAGAAATAGTGGAAAGTACATTAGCGCCGTGTGATTAAATAGGAACCTAACGAATTTTAATCAACGTTAAATATAGTTCGGTTTTGACACCAAATCACCAATGCAATTGCAAATGATAATAGCGTAACCCTCATTCTTTAAATAGTCTTTAAAATAAATCACTTGGTTAAGGACTATAGTATATTATTAGTTTATCACTAATTAGATATTCCAAAGTAGGTTTTTATTTTATCAATAAAGTAATTAAAAGGAATATATACAAATATTAAAATGGAAATGGTATTTCCAAGACAGCAAGACAGAAAAACTGCAGGTTACTACTATCTCTCTATCTTCATCTTGTAGAGTGGTTCTTTCTGGGTTTTCTGACTAGTTAATACAAAAACCATGTTTTAATAATGTGAGATTAATGAAGATTTGTAAACCCAATTAATAAAGTTTATATATTTGCTCTTTTACAATTTATAGTTTTTTCCCCCCATCGGTCTTGTCTCACTGTCTTTTTCTCTCAAGTCTCAAGTGCCCTACTAAAAACCTCTTTCCCCTTCTCTGTCCTTTCTCACTCTTTCTGCAGAAGAAGCTCAGATACATAAACTGACTACAAAGAACAAAGCTTTTTCTTAAGAGGAGAGAAGTTGTTAAAGTAGTTTTTCTTCGTTCTTTCTTTCTTTCTTTCTTTTGCTCTTCATAACCCAACAAGACTCCCACAGCTATTAAATCAGACTCTGGAGAGACAGAAAAAAAAACCCTTACCCCAAAAGTAACCAACAGTCACTCTCTCTCTTCATGGATTTGCAACTGAAACAATGGAGAAGTCAGACAGAGTCAGAAGAACAACCTTCTGCTGCTAAGATACCAAAACATGTCTTTGATCAGATTCAATCACAAATTGCAACTTCTACTGCTCTTCCTCTCTTTGCCCCTGAGCCTACTTCTTCTAAACTCTCCTCTTTGTCTCCTGATTCTTCTTCTAGGTTCCCCAGTGAGTCTTTTCTTTCTCTTATTTGTTCTTGTGAAAGAGTTGAGCTTTTCACCCCTTAAATTCAAATTGGTAATACGAATGTTTTCTTGTAGAGATGGGCAGCTTCTTTAGCTGGGCACAGTGGCAAGAACTTGAACTGCAGGCACTGATCTATAGGTACATGTTGGCTGGTGCTGCTGTTCCACAAGAGCTTCTTTTACCAATCAAGAAAAGTCTTCTTCATCTATCTCCTTACTTTCTTCACCATCCTCTTCAACACCTCCCTCATTACCAGCCTGCTTGTGAGTCTCCAGAAAGTTTTGTTTATTTTAATCTAATTTTCTTAATTAATGAGATGCATGGGTTTTGTGCTGCTGTGTTGGAGTTATGTTCCCAAGATCCAGGCTTTCACTATTATTATATTATCTTCTTTTGCAAATTAGGAGATCTAAATATCTCTAGTAGGATCTTGTTATTGATCTGATCTGTGAGATGAATGTAAAAAAACAGGGTATTTGGGGAGAGCGGCGATGGATCCTGAGCCAGGGAGATGCAGGAGAACGGACGGTAAGAAGTGGAGATGTTCAAGGGATGTTTTTGCTGGCCACAAGTATTGCGAGCGCCACATGCATCGTGGCCGCAACCGTTCAAGAAAGCCTGTGGAAACTTCCAGCACTGTCAATGCCACGGCCACGGCTACCCCAGCCACAGCCACAGCAACAACAACAACAACAACCTCTTCCTTTGCTTTTGGCGGTGGTGAAGAAGTGGTAGGAGGCTCTTTCTTCTTCTCTGGTTCTTCCAACTCTTCATCTGAACTTCTCCACCTTAGTCAAAGGTAATAAAAAAAGACACTCTTAGGTCTGTGTTGATTTTGTCGGTCGAAGCATCGACTTTGATTTCTTTAGTTTTTAGCCAATAAGGTTATGGTTGAGACTTGAGAGACAATTGTTTTGAATAATAATAATGAAGTTAATTTTCACCTTAAGATTATATACATAACTTGGTCTTGTATGTTCATTTCAAACACTAAAGAATTGATGCTGTGAAAAGAGGGTTAATGTTGGAAATTGAGAGACCACATCCTTATCATTTTTAGAGTTGGTTTGTTTGTTGAATTATGAGTTTCATTTCTTTGAGGAAAGGTCTCTCTTTCTCTTTTCTGTTGGGAGATAATCATAAACATTGGATCTGATAGAATATAGTTTCTGAAACTAGGTGTAGTGAGACTTTTCAAACAAAGAAATAGAAAGAGAGAGACAGACGTATACATAATAGTGAAATGGTAGGACCTTAATGAAAGCTGACCCATATATGTCTCATATCTTGCAGAAAAGTAAAGGCTTTTAGATTCTTCTGCACCCACTTCCCCTATCCACACACAACAACAACAACATGATATAAACTCATTAATAAATCTATTTTGCTATTTACCACTTAAATCAATTCTTAAAACCTGCATTAAAAAGGTCCCCTTTTAAAGGCTAAAAACAATTTGAAGACGTCGTTGTTGAGCCTTAATTGTGGAATCTCTTTTGACAATTTTAGTTTTTGTTTGTCTTGTGTTTTTTTATTGGTTTGTCTTTGATCTCTTTTAACAGTAGCAACTCTTCTGATGGAGGCCACATCCTAAGGCCTTTCTTTGATGACTGGCCTCGTTCTTCACTGCAAGAAGCCGACAATAGTTCAAGCCCCATGAGCTCAGCCACTTGTCTCTCCATCTCCATGCCCGGAAACTCATCCTCAGACGTCTCGCTAAAGCTATCCACAGGTAATGAAGAGGAAGCTCGAAGCAACAACAATGGGAGGGACCACCAAAACATGAGCTGGTGGAGCGGTGGAGGGTCCCACCATCACCATCACCACATGGGAGGGCCGTTGGCTGAAGCATTCCGATCTTCCTCCTCGTCTTCCCCAACCAGTGTTCTCCATCAGCTCGGTGTCTCAACACAAGCCTTTCACTGAACAGTTTAAACACAGACATTGCTGTTTTTTTTTCACTGTTTGTTTTGCGGTTTTATCCAATTTTTCTTTGTAACCAAAAAAAAAAAGAAACAGAAGAAGAGGGGAGGCTTTTGCTGTCTTCTTTCCCCTTTTAAGCTTTTCCCTGTATCTGTAACCCTTCTCAAAGATTTTGTCTTTGGAACTTCACATCTCAGGCATGTATTCAACGTACCACTAAGTGGAATCTCTGTTACGGCATATGAAGCTCGAGCAAATGAAGAAATGCTACTACTTTTATTTCCTTTCTTAAGTTATTATGGCTGCAAGCGAAACTAAGGGAGAGGAAGATCAAAGAGTAGATCTTTGTAGTACAAAGAAGCTTATATTACGTAAACTCGAACACTCTATTGTTGCTCCTAAACATCTTCGGGTAACAGGCTTATGGGCACACGAGAAGAACGTTCATCATCATCTACTGCAGCGTAAACTACAGCGGTTCTGCACGGCGCATACACCATGAAGGAACAAGGCCTATCGTCATACCTTCCATCCTGCATAGCAAATTATCAGTTTCTTTCCAATGACTTGGAAAAAGAGTTTAGTTTTTTTTTTTCTTGTTAAGTTGATGAACTTACACAGGTGAAGAACTCAGCGGAATCATCTAGCCGATTGAAGCCTCCGAATAGAGAGTCATCAGAATCCAAAACAATCTTATACTTTCCGGGAACAGAGCAACCAATTCGGTAGTCAGAGTAACTATTGGTCCAGTGGAAGTTGAAGACAAAGACCATGTTACCTCTCTCGAATACAATGACTCTGTCTCCTTCATCTTTCCGGGATATGTACTGGTGCTCTGAAGTCATGAAACCATACGTCTCCTCGAGGTGTTGCATTGCCCGATCAAACTCTTGCAGACCATGGTATCTAAGATATTCTGCATCTCCCAGATCAAACCTACGTCTGCATTTATCATAACTACCATTATTTCCAGGGATGACTCTGCCATCAGGAAGGTGCTGGTCAGTCCTTGGGAAGTCGATCCATTCTGGGTGTCCAAATTCGTTCCCCATAAAATTGAGGTATCCTTCTCCACCCAACCCCATAGTAATGAGACGGATCATTTTGTGTAAGGCAATCCCGCGATCAACACGTGGAGTGGCCTCTCTATCCATGGCCATGAAATCATACATGTCCTACAGAATCAGGTAAAAACACAAGATTGAGTCAACCGACCTGATTTAAGAGTTCAAAGACGGTAAGATATTAGTTATTCTGTTTGCTGAGTCTAATCAGCCACACAATTGGTACCTTGTCCATTAGCCAGAACGCTATCGTTTTGTCACCCACAAGGGCTTGATCATGACTCTCTGCATAGACGACACATTTTTCGCCCCACCTTCTGTTGGTAAGCGTGAAAATTATATCACCAACCTGCCAGTCCTCGTCCCTCTTCCTAGAGAAATTACAACACACAAAATCAGTTCAATATGATATAGCATAGTCCCTTTAGTCTCATTGAAAAGCGAAGACATCTTGAGGACATACTTGAGAAGCTCAATCCATTTATCTGCCACTGCCATGTGCAGACGGTAGTCAAAACCCACACCACCGTCTTGGACAGGGATGCTAAAAGCTGGCATCCCGCTAACCTGTAACGAAATCAATTGAGAGAACAGAAGAGAGGTATCAAAGATACTTCAGTAATACTGAACAAAAGCGCAAATGACTTACATCTTCACCAACAACAATAGCCTCAGGGTATAACCCATGAATCATATCATTCACCAGCATTAGATAGACCACAGCGTCAACATCAGTAGAATATCCGAAGTACTCCTCATAGTTACCAGTAAATGCGACCTGCCACAAATGCAAGCAGTTAGCTAGCAGAAAGCCATATTTTTTGCATTCGCATATTTGTCAGATATTGATGCATAAAGGATAGTTACTATTATATTTAGACCTGAAGAACAAAATTAATCCCATACGAAAAAATACCACCTGCAGTCCATGATGAGTGTACATCATGGAAGTCACACCATCAAATCTGAAACCATCAAACTTGTATTCTTCCAGCCACCATCTCGCATTGGACAGAAGATACCTAAGCACCTAAATTGACAAGGACAAAACTTTAATACCGATACATATGTATCCACCATCATGGCGGTGTACTACCAAAAGGCTTTCCCATTAATATTGCAATTTCGACTCTGCAGAGAGAGACTTACTTCCCAGCTTCCGTAATTGAAAAGACGAGAATCCCACATCCAATGGTAACCCCGTGATCCAGAGTGGAAATATTGACCATCAGTGCCATCAAACATGTTCAGTCCATCCAATGTGTTTTTTGATGCATGGCTGGATTAAGTTAAGACAATGATGATTATCCATGAAAAAGTCCATTTCAATTTATTCCAAAATAAAATTTCCACTGATGTAAGATGAGTCTGGAGAAGTGTGTTAGTGGGAGGTCAAGACCTGTGCACAATATCCATCAGAACAACCAGACCTAATTCATGAGCTTTGTCTATCAAAGATTTAAGGTCATCAGGTGTTCCAAAGCGGCTACTTGGTGCGAAAAAATTTGTCACATGATACCTGCGTTGCATATAGTGAAGTCACATGCTCATTCATCAAGAAGAAAAAAGGTTTTATGACTAAAGAATCAACAAATGGCTTTCAACGGGAATGCGTTCGAAGAGAGATGATAGACCAGTTATATCTGGGGAAGGAAGATACCCGAAGCTGGCATAGTAGGAATGTTCTTGAATGGCCATTATCTGAACGGCGTTATAGCCTAGCTTTTTTATACGAGGAAGCACATCATCTCTAAAGTTGGCATATGTATTTATCATTGGTTCCTGAAGATCAAAGATAATATAGAGATCCTCAACAGATGATTACGCCATCAAGTAACTATGAGAGTCATCTTGTCAAAAGGACTAGTTCTCTTTTAGGTGCCTAGGCATTTCCACTATCCTAAATAAGCAAAGATTTCAGACACCTTTGAAACTTGTCATGTCAAAAGTAGTTTATATAGTCTTTAAAACTTCTTCCTCTATCAGTTATATTTTGACAACTTATTATAGTGATTACCATTTCAAGAAACGAAGGAACAAACTTACCGTACTACTCATTCCAACATGTGATTCATATATACGCAGTGATGTGGGTCTCCTTGGACGAGAATGTTGGAACACATATTTATCCTAAGACAATGGAGTAAGGCCTTCAGAAAAATCACAAAACCAGAAGAAGGAGATATATATGAAACCACATATAAACATAGATAATGCAGGAAACCAGTTATGACTTAAATAAGTTAAATAACTAAATATAATGTCTTTTCTTGGATATCTGCAACTCGAAGGAGATTAAATTATCTCTAGAAAAAACACCAAAACAAACGAAACGGCAAAG
The DNA here is from genome assembly GCA_963854855.1 of Nasturtium officinale. Lineage (NCBI taxonomy): Eukaryota > Viridiplantae > Streptophyta > Magnoliopsida > Brassicales > Brassicaceae > Nasturtium > Nasturtium officinale. The sequence continues at coordinate 3,999,368 of OY978504.1, forward strand.
TGAGAACTGGTTTGTACCTCTTCAGCAGGGTCATAATATACTCCATTGTATGGGATTTCCCCTGGTGCCTGGACAGAGTACTTGATCCAAGCTGGAATGGAGTCTTTAATACCAGATGGGGTATCCATTCGAATCTACGAAAGCATGACAATATGGAAAAGAGTTACAAAGCTGGCAATTTTGCATTCTTTACCAAAAGGGTACATGTAGTTACTACTAATTGTCTGCAAATTTTAGTTTCGCATGAGATAATTGGAAATGCACTAAAAATCATAACACTAGAAATTCACGTGGAATATATGCTGTCTAGTTTGTCTCTTGTAATAAAATGTTTTTTTCTATATTTTCTGACAACTGCAAATAAATGAGGAAATGACGTGGATTTACTCCTGAAATTGTAGAGAATGTGCAGCATCTGTTAGTTGAAATGGAAAAAGTTTTATACATCTCAACAATGAGTTAAAAACTATAAACAAGTCACCTTCACACGGGAGCCATGGTGAATTGCTGGCGAGCCATCAGCATTATTCGGCAGAAATATTTCCCATACGCCAAACTCGTTCTGCCCAAGTTTCAGTGATATGACTATCATAGATCAATTTCAGAAAGGAATATAAAGGAACAGAATGATGACAGAGCAAAGAAAGTCGCCAACAAGAATCAGTGAAGGTAGTTTGTAAATTTTTAATTATCAGCTTAGATGGAAGATTAAACAATAGATCTCAAATTATAGTGCAACAGCTACCCGAGTCATGACATCAGCTTTAGAATTCCAGTTATTAAAATCTCCAATCAGTGATGCTGCCTGGAAAGGAAAAATTCAGCCAAATAACCTGTTATAAACAAAAAAAATAGAAATCATGCAGGGAGTAGTATAAAAAGGACTAAACCGATGTTACGAAAACAGGACAATACTCTACTTGCATACATGGGATCCTGTATAGTGAACTGTGAGTCCAGGGCCTCCAGGCTGATAATTCATACTTATGCTAACTACAAAACCATTTGACCAGTTCTGAATTCGGAACCCCAACAGCTCAGAAAATTTTCGGTATGTTAGCAATGGATGTACATCACATGGTCAATCATATTGAAGTGGGACTACATAAGTTTCAATTCATGATTCTATATGAAAGAATTAATTCTCTTCATTGGCATGAAAAGTTGCAATCAAACATAAACAGGCAGATTCTGAAACCAATGACGGAATGAAAAGTAACACAAAATCATTAAAACATCATTGTTAGACAGAATTGAGATGAAACAAACCTTAGCTCCAGGTGCCCATTCCCGGTAAGTGATACCAGTGTCGCTAATAAACCAGTGAATTATTTAATTAGCAACTGCAATACCAACTAACTGTAGAGTATTTACTAAAATTTAACCATGACTAGAGTGCTAAAAATGAAATCATAAAAATTGCTAATGGCTCTTGAACATATTATAATAAAGTTTACCTTCGAGTGAAGCCAAATGTTTCATAACCACGAGAAAATGCCTCTAGACCACCTTCATTCTTGTCAATTTCTTCACGTAGTTTTCTGTACTGCCCATATCTGCAACAGCATGCTGGATAATTAGGGTTTACCAAAGGAAAGAAGCACAAAACCCAGAAGGATGAATATCAAGATAACACAAAACTTAAATGTATCCCAATAAAAAGTTAAATTCATTGTTTACTAGTTTGGGGAGGAAAACATGATGAGAGACTTGTACTCTTTGCAAAAAAGTTATAAGTTAGATTAGAAAACATGTTTTACCGATAATCAAGATGACCATGATAACTTTTCAACATAGGATCAATGTCATATATTTTCTTCCCATCTCCAGGAGGTGCAATTCTCCTCTGCTCAACTTCTTGGATGAAAGACTCTGACATCTCTTCAATATTTTCTATAGAACTTTTGTCTCCAGATATTGAGAGTGCAGAAGTTTGATCTTGTTTCTCTGTTTCCACGGTTTCTTCAATTTTCTGGGCGGCTACATCGTCAAGCACCTAATAAAAATCATATAAGAAGAGTAAAGGAGAAAAATTGATTCTATGATGAGCAGGTAACGCTGGTGCACTGAAAAGAAGAATATCATTCTAATGACACATTCTTCACTAATAGAACAGATGCATACATAAGGAATCAGAAAAACTGACAGAATTTGATATAATTTCTAACTGATTTTAGTAGCAAGAAAGATCCATTAATCTTAAAAATCACATGTTCACGGTTGGTCCTCATGAGAAAAGAATAAGCATGATAATTAACTCATTTTCTTCATCTTTTCATGATAATAACTTGCCACAGCATGACTTGTACTTTGTTTTATAGCAAGTCAACATAGTAGTATACTATTCCAATGCCATACAATGTAGCTAGACGGCAACAAACCTGAGTATCTTCAGAGACACGAGATTCAACTTGATCAGTAACAGATGAAGAACTATCAGTTTGATTGCCACGGAGCTTCTCAGATGCAGTGGTAGCTAAAGAAGACGAATCAGAATCATATGACGGCTTCCGAGCAAAAACCTTTCCTAAGAAATTAGCACAATCGATAACAAAAGAAGAATATATATATATATATATAAATCATTCCACAGAGCAATCAAAACATTTCTACAATTATCAAACTTATCGAATTTGATTAACATTAACATCTAGTTAACTTCATCAATTCTAATTGTGCACCAAATCAACATTAATAAAACAATCTTCCAAACAATTGCAAAAAAAAAAATCAATCTCGAAACTCATGCCAGTAGTAGAAGGAGACAAACGGAGATGATGATGAAGATGAAATAAACAAGAGAAGGAGCAGTACCGGAAGAAGAACGAGAGTCCTTCCTTAGAGAGAATGAAACGGCGTTGCTTCTCCGATCGTCATTGAAACTGGGGAGAGATGAGTTCTTAATCAATGGAAGATGAGGGAAACGTACGCCGGAAATTGTGTAAGCCATTGAAGAGCGAGAGAGAGATGAGAGTTTTTGCAGAGAAAGAGCTTTGGAGTGAGTGAGGAGCGAAATGCTTTAGGCAATCAAATCTATAAACGGAAGATTAATTAATTAATTATACTATACGACAAAAAACAAATTAATCAAAATCATACGACGGAGCTTAGTGTACGTTGTCAGTGATTTATATGGGACCCATCAAGCGTCTCTTCTTCACATGCATCACAAAACTAGCATCACAAAGTATCTCAATTTCTCAATAATTGCATCTTTTTACCAAAAAAAAATAAAATCATCTTAATCAAGAAAAAAATCATTCAACCATTAAACATCGTTAATCAGAGGATATGGGAAAAACTAGAAATATCTAAAACAAAAACATTTTCTTGTCATCAGACTTGTAACGGAAAAAGTCAAAAACATTTTTGGGATGAGTCCAAACGTACACAAATATCTTTCCCACGAGAGTCACCAAAGTAGAGAGAATCAATATAGGATATACCAAGGGTACTATTAATTTTGAACTAAAATCATATATATATTGTAATAATCTTTGTAATTTTGAAACTATTATTATCATCACTAAACCAAGCAACAAACAATATATAATGAATTCACAAGTGTTTCTTTTCGGTGTAAACATGAATTCATAAGCTTTCATCACTATTCTATAAAGATATTTCAACTCTATTCTAATAAGTTTTCTTCACCTTCTTTGGAAGTTGAGGAACTTGATACCATAAGCGAAGACAGCGATAAAAAGCAGGATCCATGCTATGTGGACAACGGCTACAACTGGTAAGAAGTCATGCTCAAACCCAAATCCTTCTTTAAGCAACGTTTTAAGACCCACTTCTCCGATACCAGTGATGTGCACCATGGAATCTTGGTCTCCTACTTGAGATGTGATGATTCCGTACAATGTCCAAGCCACTGGAGATGCCCAGTAGTACCATCTCCACCATATTGGTATTTGCTGCGTCAAAAGTTCAAGTTAGTCAGCTCTTAAAACATCTTTGGTTGATATTATTCAAATGGAGTTTATATACCGGTCTAGGGATGAGGAAACCAGAGAAGAGATTCCATAGACTGAGGAAGAAGGACATGCAGATTCCGGCTATTTGATAGTTTGGTGTCAAGGCCACAAGCATCATACCATATAGTGTGAAGTAAATGAAGCTTGTTAACATGTAGTAGTAGAACCATAATACTTTGGCCACAGTCCAGTAGTATCCAATCATTGAGTAAAGAATTAGAGTGTAAACTGCGGTTTGTATTATGTTGTACATGATTTCCACTGCGACCTGCACCAATTTTTGGTTTAGAGTTCTGATTCTGATCTAACAATATTTTAGGAAAAGTATCATATAACATTAAGACAAAATTATTAGAATGATCAACCTGAGCAATTGCATAGGGAATGGCTGAGTACATTCCAGCTGCTTTTTCGCGGTAGAAAACTGTTCGCTCAGTGGCAATGGCGGGCTGAACTGTTGCAGCGTTGGTGGCACCGAGGAAAAATACAGCAGCATACATTGCTCCAAAGAAATTATTAAGATCTTGTTCTTTCTCCCTGTTTTGGTTTTGGTTTTGGGATGAGTAAGTCACGTTATGATGGTTTTTTAATAATGGAATACAAGAAATTAAAAAGGCTTACATTTTTTTTCCTGTTTGCCAGAAGATTAGACCAAACAAGACACCAATGAGTACTGTCATGACAAACCGAATAGCATTGTATTGAGGATATCTCCAGCTTGACCAATACTGTTTCCAGAAGCAAGCTTTGATTTGAGTCAAAAATGATTGTGAGTACTTGGTTGGGAAATAGAGATCATTCGATCCCGGTGGTGGAGTACTAAGCTCTTTGATGACTTCTTGATTTCTCCTGAGTAAAAACATCAAGTTCAGATTACAAAGACACTGTAACAATCTGGTTTAGTAGAAGTGTTTTTCTTAGACATACCGATAAAGAGAGGAGTTGGTGAATATATGAGCAAAGTCCATGCTCATTTGTGACTCCATTGAAGGAGTAGTGACGTCAAGCATCCACGCCGCAGGATTGTATCCGTCCTTGATCTTTGGAACCCCTTCAACAGCCTGCAAGTAGAGTCCTTGTTATAACTACTTCCATTGCTATATATGATTAAGAGATGGGAAAATAAACAGATGATTCACCTCAAAGTATTCTATGAGTTTTTGTGAGTTATGTCCAAGACTTCCAGCATATATAACTTGTCCTCCTCGTTTCATCAAAAGCAGCTGCATTAACCAAATATGATTTGTTAACTTTTATTATGGTTTTTGGGACTCAAACATGGAATTTTTGGAGGCAAACCTCATCGAAGGATTCGAAAATGTCGATGCTAGGCTGGTGAATGGTACAAACTACAGTCCTCCCTGTATCAACGGTATTCCTAACAGTTCGCATTACAATAGCGGCAGCTCTAGCATCAAGACCAGATGTTGGTTCATCCATGAAGATAATTGATGGGTTAGCTACTAATTCAACTGCAATAGTAAGCCTCTTCCTCTGTTCTGTTGAAAGACCATCTACACCAGGAAGACCAACTATAGAGTTTCTAAGAGGTTTGAGCTCCACCAACTCCATCACTTCTTCAACAAACATCTATTAATCACATAAATAGACTATTCAAGTTAAGTTTGTAAACTCTCATAAGCATCACGAGTGATTATAAGAATGCATAGTAATACTTACCTCTCTTGCTTTTGTATCTATATCAGAGGAAAGACGAAGCCAGGCTGAATAGATGAGGGATTCATAAACGGTAACATGTGGAGAATGAATATCATTTTGTTCACAGTAACCACTGACTCGAGCAAATGTTGCTTGGTTCTTCGGGTAACCAGATATGTTAATACTCCCTTCGACATAGCCTCCTGTTTTCCTGCCAGCCAAGACATCCATTAAGGTTGTCTTACCCGCACCACTGACACCTACCAATGCTGTCAATACGCCTGGCCTGAATGCTCCACCAACGTCTTTTAGTAACTGAAGGCGATCGCCTTCAACTCCTTGAGCCTTCATTTCCTGCAGAATTTAAAGAAGACAATGAATGAAACTTGAGGTTCATTTGTATAAGGGATACACGGAATTGGTAAGTATGAGATTCAGTAACTTACCGCAGGCATATCAACGTAGTAGTTCACATTGTTGAATGCAAGAGAAAGTGGTTGGAAAGGTAAAACCATTCCTCTCTTTGGCCCATGAGTTGAAGAACTAGTGAGTTCCACAATAGAACCTGAAACTTCTCAGCATAATCAGAAACAAGACACATCATCTAAAAGATAGTTGGAGATCAAAGAGGTAAAAAGATCACACCTTGTGTTCCGTGGCTACTCTCTTTCTGTTTGTCTTTACCTTCTTCCACAACCGTAGCTTTGGAAGTACCAAAAGCTGAAGAAATATTTTTCAAGAAGTTGGCAAACTAGAAAATGATTATACTTTAAAGTTTTAATAGCAGGAATGTTAAATATAAGAGCACTTACGGTTCAAATACATCAAAGCTATTATGTAAAAGAGATTGAACAAGAATGAAAACCCAAGTAGTGCCACAATACAGATCCAAAACCAATACGGCTCTGTAAAGAAGCCTCGGCTCTTAAGCAAGAGTTCCCCAACTGTTTTTGCACCGATGCGGGTATCAGTGATGGGCTGAAAACATGTAAGATAAAAGATTATGCACCACCAATTGTAAGAGATACGTCAATCAGAAAAGTACTTACACTGTTCCATCGCTCATCCAAAAATTCATTCATAACAATAGCAGTCTGCCCATACATCATAGGGGATATATAATAGGCCCAAGTCATCCATGGTGGGATGTCATCTATGAAGCAAAATATAATATATGTTTAACTTAACAATCCCACAGAGATGCTCAAAATGATATCAAGAGACACTATACAACTACGAAATGGGAATGTGTAAAATGTTTTATGATAAGAAGCGTTAATTATAATGCACCATTCAAATGTTATACTATTTGCTAAAAAAGGGTCCATCTGCTTACCTTTAGCAATAATGAAGCCTCCAAGAACAAATACGATTAGCAATGTGAAGGTCCCGAACGAGTTGGCGACTACTTCTGTTCTTCCAACGGCTCCAATGAATCTAAACAAAGAAAGGGCCATCTGATTTATACAGAAGTATGCCAGCAACTGCCGGAAGAACCTAATGGATACAAAGTTAGGTTAACTAGTTCAAGAAAATGACAACAAAAGAATATAAAGAAAGAGTCTTAGTGATTTGCATGAAAATTAGAAGCAAACAAATGTACCTGGCAGCAGCAGGAGCAAAACCGACAGTATAGTATGTCAAAACAATCCATATTCCTGATTCGATAAGAGATAATGGAATCTTCAGAAGGAACGCTGGTAAGGCGAAAGCCCATGGAGGATAGAACAAGAAGTCTCTCTGCTCGTAAAAAACAGGGAGCCTCATCACAGTGAATGCTAGTTCAGCCATTCCATTAAACATTACATTGATCAAACTGAAAAACAAAGCACCATAAAACTTTTGACCATCTTGCACCGTGCCAACATGCATTTCTGTTCTAAGATAAACCGTCATGGTAATCAAAGACATGATAGTTATCTGGACGGTCTTGAACACATACACAAAGGAGTTACGTTTCATAAGCAACCATTCTCTATTAAAACATGCCTTGAACAGGTCCCAGTTTGATATACCATACTTTTCTCTGACTAATGCAGCAGGATGAGTTTTAGCTTTGTCATAAGGAACCCTGAATTCTGAACCAAGTTGTTTCCCAGTGTGAAAAGAACTGAAGCCACTTGAAAAATCACTCACGGACACATAGTTGTAAGGTTGCTCTCTCTTGTTCCAGTACTGTTCTTGGTCCTTCTTAGACGTGACTTCTTGCAAAAAGTCTGCAACTCCTTTTCTTTCAGGACATTGGAAACCCATGTATTCAAAGAACTCAAGGACTTTGTCCCGTGGCCCCTGGTAGACAATTTGGCCTTCTGAGAGCAAGATAATGTCGTCAAAAAGCTCAAATGTCTCGGGTGCGGGTTGTAAAAGCGAAATAACCATAGTGACATCCGCGATATGAACTAATTGCCTCATGAACTTGCAAATTAGGAATGTTGTGGAACTATCCAACCCTGTTGATATTTCATCCATGAAATAAGCTGTTGCTGGTCCTACCAACATCTCTCCTGCTCAGTTTAGACAAGAGTCATCCTTGTTTATGCACTGTTACTGTAATGAATCATGGTGATAACAAAGTGAATATATGTAATAATAAGTTTTCACCTGTTGTTAGACGCTTCTTCTGACCACCAGAAACTCCTCGTCTCATCACATCTCCAACAAGTATGTCAGCACAGATGTCCAGACCAAGTATCTGTCAAGTGACATAAACCAGAGATAAGCCCAAAACATTGTTTTTCTCACTTTGTTATAAAAAAAGACAAACAACTAAAGATGTACCTTAAGTACATAGTCCGTAACCAAACTAGTTTCTTGCCCTGAAATGGAAATAGATTTCATAAATGCATCAATCTCAGGATCTGGCTTTATTCCAGCTTCTCTCTCCCTCCTTGAGAGCTCAGTCAGAAGCTGGTACCGAGTCCCAACACCTAAACATCGCCCCGAAAAATCCAGTGTCTCTCTCACCGTCATTTCTCCAAAGTGAAGATCATGTTGACTAATGTAGGCACATGTCTTTTGAGGAACAAATTCGCTAAACTCATGACCACAGTAAGTTATCCTCCCTGAAATCTATTTAGCCATAGGACAGAGACATGTTAACTCAATCATGAGCTTTTAACAGCATATATAATATATATATATATATATATAAATATGATAGACAACAAACACAAAACCTGAAGGGTGTCATCAAGCTTCCCAGCCAAAGCTTGTAACAAAGTTGTTTTCCCTGAGCTTGGTGGACCAAGTAATAATGTCATCCTGAAAATATTCAACAACAATGTTAACTCAGTATATTCTCCTTAATTCCATCTAACAGCTTCCAGGTTGAGATAATAAAATATCAAAAAATGAATTGTGGCATTTGCTTTTAATTACCTTGATGGATTGACAATGCCACTGATGTCTTTAAGCATCTGAATCTTCCTCTTTTTAGATGGAACGATATGGAATAATCCAAGAACGCTCTATTTACAAAATAACATAAGTATCTTTAAGAAAAGCTGAATCCTATTTATTGTTTTACATAATCAAGAGCTTGAAAGGCTTCAAAATCAACAGTATGTCATGAAAGTTACCCAATCATCAGTTTCATACAATTTTCTATATTACAAACGTAAATTTGACATTCGAAAGAGATATAATGATACCCGACAAGACTAGTTACAAAATCGAACAAGACAAAATATCCAAAAGTAGTTATATTATGAAACTTATAGAGATCTTATTTTGTCAACAATATCGAACAAGACAAAATCACCAAAAGTAGTTATATAAATAAATAAAGAATAAACCTCAAGAGTATTCAAAGTGACGTTGAAGAGAGTCGGAAGAGCTCTGCTAGCACTACGCACATCTCCTTCCACTGAAATGTTTTCATACCTTACTTCAATTTTTGGAACTTCAATTCCCACTCTGTTTTCACAAACACCAAACAAAACAAACCAAATTCGTCAAAATAAAAAGAAAATAATTAATAGTACATACTAGATGAGTTATAGCCAATCAGATTCAAACAAAAAATTGTAGAGATATATTTATTATACCTATCAGTTCTTTCTCTTAATCGACGAAGGAACTTTTCATTATCTTCTTCAACAAATTTCAAAATAACTTCCATAAGATGTTTCTTCTCTTTAGGAGCAAGCTTCATTAGGTCAACTTCTTCAAGTCCAATCTTACCGTTGGCCATCGTATGTGGCAACATCCCTTTTCTTAACCGATCGAACGTCGGCAATCTCTCAAGCGCCGCCCACCGGAGCTCCACGTCATCTTCTTCTCGCCGTTCGCTCCTCCCGAACACCTCATCTCCCGAAGGGACAAACACATCTCTGAAGCTTCTTGAAGCTCCAGTTAAACTCCGGTGACTTGTGGAAGCATAACTTCGCCTCCCACTCATTGTTCGAACCAGATCTTCGTCTCGACCTAGCATCCTCGCCGACTGCAAATGACTTTTGAGGAAGGAAACAGATATAGATGTCGAGATTCAAAATCTCAGGTCGATTCGTTTCTGTCCACCATTGAATGTGAGAGAGAATTGAGGAGTGAAGAAGAAGAAGAGGCGGGTGAAGTTTTGCGGATTTCTTTCCTTTTAAACCCTAAATTAAAATATAGAAAATAATTTTTTTTTGTTCGATATCTAAATATGATAAATTTGACAAATAAAAACATAGGTACTTTATATAACACGTTGACATTATTAGTACACGTCCTCCATATATATCACACAAATAAAGAAGAAAAAAAATCAGAACAAATCTTTTAGTGCTTTTTCTTAACAATTGATTCCATATATATCACATTTCATCATACATGATAATTGCATACATACTTTTTATAATTACGGATACATCTCAAACTTATAGAAGGAATAAAACTAATTTTAGATGCAATTTATGGATAGGCTATTTTCTAGATATTTAAATGTGCCTATTCATATGACCAAATAAATTGTTGATTCATGATCTTTACCAACATGACATTTTTTCATTAACTAAACCAAGAAAACTTGGTTATAATTGCATATTACATATCATTCTACTAGTGGTGGTAAGTGGTAACTAACAACATTTGGTTAGTTACAACCTTACCAATAATAAAGTAAGTGATACTCTGTTAATTAATGTTCTGAATTGAACTTGTAGGTAATGGTCTAAATCGAACATGCGGATTTAACGTGTCTGCCATGTCCTCCATTCCATAGTGATGTAATTGCTTGTGTCATACATAAAATAATAATATGGGAAAAACAATCAAAGTCGTTTTTTTATGGGGAAGAAAAATCAAACAGTAAATAAATACAATGATGCTTGAACACATCGCACGTTGAGCTTTTGACGTTTGGTAATAAATCAATGATGCTTAATTTGATTGACCATGACATACTAAATCATAATCAAAGTTTTAACATATTTTTGTTTGTTACAAATACAATGATAAGATATATGAGGCCACTTCTAGGAAAAGGAAACTCTGCAATCGTAGATTTCACAAATAATGTATACAGATAAATATCATGTGATTCGAAATACAATCCATTAAGCTGTGACAAAACATATATTTGAAGATTTAAACTTTTGAAGGAAATACATACTTAACGTTCGATAACGAAGTTGTTTTTGTTTGTCTTTGTGTGCAACTATAGGAACGAGTATAGAAGAAAACGAACAATTTACATGTTTGAAGAGAAATATCGGACTTTCAGAAATAAAAGCAAAAGATATCCCCCGGCGTAAGGGATTTCGATCACATGACAACAGTCTTCAAGTAGCGATTTCCTATGCAATCCATTAATACAATAATAATGATGAATGGCATCATAACCACAATCATTAATAATAATAACAACTACTTAATAGAAGTGTATATATATATATATATTTAACTGTGTTTCAAGTTAATCTATCGCAATCAGTTAATTGTAACACGAATATCCATATCATTTAGTCGGTGAAGGGGTGATTTTAACTAAAATATCCATATTGATTTAATTAAATTTTGTAGTCACTCATACTCGTTAAAATATTCGCACGACAGCTGCAATTTCAGAATTAGATTTCGTTATAATGTATGTTTCCAATTTGAAAAAGATGTCACTTCATCGAAATAGTGGTAGCTGCGCTATAACCGACCGTTCCCACAAAATTTAAATTTTCTGTTTTTTTTTTTCAATTTTGCTAACAAACAAAAACATGCACACATGTCTACGTGTATAGCATCATCAGTGACGAAATATATTTATTATTATTCGTTTTTATTTCCCTGATAAGTGAGTAGAGTGTCAAAATAATTAGTTCATAGCTTCTATGGACGGTTACATGACTTTGTTTGTACGTTACAACAGTGCACATTCATCAGATTTGAACTGTCAAAAATCTCAAAGCTTTTGTTGCAAGGTCAAGAGTATTTTTTACGTATATGAATAGTATATGGCGCACTAATAAATATGGATCACGTAATTGCTATGAGTCTTTAAACTTAAAATATTCATTTTATATAAAAGAGTTAATTATATATATATATATATCAGTTAGTTGTAAAGTTTAAACTCAATTGATTTACGAAAAGAAAATGATATTTAGTAGTTTTTAGTGTGCATAGAAGAAAATATCCATAGAAAATGATCGTTTACAAATCAACGTTGTCCACTAAATTGTCCGAGATATAATCTGCACGATATTAATTTTATTCCCAAACGGCCACCTTTATAAATTTGAATTAAAATGTAACGTCCCACCAACTTTTATAACTTAAGTGCTAGAGTTAAAGACGTAACTTCTTTTTTTTTTTTTAATAACCGAAACCTCTTTTTTTTTTTTTCTTTTCTTCTCAACATTTCCGAAATCCTTTTAAAAATGTCCAGTTTTCTTACAAGATAAGTTTTGTAAGACCATTTTTAAAGGAATCTTCCAAATTTTATCCAAAAAGTTTTTTTTCCTTTTTTAAGGATTCACATGAAAAGAATGACTCTTTTATTACATTTAAAGAAAAACCCGACTTGATAATAGGTTGACTCTCAACGGTTGTCAAGGTGTGTCCTTTAGCTAAAAACATAAAAATCTAAATAGTCAAGTCTCCCGATCGTTTAATGTAATAATTTGTTTAGAAATCCAGATTGTCATGTCTAATCTTGCAAAGTGAATATTGTTTCCATCTAAAGCTACTAAGAACGTATCCGTATGTTGTTATCTAGCTACCGAGTAAACTGCTATATGTGTTCTCTGTTAATACTTACCTCAGGAAGATCAAAATCGCCTTCCTTTGCATCACATTTGTCCAGAGATACCAGCCGGAGCATTGGAAACTGCTGATTGTTGAGATGAATTTAGAAACCAAACAAATGTGCACTTCTGACACAACAACATACTAAGTCTCTTTATGTAGAAAGGCACTGAGTGTCTGAAATTTACCTTCAAAGCAGCATCGAGAAGGAAGCTTTTGTTGTATTCCAGAGCTCTGAATTAAAGAAAGCATGAATATGAAAACAGTTGATAAAATTACACACATGAAAGATTTTATAATTCTATTTGAGGGTGATGCGACATAGCACTAGAAAGAGAGGATATATCAAACAAGAGAACTCACGTTGTGGCGAAGCAAAAGGTCTTCGAGAGAGAAGCCTCACCATTCTTTGTAATTCTACCACATTCCTGTCACCCAAACATTGGTTTACGAAGTCATACAAAAGACTTGATAAGTGAGTTACTGTTCTTCTAAAAGATTCTGGTTTATGAATCATTGTACGGTAAAGATGAAAGATAATCTCGCGGATGATTATAACATAAACTATAAGCTAAAGGGTTCTAAACAAACCTCATCTAGCAAGCTCAGTGCCATTGTTTTCACCACATAGAGATAATCAGAGGAGCAAGTAAAATTCGAACTCCTCTGCTTTTAAACCGAAATCTTCCAACTTTTTAATTACCGGAACAAACCGGTCAATCCTGAGCTTAACCGAACGTACATGAGAGAGACTCTGAAATAAACTGTCCCCTTTCGATCTGCAAATTTGACTACAGAACAGAACAAGTCGACTTGAATCGAATCCAAACGGTGATCATAGTGCGTTCTCCGACGTCTGTATGAATCACTGGGTTCTAGCTTCCTCTTCCGATTTCAGCGGAACTCCTCCACAGCCGCGGAGGTAAAGTTTCTCTTTTTTTTTTTTTTTCTTATATTGTTGCTCTCGATTCGATTCGATTCAGCTGATTTATTGGTGTTTGTTATCAGTGGACATACAGCTGTCAATGTCGGAAAATCTATGGTTGTGGTGTTCGGAGGTCTTGTCGATAAAAAATTCCTCAATGACATAATTGTCTATGATATTGGTATCATCATCATCATTCTTTATCTTTGCCTTCTCAATTGTTCGGTTCTATTTTGTTTCAAATTGTAGGTTCTTGTCTATTCTGAGACTATTGGAGCTTTCTTGGATCACTTTCATTATGATCATTACAGCCTAGGATTATGGTTCCTTGTTCTTCTACTTGTTTTATTGTCTAGGAAGATGCTTTTTTTTATGAATTTACTTTCTTTGATTGCTTTGCTTGTGATCACTAGTGTTTCTGGTAGTTAATCAACTGTTGTTATCACTTAGACTTTGCAATTTTATAGAAAGCTAAAAAACTTTACATTAGATTGTTGAAGATGAATCAGATAGATACTGCTTTGCTTCATATTCTGAATATCGTTTTTTAATTCTTCTTGTTGCTTTGAGTAATAGTTAAATTGGTTTCTTTATGGTCTTACATTAAAGTCATTGATTATTTGAAAACTGTTTGTCTTATGATTGTTTGTTCTTTATCTTGTCGATAAGATAACAAACTCTGGTTTGAGCCAGAATGTACTGGCAGCGTCTCTGAAGGGCAAGTGGGTCCTTCTCCGCGTGCATTTCATGTTGCCATCACAATTGACTGCCATATTTTCATCTTTGGTGGACGTTCTGGTAGCAAGAGGTACACACTGCTATCTTGGTTTTTTTTGTTATATCGGCTTTACACTCTATTGTCACCGGCCTTTAAGAGCTTGTTTCTATAAATCAATTTCAGGTTGGGAGACTTTTGGGTTCTAGATACAGGTGTGTCTGTAATTTTTTATCATTGTCCTATGAGATCTGCCTGGGAGTTCTTAATACCCTGCTTTGGTTGTCACTCCTATGATATCTCTCGTCACGGCGTCTGCTAACATTTCTGCAGATATATGGCAGTGGTCTGAGCTTACTAGCTTCGGCGACTTACCTACACCTCGTGATTTTGCTGCCGCTGCTGCTATTGGGAACCAAAAAATTGTATTGTAAGTATCAAGCTTTAGACATCATGATCATTTTACGTTAAATTTAATCTTGCTGCCTGCATTGCTAAACCTAGATTGTTGGCAGGTGTGGCGGCTGGGACGGTAAAAAGTGGCTGTCAGATGTATATGTTATGGACAC
Source organism: Nasturtium officinale (assembly GCA_963854855.1). Classification (NCBI taxonomy): domain Eukaryota; kingdom Viridiplantae; phylum Streptophyta; class Magnoliopsida; order Brassicales; family Brassicaceae; genus Nasturtium; species Nasturtium officinale. The sequence continues at coordinate 4,014,437 of OY978504.1, forward strand.
AAGTAAAACTTACTTTCTCTCGTCTATTTCATTTTTGCAATAAACTGTTTTTAGTTGCTGATAATGCTAATTTTCTTGCTATTCATTAGTGTCTCTTGAATGGATGGAGCTTTCGGTTTCGGGGTCATTTCCACCTCCTAGATGTGGTCATACAGCCACCATGGTGGAGAAACGGTTACTTGTTTTCGGTGGCCGAGGTAGACTACACCAAAAACTTTGTAGATTCTTGCTGTTGGCTTCTGACTTCATCTTGACATCATTCCTAAAATACGTTAAGGTTTTTGGCATATTCACTGCAAACAAAATATTGTTAGTCAAACAAAATGATAAGTGTGACTGCTCAAGAAGCCGACTCCTGAAAGATATAAAAGTCATAGTCAAATGTTAATCAGCTATTCCACCTTTTCATTCGCAAACAATTTTAGTGCTGTTGATGTGTTTGATTTCCCCATCTCTGACAGTTAATAACTTCAGTTTTAATGAAGAAGATTCATGACTAGGTATATGTATTGTGGAAACTCTCTTCCAATCATAAAGATTCATACTTGTAAATTTATTAATTAGTTTGATATTTCTTTGGTTCTGCGAAATAGGTCATCATCACAATTTGTTTGGCTTGAGTCAATAACAACTTAACTGAAAATATGGTCTCTGATATCTTTGGCAGGAGGTAGTGGCCCAATCATGGGTGATTTGTGGGCTTTGAAGGGTCTGATTGATGAAGGTTCATCCCTTAGTTAAATTTCTTAAATTCATTGAACCTAGTAGGTTACCATCTTTGTTTGTCTATTTTTCTGTTTGCTGATGATATTGTGGATTACCTATGTTGTGGAAGAAAGAGCTTGAAACACCTGGATGGACCCAACTCAAGCTTCCTGGTCAAGCCCCATCATCTCGATGTGGTCATACAATTACATCTGGGGGACATTATGTATGTCGAATTATCAGCTCCTGTTTGCTCCTTGTTATATGTGTTTGTACAAGATGATATTCATTTGTTTTTATTTGGATTCATATAACGTATATTGCTCACACCATTAATTTTGTTTATGCAGCTTCTGTTATTTGGGGGACATGGAACTGGTGGATGGCTGACTCGTTATGATGTCTATTATAATGACACTATAATTTTGGACAGAGGTAGATTATTGCTCACTCGTTTCATAAGATCGCTAAACCTTCAAGGATCACAAAAGTTTGTCAAAGCAACCCGCAAATCCAAAACTCCACCTTAAAGAGTTTATGATAGTACAATCTAAGGAGATGATTAGCTGTGATATAATTTATCATTTTTCTTGTGGTACAGTTTTTCTTTTGCTGATATTGTTTCAGCTAAATTGTTCTTTTCACATTCCAGTAACTGCTCAGTGGAAACACTTACAGATAAGCAACGAGCCTCCTCCTCCTCGAGCTTACCATACCATGACTTGTATTGGGGCTCGTCATCTTTTAATTGGTGGTTTTGATGGCAAATTGACCTTTGGTGATCTCTGGTGGTTGGTGCCGGAAGGTATTTGTTTTATTTGTACTGATGTCTTTACCTCCAAAATTTTTCCAAACTTAGTTACATTCTGTGTACACTTATCATCCATTTCAACTTCTAGCAAAGATTTTTTTCTTTATCAAGTTTATTTTGAAAGTTATGAAGTTCTATGTTCTTATTCGTGTTTAAGAAAAAAAAATGTATATGAAACTCTAGATAACTTAGCTGCTTTCAGCACAACCTCACTCTATTCTTTTTCTCTTTTCTCAGATGATCCGATAGCCAAGAGGTCTTACGTACCTCAAGTTAGAAATCCTCCTGAAATTAAAGAGCCAGAGAGAGAATTGGATAAGGTAATTTACTTCCTATATATTGCCAATGCAGTCATATATAATTTTTCAACTTGTTTAAACAATTGAGAGTCTGACCACAGCAGGAAAAGGGACAAGAGGGATCTGCTTTTGTTGAATTGCAAAAGAAAATGGGAATATCTGTTCCATCAGTGATGCACCTTCAAATTCCGGAGGAGTCAGAAGATCAAGAATTCATTGAACTAGGAACAAGGTTGATTGAGGGAGATATAGTTGATGATCGGGCCTACATGATTGAGGTGATCTTTCCTCTGTCTATTTCACGAATGTGATTGTAATATTCTGTACTAATATGCTACTTCCCAATGAAAAGATTGCAACTCAAGCACTTCGTCACCATTGGAAAGAATCCACTGCAATAACTTTACAACTAAAAGAGCTTGGTTCCTTACTTCGAGATTATCAGCGACTGATTACCCGAAAATACACGTGAGTTCTTTCATCCCTATGCTGATTATTTTGGGCTCATTTCTTGTTTAGACTATCTTTGTATGTCAATTTAAACGTTTGTTTCTTGATTTCTCCTGGAGTCAAACAAATGTCCGTGAAATAATTTGCTTCTTTCTTTCACACATGTTTGTTTCCATTGTTGTGGCCGATGTGTCCCAGAGCACAGAGCAGCTTAACGTCTACTGATTTTGGCCTCTCCGGAGCAAAGACCTTTACGTTTTACCATATCAAAAGTTCTTCCGAGGTAATACCACATCCTTACCTCCTGCTGTTAGCTCTCTTCAACATTTGACATCAATCGAATAACTTGTTGCATTGTCGCATTGACCCTTATATCTCACCCTGAATTCTGTGGATCTGAGCTAATTATTGTTTCTCAAATTGATTTGAGAACTTGTACCTTTTTCCCAAGATTTCTTAGTTTTCGTATAATGCTGCAGCCAGAATACTCAATATGCAAGAAGCATAACAGCATTGAGGATATGCATTACTATGTCTCTTGCTTCTTTTTCTATCTACAACTTGTGCATGAGTTATTCTCACATTTAATTTCCATTGCTATTCTTAGTTGCGGATTGATGACATCCCGAAGTTGCTGGAAGAATACAAAACCCATCTAATCTGATTGAGGAGCTCCGCCATGAAACTCAGAAGAAGCAACCATAATTTTTAGGTATGAATTTCTTAAAACCTTTTACACATTTTCTCGTTACATTTGTTTACACGTTTTATCACTGTAAGAGAGGAACTTAGATCCGTATGTAACCCGAAACCTCAAACAGGTTTCCATGTAAAAGGTAGAATCCATTATCTCAAGGATCCAACAGTCTTGTTGATCTCTTCCAGCTTCTTCACCCTTACTCTTTCACTTTCACTCAGTAGCTGCCAAGAAGATCACAGAGATTGCCATCAGCTGCAACCCACAAAGCTAAAAGTCTTAGAGAATCCGATCTGTGATAGTGTATGATCGATATTTACCTCCATCAAGATTGAAACAAGGTGAGCTTTCTCTTTGTTCTTCTCGTCGAAAGCCTCCAGTATCTCTTTGTATTCCTTCTCCTGGTATTTATCATCAGATGTTACTGATGATGGACATAGAAATAGTTGTAGATGTAAACAGAAGTAGAATAGTTAATAAAGACTTATATTAAACCTTCTTCTGGCAGCTCTGAGACAAAGATTTGATATCTCGATTTGCCATGTCGATTTTTTTTCTTATCATCCCTACTTCCTTCCTCATTGGATCTCCCATGATATCTAGCTCCTTTGGGACAATTTTGGTGTTGGTTAATAAGGATATACAAGTTTTCATAGGAATTCGAATACGATCGTGTTCATTTGCATGTTTGAAGAGTATGGTGTTAACAACTTATTGAACTTACTTCCAATGTTTGGGTCAAGCTTCTTGTGGCTTCCTCTGCAAATCCTAGTCGCTGTTGAATCGTCTCCTTAACCGTCGTCTTCCTCCTCTCGATCTCTTCTTCTCGGGCTTGGAACTTCCGCCATATTTCTTCTTCTTGGTTCTCGTCTAGTAGCAGCTTACTTTTGTTCGAAGTTGTAGCTCCTGCGTTACTCATGTTCTTGTTCATTTGGTGTGTTTCTCGTCTCTAAACACCTAAACTCTATTTATCTACTTTCAGAGACCGCTTTACTTTTTATAGTTTGGACTTTTGCTTTTGCTTCACCCTTTCTAAAGGAGATTGCTTCGCCTTGACACCATTCCAAAACAAAGGTAATCCCACCAAAGGAAAACTAAAAAAAAAAGAATTCCCTTGAAAGGAGAAAATTTGATGATGGGATAGTGTATTATTCACCAACTTGGGTGGGATATAAAAGTTGAACTGGCTTATTACTAATTCAGATTCTGGATCAATCCGGTAAGCTTAGAAAAGAGAGGCAAAACTTTACTTGCTAGACTTTGAAATAGATAATAGCATAACCAGAGAAATTTATTGGTCTTAATCTATTCTTTAAAACAACTCGAACTCAAGATGATCTCCCATGGCTTTACATTCAAGATACATATTGTCTCCCTGGGGAGAATTCGCTTCTGTTGCACCATTTTCAAAGATATCTGGCAGCTCAGGCGGAATGGCGCAGCGGATGAGAGCCCAATTCAATCCTTCAAAGAAAGGATGTCTCTTGATCTCTGCAGCTCCTTTTTCTGACCCCAGACGGTTCTCTGGATCCTTCACTAGCAACCTTCTGATCAGTTCCTTTGCCTGGAAGGTCACGAGCGGGCTATCGGGAAACATGAGGTTCTGAAATACAACATTGGACAGAGTCTCCTCATTGTCGTGACCTTTGAAAGGTGTCTTTCCGTACAAAAGCTCATAGAGAAGGACCCCAAACGTCCACCAGTCTACTGCAGCACCATGTCCTTGTCCTTTAATGATCTCTGGGGCCAAGTACTCATGGGTTCCTACAAACGAATTTGATCTTGCTTCGGTTGGTTCAGCCACAAGCTGAGGCAATGATCTGAACTGTTGTGTCAAAATATCAGGCCTTTTCAGTTTTCTTGGTTTTGAGTTTCTAGCTTGGGTTGATAAGATCCTAGGGCTGAAACATGGGACCCGACAAGATGGTTCAATACATAGAGGTTGTATGCAATTGGATCTGTTGTATGAACCTGACATCCTTGCGGGATCTTTCCCAGGCGGAGAGGTTGATCTGAGAAGTGTCGGGTTCACCGCACATCTGAGTGAGAGATCAAAATCTGTAAGCATGATGTGACCATCTTCTCGGACTAGAATGTTCTCTGGTTTCAAATCTCGGTATATAACACCAAGCATGTGCAAGTACTCTAGCGCAAGGAGGATTTCTGCTACATAGAACCTGTGAACAATAAAATCAATTTTACTCTACATTACCACTGAAATTTCCTAAACAGAGAAACTCTTTGTGAGCATAACAAATTCATAACAACACTATGAAAAGTAGTCTTACCTAGCTGCGGGTTCGGAGAAACACCTACTGAGCTGTTTCTGCCTCAGGACATGAAGATCACCACCAGGACAATACTCCATCACCAGACACGATAAATTATCTGAAATAAATTGCGCATACAAGGTAGGCAGAAAAGGATGGTCCAACATTTTAAGGATTGCCCGTTCCGCCTGTGCCCTCGGTGTCTTTTTCCTTCGGGCCAAGAACTCGTTGTCCATGACCTTTATGGCAAACAGGCAGTTTGTACCAACCAGCTCAGCAAGATAAACTGTTCCGATATCTCCACAACCAAGCTTTTTCAAAAGGTTGAAATGTCTGAGTCCTAAAGAGCCATACTGCAATTTAACATGCTTTATTGCTTCCCATCTCACATCCATAGACATGTGAGGTTTATTGCCACAGCTCAACCTGCTCAGATTGCTCTCCTCACTCATACTTGTGCTGCTGCTATAATCTCCTAGGCTATCCTTTGAGCTCAAAGAGAATTCAAACTTTTCACTGGAATTTGGATTCTCACTTTTATGTTCTTCCGCACAACCTTTTCCACTGTAATTGCTTGTAGAGACATCTTGTTTCATGACAATGGCAGCTTCACCGCTATCACTAACCTCACAAGAATCAAAAGAATCCTTGTTGGCTTCTTTGTTACTCTTCACAATGCGAATGAGACGTGGGTTTGGGAGCGATTCCTGATTTGCTTCTACACTGACGTCTTTTGAGAAAGATCTCAAATCGTTTGAGCTTTTCTCAGTATTTTTGGGAGCGTGGTTTTCAGTGCCGTTGTTCTTCAACGTACAGTGGCATCTCTGGCACAGAAATTGACTTGCACTAGGCTCTGAGGAAATATTAACTTTCTCGACCACTTTTGTAGCAGAAGCTTTAGCAATTTTTAACTTCTTTTTCAGCAAAATCTTCTTTTTAGGTCGCGGTTTGGGACTTGGGATATATCTTCTTATCTTGCTCACCAATTTGCTGTTTTCTGTTCCTGAACTAGGAGCATTGTCCAACTTTCCTTTTAGCCCTGAGTCCAGAGCTGTTGGCTCACATGTCAGTCTAGCTGATGAGGCGATACTCTTGTCTAGCTCTTCAGCATTAACTTTTCTGCCAGAACAAGATGGCAGTGAGGTAACATGTTTGTCTATTTCCACCAATTGATCTTCAATGACCACGTGAGGCGATGTAGCATTTTCATCTATCTCTGTTTCATAATCTCCACTCCCAGAACTGTACAGCGATGCAGTCTCCAGCATATCCGTTGCCTTTAACCCAGAGCTGTTTCCATTTACTTGAAAAAGGATCTCAGGCAGAGATGGTTCAGAAACGGAATTAGAAGGCTCTGTCTCAGGGACATCAAACTGCTGAGGCACACTCTGGGAAGAGCTGGGAATATCATCTACCGGCATCAAAGATACTTCAACCAAGCTTCTTTTACCCTTGTCCACAGGAAACCCAGACCTGCCAGCAGATTCATTCAAAACCTGTCTGTAAAGACCCTTTATCCTGTCTGCTTCAGAAACCCTCGGAGATGCAGTTACAGATTTTGATAACCGTTTCTGGGCAGCCATTTCTGATGCCTTTGAGATGCAAAGATCTCTCAAAGCCTGCTTCAGTGATACAGAATCAGAGGGGCCAACTCTTGGTGATCGAGGTGTTCCCATGTGAAAGGACTTGTTCATAGTCCCTTTCTTCGAAGGGCTTGTGCTCCTGCTCGTACCAGCACTTGCACTCGTCTCAAGATGATGGAAAGAAAAACCCAACAATCTTCTAGGTGATGATTTTATATTTATAGACTGGAAAAGCTGATCAATGTCATACTCTATAGAACCTTGGTACCCTGACTTAAGGGCAGGACGTTGCTCCACATTTTTACTTGATCCCAACGGAGGCATACAATATCTGCTAGAATGTTTAGCTAACCTGACCACATCCTTCTCTTCAACAATATCACAGCCACTCGCAAACGATCCCATCACAATGACTTTACTTTACAACAGTGGGGAATCCCTCACGCTGATATCATTCCAAGGCTTGATATCACTAAATCAGTTTCTATTCAAATCACGGCTTTGTTATTGAAAAAAGTGATAGAGACTCATCTTCCTTGACCCATTCTAAATATACATGTACAACACCCTGCAACAGTCACAAGAACAGAACTTATGGATTCTTTAAAATATAACAAAGAGCAATAATCCAAAGGAAGAGCAATGTGTAATGAGTAAAGGGAAGAAGAAAGGAAGATGAAACAGAGAGGAATGAAATGATGAAACAAAGTAAAAAGCTTTGAGAAGTAAAGTGGAAACAACAGATTTAAAAAAGAGGAAATGAACAGATAAAAGCCATTATAGTTTATATAGACTCATTGATGAACCCTACACAAGTACACATTGATAATTTACAATTTAATCAACAAAAAAATATCACATTTTTGTAGGCAAAGCCCACACTTTTAATAGAACCCACTAAGCAAAGTTCAAGTGGGTGATTTGATTAGCTCGAACAAGACCTTAAAACCAAATCAAAAAAAGTTTTTAGCTTTGTCGATCCCAGATCTCATGAAGCTTAAAATTAAAAAAGTAGCTGAAGTGAGGATTCAACTTCAAATGATTCAGAGATTTCTACAAGTGAATCACATCAAATCCAAAAAAGTGAGTGAACAAATAAATAAGCTCAAATCTCGTAAAAAGCAACAAAAATCGAAATGCACAGAGTTAAACAAAAATGGAAAGAAAGAAGGCGTACCTAAGAACATAAGGAGGCGAGGTAGGTTGCAGAGAGTGAGTTGGGAGGTCATAGAGATTCCCAAAAAAAAACCTAAAGGACAGAGCTTGAAGAGAATCCAGAAAGATAGAGATAGAGATAGAGATAGAGAGAGTAAACAATTTGTATAAATTTGTCGGGGATTTTGGTGTTTAGTGTTGTTGGTTCGGTGTGTGTTATGATAAAGTTGAAAGGGACCAAGTGTGGATCCCAATTCCATTTCTTTGATGTGTCTCATCTCCTCATGTTTCTCTGATAATTACGTCCCAGTTTCGTACTTTCTTTCATTCTTTGTTACTTTTCACATCTCATGTTACTTTTGGATTAACAAAATTTTTAAAATTATGCTCTATGGATTTTGTCGAGATTTGAGAATGTAAAAAAATATCTATCACTTAATATCCTTTTCAAGGATGAGTGTTTCAACTTTCAACATTTCACGAGGATCTTTAGAAACTTACAGAATCTTAGATCACCTCCATTAGTGATAAATAGAGGGTGACTTATCAATTTTTAATAAATAAATTAAAGACATTTTGAGATTAAATGTCTTCCTAAAGACACTTCAATTTTAATTAAAACCCCTATAATTATTAGTTGTCTGATTTTGATTAGTTGAATTTTTTTTTTAATTTGATATTTAATATATATAATTAATTAAATATATTTTGTGTGTAGATGTGGGATAATGATGGACTTAGTATTCTTGTCAGACATTCGCCCTTAGGTTAGAGGACATGACTTTTTCAGCTACTTCTCTAGTGGATTTCTCCTCTGTTGGATCTCTTTAGTTTTATTTATTTGTCTTACTTTCGGTATTTTCTTCTTATAATTATGTTTACGTTATCCGGATGGTAAGGTTTGTTAGGATCACATCAACCCATGCATGAATCTTATTCCTCAACAAATTCACAACCAGCTGTCCAGCCACAAACGATCCCATCACAATGACTTTACTTTACAATAGTCGAGAGCTCCTTATGCTGATATCATTATATCAGTTTCTATTCAAATCACGGCTTTGTTATTGCAAGACAGTAAGAGACTCATCTTCCTCTTGATCCATCCTAAAGATATATACTTGTAACCCCTGCAACAATCATAAGAACATTGACAAAAAAAAAAAAAGTAATTAAGAAACAATGGCATTTGGCAAAATTCGTTTTTTGGTTTTAAGTGGTTGGTACTTTCTCGGATGAGATGTAACAAGAAAAAATATTAGTAAGCTTGATGAATTGTTTTCGAAGCCGAACCCTAAGTGAAGAGAATGTGACGCTTGTAAAAAACTAAGGGGGTGAGAGTAATGATGTTTTTTTTACAAAAGCTCTAAAGGTTACACATGCCACATGGATACCTGATTTTTTTTTTTTATCAAATGACACCACAGAATGAGTGGTGTGACAAGCTGAATGAAGGAATGATAATGGCCAATTTAGATTGGGAAATGGAACCAACTACTTATTGAAATGGAATGGAAGTTCAAAGATCTTGAAGGAAGATATAGACACAATTGAGGAATATAATGATCCAAATTTAATAAAGAAAGCATAGATTCAGTCACACCCTAAGATGAAAGAAATCACAACAGTTTTAGCATACGCTAATTATTAAACTATTCAAAAGACGACTTCAAACACACCAAAGAAAACATAGAAGAAGAAAAAAAAACATCAAACATCAATCCAAAAGTAATTATTGTTAAATTCCTCCATTTGCAAGCTTTGCGGAGAAACTTTTTTTCTTTATATCGAGCTGAAACTCCTCAATAACGAGTGTCTTCCATTCATTAATTAGCTCCATCTTCTTGCCAGCTTCGAGCTTTCCCATATTCGCAAGTAGAAACTTCTGTTGATTTCTACCTAAAGCTTTAAAACAAGGTTGCGCCTCAATGATCTCCTGCAGAACATGTAACTCATCTATATCGTCTTCTTCTATCTTCTCTTTCTCAGCATTGTCAATTTCGATACCCAACTGTTCTTGCTGTGCAATAGGCACATCCCTAATCTCTTGCCCCACACAAGGCACATCCTTATTCACAACAAGAAACTAAAATCACGAAATAACTCCACGTTATATAGTATAACACTAAATTATACATATATATTGTTTTGAGATGGTGATAAGGAAATAATATAACAAAAAGCTCTCACCTCTGGTTGGTTTGATTTCTCAATAGAAACTTGTGTTTCATTTCGTCCCCAAATAATCATCATCAAATTGAAGAGATCACCATCATCGGTATTAGAACTCGCCTGGATTTTTAGGAACTCGTCCCTCAACTGCTTGATTGGACCTCGTTTTCGTAGTCTATTATAGACTTTTCCCCACACAAACAAAAATAATAATTGAAAATTGAAAAAAAAAGAGAAAAAAAAGGAGAGTACATGCAAAAACTACAAACCGTAAGAATGAGAAGCTCTTCGTGTTCAGACCATTTTCTAGTTGAAGAAGAGGCTTCCTCCTTCAACGTCGTGTTCTTCAGTTGCTTTCTACTCTGGAGCATTTTCTTCGTACCGGAAACGTTATCTTCATGCTTGCTCTTTAAAGGACGCTACCCTTCCTGTTGGTGTAGCTTGAATCACTAATTCTTTTCTTAGCATCCATTAATGTTTCGGGATCAAAGAACAAAACTTATGAGACGTTCTAGAAATTTGAGAGATAACTATTAGAAGTTTATCGTAAATCTGATAATTGTGGCTCTCTCGATATATATATATCTTATCTATAAACCCCAGCAGCTTGTGTTTTTTTTATGACGTTACTTTTTGTGCATGCGGAATTTTCAAGTGTCTGAAAACAAAAATAAAAATAAATGCCTAAGATACCCTTGCCACCAAAACCCTAAAAATATATTACCTCCCTGAGGCTGCCACGTTATCAGACAGGGGACTGACACGTGGATATTAAATTGACTAATCTTCTGACAATTTTCCCACTCATCAGAATCATACGAGTCAAGTTCATCGTTGAATGGCTCCTTTAAATTCAGACGCTTAGGGGATGGAGGCTCCGATCTCTCACTCTCAATAGGTAGGATCATCGCTGAAACTGGACGAATCGACAAGGGGATCATCATGAACCCTAATTTTCTTGTCGATGAGATTGTGAATTGGGTGAATAGGGAAATTAAAGTCCCTATGTATATAATATGTATGTACAAAAGCTGTGCCCATAGGGTTATTTCAGATAAAAGTTTAACTCATCAAGATAAAATGTTGAAGTTTGAAGCAAATAGAAAAAGAAGACGACTTATAATTTGGTAAATAGGGTTGTTCTACAAAATCCAACATGGAGATGGCTTTCTACACAAATGAGTTGTATATATGTGTATTTTGGTGTTTCCTACAAAACTTGGTTGAGAAAATATTATAATAGAATTTTTTATCACCCATCTTATTTGTTATTTATTAACAGATTTCAACTCTGATCGATCACAGACTTGATCAATCAACGGGATTTTCAGAGACCAACGTTGGTTTCACCCCTACTAGGATAATAACAAGGATAGAAGGAACTTTAATGTTCTTTACCTGGTATGTTTAAAGAAGTCTCCTTGACACATTTCTTTTGCAGCTACCTATAATGAGAATGCATGCGTGTGCGCAGTTTCTAAAATTGTAGATCTTATTTGTTTTTTTTCTTTACTATTTGTGGGAGACGACGTGGAGACGTTAAGGAGCTATACTAAGACACCAAGTTTTCATAAGTTTGGTGGACCGGTTGGTTCTTAAGTTTGGATACTAGCAAACATGCATGAGTTGTACCTTTTCCATATGCAACATCTTGATCTTAAAGTGCATCATGGACATGGAGTCCCTTTGTCTAGGGCTGATGTGGTGTCAAGTGACCTTCATGATCAAACTGGCGATGATATAACTATTTGAGGAACATAATTATTTAGACGAATTTTTGTAACCAGAGAAAGAGAGGGGTTAGATATGGTTGTTTGAATTAGATTCAGAAAATAAATGCGGATGTAAAGAGGTGTATATATCGACATCTAGATTTGTTAGATGGTTATGAAAATTATATTAAGGAGAGTAAATATGAGAGACAAATTTAGAGTAATCTTTTCTATTCATTTAAGAAAGAGAAAATTAATGATGTAACAAGTTTTGACTTTTTCACCAGTGTAAGAATCGGCTGAAACATTATTAAAGAGATTATAATAAGTGAAAGAATCAGAGAGAGAGAGTCTTGGTTAAAGCAACTATAGCCTAAAATGAGAAAACTGAAAGCAAAGACAAGGAAGTCCAAGAAAGACGACATAACAATGGAGGCTTTAGCCATCTCAATGAAATCGTCTTTTCCCCAGTTTGAAACCCAAACAACAACACGAGTGTTTGCTGCTATTATAGACGCATAAATAAGCAATTACCTGATTTCAGAAACAAAAAGAGAGCAACCACGCTATTGAGTATTGTTCTTTGCCTCACATGAGACGGGTACCTTTTCAACTCAAAAAAAAATAACCTTATTGTCTCATTTTCAATCATAACTTCACAAAGCTGAAGAGCAGGAATCTGTTTTTTTTTCCCTTTTTGAGTTTTAGTACCTGTCTTTGATTAGCTGGTCTAAGATGTGTCTAATTTTGTGATCTTTTTGACAAATGATAAGTAAGAGGTCTTTATATCTCTTATTAACCTCAAAGATTACAATGTTTCTTGAAACCTTTATAGTCTACAAAAAAAATCAAAAATATTATAAATAATTACAATATACAGATCTTTTTATTTTTTACATCCACACAAAGAGTGTGTGTTCTGGGGTCTGGGATAACTATACAAAAAGTGGGAGGATCAGAGAGATTCTTGGTTGAAGAGGTTATAACCCGAAATGAGGGAACTGAAGGCAAAGGCAAAGAAGGCCAAGAAAGACATAGCAATGGAGGCATTCGCCATCTCTGTGAAATCATCTTTTCCCCAGTTTGAAACCCAATCATCAACACGAGTTACTGCTGCTGTTGATGCAGATATAAGCAGATATGCAAGTACCTGATAGTAAAAAAAAACTACTCTTCCTCAGAACTCAGATCTTTTCTTGTTTATAACTCAATCTGTTTTACACATTCTTTTGAAATTAATGAAACAATTAGTTTGGTCAAACAGGTATGACAGAGTCACTTTCACCATGAATTCCTAACTACTATAAGATAAATCCCTTTCCACATATACTAGGTTTGCTAAAGCATAAAGAAAAGTGCTTTTATTTGCCACACAGGAGACAGGGTAACACCAGCTGAAAGTGCTAGGCAAAAGTATCTAAAAGTGCAAGTCTTATCATTGCAGATGCAACTAAGTATATCATAAAAGAACGAAAGTAACAAAAGGAAAACCATAGAGAGTGCAAGATAAGGATCTTTAGAATAGTGAATGATAGTAAGTTAACGACTTGCCTGATCCAAGATGAACTCAAACAGAGGTCGAAGGTGGTGGCTGATCAAGTGCTTTTCTTTGACAAGATGGTACGCCAAGTCACATGCTTGAAAACTAGAATATACAAAAGCAACCACGTTCACAGACAGACAAAACCTGTCATGGATATCAGAAGATGACACATAGACATCAGTTTGGTCTCAAAATCAACGTATAATAAAGTGACAGCCAAAGGGGAAATTGAAAATGAATTCTTGCGATCAAACAAATAAAAATCGATCTTAAAAGGAAGAGATTACTGCCTCTCAGGCCTTCACCAAGTTGAACCAAAATATCCAAAAGCTTTCACGAGTTACACATTAGACCAAGCAAGCATTGAAGAAAATTCACATCAAATTGTTTATCAGATCACCCAACACTTGTAGTTCAAGTTGAACATTTTAAACCCCTAAACCCTAAACTAAACCCTGAACCCAGATTCAAGTAACGTCACCATCTGAAGCACAATCACAAACACAAACAAATGACTACCTGTACTCCTTATAACGATCGAAAGAATCACCACTCCAACCTTGAGTTCTATCAGCAGCCATGACTGAGAACGAAATCAAAGCCAACACAAGCTCACTTAACCGAAACCCTAAAGCTGAAAACTTTACAACCTCTTCCCTCCTAGACCTCTTCAAAATAGCCAAAACAGCTCCAGATCTTTGACCACTACTTCTCCCAGAACCAACCCTCGCAATCTTCCTCGTCGTCAAAACAGGAGGAACCACTTCTTTCACAGAATGATTATGGTTATGAACCACCACAATCGGAGATGGAGTTTCCTCTTTCATCACCGGATTCTTATTTCTCCTACTCTCCTCAGGTTTAAATTTCTCGTCTTTATCCGATTCACTGGAATGATCAATCGAATGTGGTGGCGATGGAGACGAAGAGTACTGAGTATTTGAGTTATCAAAAGCTACTACAGCCATTGAAGTATCTGTCGGAGGTAGAGATTTCTCCCTGGAAATTGAAGAAGGTGACATCGTCGGTATCGTCTTTCCTGGTGATCTCATCAGAAACTTCAAAGTTACGAAACGAATTTAAGGATGAGGAATGGTGATCGAACAATAACGCAATCGAATTTAGGAAAAAGGCGTCAAATTGAAGCCTAAAGGAACAAAAGTGAAGTCATGTTGAGAAAAGAATCAGACAGAAGACTTCGAAAGATATTTTGTCTAATTGCCCCTTGTATTCTTGTTTGTTTAGTATACTGGCCCATTAGTTTAAATATTGATAATTCGCATCTCTAACTTTTAAGTAGTATGCCTCTTCTAAAGTATTAGATTTTTGATATTCTGACCCTGTAGTTTTGTTTTGCTGTTACATATTCCCCTTGGTTTTGATTCTAGCTAATAAATGTCCAACTTAAGTAGTATGCCTCTTCTAAAGTATTAGATTTTTGATATTCTGCCCCTGTAGTTTTGATTTGTTGTTACATATTCCCCTTGGTTTTGATTCTAGCTAATAAATGAGATGGTCGGGATTTGATTATTATGGGTTGAAAGAAGCTTTAATTGATTTAAACGCAAGGGATAGTCGTTTTTACAGGGAACTATTTTTGGTGCTTGAATACAATTTAGCACAAGAAGATCAACATGATCTTTTCGTTTTGTAATTTTTAGTCCACTGATAGACGATACATTATATTGTTTGTTTTAATGTTGTTAGCTACTTCACATCATTTCTAATTCATATGCTCACAAACTTGTTTTCATGCTGTGGATGGAAATTTGCATTATGAAATATTTTTTATTGAAGGTTTATTTAAAATAGCCATAAGAACTTAATCAGAAGTTTAAACTAATTATGGTCAATAGTTTCTCAACCACACCGAATTTGATTACTAGTTGAAATTTAGAAGACAAACATTTTTATCCAGTTGAAAATCTATTGAATTTAAAACTTTGACTCAGGTAGAAGAAGAGAAAATACAGAACGCCATCCTTCGTCAGTGATATGAACATTATCCCAAAAGAAGAATGACTTTGGATCTTTGCAGAGACTGAACAACTTTTCACCTCTCAATAAGTTTAAATCTCCACAAGAATGGCCTGGTTTTGTTCCCACACAACATGCCTTCAGTGGTTCCGGAAATGTCGAAACTCCTGCCCAAAATTAAACATTCGTATACGTTATTTATATAATCCATCTTAGTTTTTCTTCTCTAATCTCTAATTTAACATATAGTTATTGAATCTACTGCCATTTGGAAAATCATCTTTGTTAAAAATTTGAAAACTTTCTATCATTATAAATTACTAGTACATATATGTTTTTATAGAGAAACTTTGGGGCTGGCGGAAAAAAAAACTTTGGAACATAGTTGTGTTTGGATAGATTTGATTCTGATTCAAGTTGAAAATATATAAAAACGTACCTGGAGCTCCGTTGTTCTTGAATATGGTCACAAAAGCATTGTAGAGATCAAACATGAGGAAACTATTGTCAGTATTTTTAATCTTCTCATCGTTTAGTCTGGTCAGTCCTTCACGGAGAAGACTGTTGTGGAGGTCTGTCAAGGTGTCGTTTGTATAGCAGTCTTTAGGAGTCATAAGCAACGGCCAACATTTCTGCGGCGGCGATAAAGCCACCAACACCTTTCTCACTCCCAAATCCTTAATTCGCTTCACATCCAACAAAATCTGTTTCACAACGCTCCTTATGAATGCTGGACGACCCTGCCAATTTGTTTATACAGTATTATGCAATATTTAGATTAAGATATAATGTTGTCAAATTCACATATATGTACTACACAAAAAATATAAGCTAACTTTCGTAATTGATTTTTTGTTTTAAATAATCATAGTATCATCAATACCGTCATCATCAAGTTATCATAAAAATATTTTATTTAAACCGGCTTGTATACTTCTTGTTTGATTTGATTTACAAAATTAGGAAAATGTGTATTAGTAGATATTAAGATGGATCAAATGGGTTTAGTATTAAGATACTAAACCCATTTAAATAGGGGCTCTTAGAAAGAAAGAAAAATAGTCTAAAAAGGATTTTATACCTGTTCGGTACCGTTGCGTTTGATGTAAGTAAGGTAGTCATTGCCGATGATGCTGAAGAAAGCGACGGAGGAGTTGAGATCTGCCGGTGAATAAAATTTTCTTCGGAGGAGTTTTTCAAAGGAATCAATCTGTGCACCGGCGTTGGGGACGACTTTGAAAATGGTCTGAAACACACCAGCTCCACCGTATGCGAAATTGATTCCTCTTCTCACTACTTTTGATTCCGGTAGTGTGAGTTTCCCCAATTTGTATACTATCGGCCTTTTAAGTCCAATATAATTCGCTATACATGCATGATGATATAATATTAGTCAAACTAAAGAATTGTTGATATATATATATATATATACAGTATATGCTTTTTATACAAATGATTAATAACCATATTTTATTTCTGTTTTATGTATATCATGAATACAATGTACGACTAAAACATACCCATGTAATTTTTTCGCAAATAGCTACTGAGTTTGCAACCGAATTACATTAGAGTATAGATATCTTGCATTTTGTGCGAGTGAAAATGTCACAAACGTTAAAGAAAATAATGTTATAATGAAACATCAGTAAATGAAAAAAAAAATATTGGTTTCCTTATTATTACGTAAAAGTTGCAGTGTGCAGCTATATATGCAATGTCTATCAATGTAAGAGCTTTGCATCCTGTTTACTATACGAGAAACATACCTATATGAATTATGTGCATCATTCATATATGTACATCAGTATCATCAGAATCAAAGGTGTAAAATATTTCGTATTTTTCTTCTAGGTAGTGTATACTTTGGTATGTGGTTTTATTTTGGCAAATATGAAAATTCTACATACCGAGATAATCAGTGGAGACATGACCATCGGAAAACCGCCCGCTAGGCAAGCCGGGGAAAGTGATTCCGTAGGGAAACCTCCACGAAGCAGCGATCGGGAAAGGTGTGTTTCCAGTGTCTGCAAACGAGTCTCCGAACACAAACAACGTTTTCGGTTTAAAACCAAAAATGCCATCATTTTGTGTCTGCTCGCTCGATGGAGAAATTGACCCTGCTTTTACATTTCTATAGTCTAGGACGATTCACAAAAAAAAAAATTAAACCGATGATATACAAACTAATTGTTGTATAAATTGATAAACTACATGTATAAATGAAGAAGATCAAGAAGAAGAAAATAAAAGCTGTATACTAATACCTGACAGAAGAATCAGACGCAAGAAAATAAACCAAGGATTGAGTTTAGTTATGGTCATGATAGAATGTTTTGTGTGTCTTTTTTTGGCATGGAAAAGGTATGGAACTGCTTCATGTATATATACTGGCGAGGTGTGACGGTGTGTGTGCCTCATAGATTTTAATTCTGGCATACGGTCAATAATTTAATAAGCAGTTTCCATTGAATTAATTAATTAATTGTGTTTCCTTAAAATTAATTTCAAAATTAATTAATTGTGTTTCCTTAAAACTAATTTCAAAATTAATTAATTGTGTTTCTTTAAAACTAATTTCGAAATTAATTAATTGTGTTTCTTTAGACTAATTTCAAAATTAATTAATTGTGTTTCCAATATTTTATTCTAAATAATTTAATGGTTTTCTAATTTTTTTTTTTAAAAAATCCTTTTTCTTTTCTACAAGTTGAATACTTTTTTCTAAACATAAACTCTAAATTTGGTCAAAGAAATATGCACAGTTTATGACAAATCTTATGTTAAATTGTTTTCTAAAAACAAGAATTTGAACTTATGTTATTCAAACATGAACTTTATTTTATTGTTATAAAACCAAGTTTATGAAATATATTTAGATTTGGATTTTAGGTGATTTAAAGAAATTTATTGAAATTTGTTAGTTAAAAATACAAATTAAAAATCTAAAGCTCATGGATTTAGATAGAATTATAGAAAATTTTAATAACAAATCACAACTTCTTTAATTTACCAGCACTCATTAATACTTTCAATTTTTTTTTTTGTTGAATACACCTCTGAATTGTATTTTAGAATTTATGTATATAGAAAATCATTTAAAATTATTCATTAGCACATACCTAATATGAAAAATATAACTATTTGACCAGAAATAACACATTAGGCTCTGGTTTATTGGTTAGACTCTTATTCTTTGTTATTGGTCAAACCTATTTTATAGAAAACTCAAATTATAGCAATGGAACAGTAGTGGGTCTTATTCATGGTTCGACAGATATTTTATTGGTTCATTTCTTATTCACCCATCATTCACAAGTATGAAATATATGTTTTGATCAGATTAAATATGAAACATTTTTCAAGTATTTATCTTATTCTTGGAACTTATACAAATTTCTATATAGCACATAAGAAACAAAGAAATATATTATTATTTGGCCAGGGAAATAAAATAACACTAGCTTTCTGTTGGTTTGAGTCTTTAAAGCATGTTTTTAGAAGTTTTACATTGATTAAGTTAGTGAAAAAATCCAAATTTAACCAAATGTGAACAAGGAAAAATATGCTTTTCCTGATTTCCTTTTTAATTAAGGTACAAGCTTTTAATTAAACCACATTGTGTCTTTAAGACAATTGGGATTTTCCAATAAACTTTTTTTTTTGTCATTGATTGTCCATATTTCATAATTAAATATTATATGAGGAGAAGTTCCATCCAATATTTCCTTTTTTTCATATTCCCGAAGGCAAATAAAGTTGTTGGCTTCTTAGCATTACAAGCCTACACTTTCTCCACCACAATGAATCCGGCCTTATATAATGGCTATAAAACTTACAAAACTAACCTTGGCTTGGTTGAGATAATTAGGTACAGTGATTTATTTAAAAGTTTTATATCAATAGAAGCTTAATTCCATTTCAATCTAAGCCATTCAAATCAATAAACTATCATCAATTGATCAAAGTGCATGGTTAAAAAAATGTTGATTAGTCATTGATTGGTGGTGTGACAAAGAGCATCCGAGACTTCAACAAATTTCTTAATAATATTCAACTAGACCACACTTTGAAGCTTATAGTGTTATGCTAGAGATCTAGACGGATTCAAATATGTAATTGTGTTTTCAAAGGACTTTAAAAGTGATCAAAAGTTTAAATACACATTGTATGAATCAAAAGTTTAAAATTTAATTGTGAATTAAAATATGGACTAGATATCTGACCGACGTCTTCCATTTATCGTTATAAACAATTTTCCAAAAGGCGAGACATAATTTTATATATTTTCTTTCTTTT
>OY978504.1:4034309-4233771 GCA_963854855.1 Nasturtium officinale
GGCATCATCACATTCATCTCTTCTGGTTCTAACCAGAATCTTAATTTCATCTCTGTATTTGACCTGTATAAATGCTACATTTGTTATTAAAAACAATAAATAAGAAATTATGGTAGCGTGCAAGGATGATTCGAGTTACAATAAGACATGATTTATGAATTGAAAACATAACTTGTAACAACACTCTGGTCAAAACGGGTAACGCAATGCAATGATCCGGAAAAGTATTGTAGTTGACCACTAGGATTTGGATAGGGAACAGGTGGGTCATGTAAGTATGATCACAGCCAATGATAACAAGTGATGAACTACCATGGAAAGTCGTTAAAAGTCGTTGACGCGTCACGTGTCATGCATCGCCTCTTGTCCAATCAGATTACATCTTCACTCACGAGTGAGAGACTAACAAGCATCTTCCCTACCAAAGATCTACTTTGATTTGCGAAACAGACGCCAGAATATCAAATACTACAAATCAAAGCTTTGGTTGGTTTAAACTTTAAACACACTAGTGTGGTGGGAGACTTTTCATAAGCAGACGGTTTTGGTTAAGCTTCATTGAACAATGGTTAGGATTTAGAAATAGGTGTGCTGAATCTTTTTGATACAATGTGTTTAACATGGTTGTAGCTTGTTAATTTTTTTTTTTAATAGAAAAAGATAACATTTTTGTTTTGTTTAAGAGAATATACCAAAATTATCAAAATTTGTTTCGCTATATGAGAAACAGTTTCTCATAAATTTTGGGTTTCCAAAATCCTTTTTTATGTTGTTAGAAAAAGTTTGTTATATATATACACTACACATGTTCCTTAAATTTAAGGGAAATTATGGTGGAAAAGGATAAGAGTGTGAACACGTACAAGAGGGTAGAATAAAAGAGAGGAGTAGATGTGGATGGTTATAAGAAGTTTTTTTTTTTTTTGGTTATAACAAGTTGGCCAATGCTCATTAAGTCACTATGCATAATTGTATCTACAGGGAAAATGGTGGATGATGTTGATCATCATCATGATGAAGTCGGAAGTAGTACTCATGAGTATTTCTTTTACCTCTTTTTATTTTAACCTTTAATTAAAAAAAAAATCGAACTAGTACTGGCTCATGAGTACTTTTTTACCTCTTTTTATTTTAACCTTTAATTAAGAAATAAGAAAATGTTGAATCATTTATTACACCCAAATCGACTTAATCCGGTTTGATATGCAGTTTGGGTATAAAAATATTGCTTTTTACTCAATAACTTCCTTAAATAATGAGGTCAGATTTTCTTTTTCTTTCCCCCTTTCACTAATTTTCAGTAAATGGTATTTAAGAGACGCTGAGAAAGCTCAATAAATTGGATAATTGCACTAATTAGATAAAAAAAGGGAGAAAAAGAGAGAATAAATGGGATTGTATAATTAGAGCGGTTTGGTCATCATTGGATGCTATAGAAGAAGATGTTTGTTATGATTTATGAGACTGGCAGCTACTCCTACTTCTAACTCGTGATTACCTAAGACCGATTTTGTCTCAGTTCTCTTAGGCTTTTACTTTTAGTTTTCTCAATTCCAGTTAGTTAATCAGATCACATCAAATATTACTTAAGACCAAAATCATACAAGGTTGAAGGTTCTATTCACTTCGGTAAAGAAGAATTGGATACTTAAAATGTTTTTCAGTTTAGAGCCAATAGCTTGACCAAAATTTAGACAAACATTAACACTTATAATTTTATTTTAAATTATTCTGAAAGATTTGTTTTGAGATAAGAGTGGAGTTCATTTCTGAAACATCATCTGTGTCATTTTCCCTTTGATAACCTGCATTGACATTGAATGACTTGTTTTAATATTCACATTCATTTTGAATATGATATGACGTTCACTGAGCGAATTTAAATAAAATATATATATATATATTCATTGTGTGTGACAAATCATGGAAGATTATAAACCCACATTATATGGAAATAAAGATGAATTTGTTACACCTAATGGTTAATATATTAATATAAAGTAGTGCATGTGCATAAAGATACAATTTTGCTCGATAGTGTAACACTCAGAGAGCAAAGCTAACACGATGCCTCCTCTTTATTTTCTTTCTTTACCTATTTTAACTCATTTTATATAACTTTTTTTTGCCTTTTATGAAATTAAATATCAGTAACATAAATTGTGTAGACAAAACAAAACAAAGTGGAATCCCAAAATGCAGGGCGGAAGTGGGGAATGCTTGAAACTAAAGAAAAAAAAATGGTTGAGCAATCTGTTTTTAAGAAAACCGAGCCATTGTCCCGATTTCTAGTTTTAGGTGAGGGATATAATTTATGCCTTGTAAAACTTAGAAAATACATATCGGTACAAAATATAATTTAACTTATATGTAATTTCTTGAAATTGACCATTTCATAAATATTACTGTGAAAAAAACAAATTTACGGTATGAAAATAAAATAGAAAATATCCTCTTTGACAGTAAAATTGTGAAATGATATTATTTTAGAATATATTTTTGACAATAAACAGTTGGTGGTACTGTTTCTAGATGGCCGGCACACAAGTTTAGAAACCTCATTAGGATTAGATGAGCAACAATGTATTATTAAGGATATACGCGGAAATATTTTAGGATAAGCCTTTTAACAAAAATAATAATCATTAAGGATATATAATTCATTACTAATTCATATTAATCGTTACTGTTTCTACTCCATTAACTATGCTGCTTTTAATAAATGATCATTTCATTTATGAAATATATATATACTACTAATACGTTTTTACCCAAAAAATACTAATATGTAGCAGGATGAGTCATACTACTGTACATGCTAAGTTTTGTTGTTTGACTTGTGTTTTTTTTTCTTTTTATCTGATTTAAGGAAAATGTAGATGATAAATATAGAAAGTATATATATCAAATTAAATGATTAAATTCATTTTTTAAGCATCACATATGAAAGTATATAAATGGATTCTCATCAATATTTCGTATTATATTTTCATCTGTGTGATATGTCTCACTTACAAAAAAAAAGGAAAAGAAAAAGAGCCCTCTATCTCTTAATTACTTAAGATGCTTCAGACCCATGTCTATCATTAGTGCTCCACCCCACAAAATCTTAATTAAAATATACATTGTATGTTTAACAAATAGAAGATGTTATGATAATGTTTCCATGCAATGCAAATGGACGCACTTTATCTTATGGAGACCCAAAACATAAAAAGAAATAAAGTTCCAAAGGGACGAAATGATGACAAATTACAATGATTAAAAGTGGGAAATAGTTTCATACTCACGATTAAATATACTATAGACCATACATTTTGATGTCCTACACTACAACAAATAAAATAGCATAAATTATAAATATTTCAATTATATACAATGATACTTGCTTACATCACCATTTATCAAAACATAAGTCATTGTTCAGTCTGTTTTCTGTTTGTTTAATTTCAGACGATATTTTGCTTAGTTGTTTTCAAGAAAAATGCCCATCATGTCAATTAGCAAAGAATAAAACTAACTAATTTATAATAATCCACACAATAATAACAACTCCAACCATAACACCATAGTGTAAAAATCACATCAAATTTGGTGTTTTAGTGTTCAATTTGTTTTTTCATCTCCAACCACAAACACCAAATTTTACTATAAACTAATATTTTATATTATTATATTATTAAATATTTTTTTTTAAAATTTCTAATAGTTAGATCAATACTAATTTAATATAAAATAATCTATTATATATTAATTATTAGATTACAATCAGTAACAGAAAATTAATAAATTAAAATATGAAATAATAAATTATATTTTACTAAATTATCAAAATGATTATAACTATATTTTATCATAATAATTAGAAATATAATAAATTATAAAGTTTCAATTAATAAACAACAATTAATTTTATTATTAAAACATAAACATAAATAAAATAATATATAATTTTGATGTTTTATGAACAGTAGTACACCAAATATAAGTTTTGTACTGTTCATAAAACATTAAATATAATGTTTTAGTGTTACGTTGGAATTGATTTTACACCGTGTTAGGTTGGAGAAGTTCTTATCTAAGAAAAGCATCCATATTTTTTTTAAAAAAAAGTTATAATATAATTTATATTAAAAACTATAGATTGGTAAAAATTAAGTTAAAAGACTAGTTGAAGAGACTTGAAGTCCCATTAAACTTTTTAACCAAATAATATATATTTCAGTATATCATTCAGATTGTTAAGAGAACTTGTAAAAGAAAAGGAAACAGGCGAGCATTTTAAAGGTGATGGGATAGTTCTCTATTAAGGGTAACCATAATTATTCAGCAAACGATTTTGGGGGTAAATATGTCATTTCAAATTCTCCTAACAATAGAATGGATGATACACACCTCCCTAATTATGTAATTATCACTGCCTTTAATGTAAGCAAGTAGTGCAACCACTATTTATTTTTACTTCCATTTCTAATATAGTTCTATTTTAAGACACACATAATAACTACGAGTTCGAACTTGTTTTATGGATTTTATAATCATTGATTGTTTAGTTCAAAAGGAAAATAAATCATTCAGCGTTCACAAAACATGTATGAATAGGATTTTCCAAAATTCATTCCGTAAATAAAATAATAAAATCTAAAAAAAAAATCACAAGATTTGATAGAGAGAAAGTAATTAATTATAAACGTGAAAGTGCAATAATTCGTATTATTATGCAACCAAACAAGGTCCACGAGGGATGATGGTAAAATGAAGCAATTGAATGAAAATTGACGAAAGTGCCCATAAATAAAAACAATCCAACTTGTAAACTATGATGTTTCACGCTGTGGCATACTCATCATAACCCATGGAAATTTTTAATTTTCTTTTAGGGTTTTGAGGTCCCAAAACTTTCCTCTTCATAATTTCTCTCTTTTCTTTTATTTTAAATTATTTCGATCTTTTATCTAAATAAAAGGATTATAAAAGAAAAAAAAAAAATAGGTCATGAAGAGAATCGGCCACGAGCACCCTCTAAAATGTGCTATTATGGCTGATGATGAGTAGTGTTGACTAAACCAAAATTGACCAAACCGGGACATGAAAGGAGTAAAGAGAGCAATGAAAATGGTCCATATTGAAAACTTGAAATTGAATTATGAATGATGATGGTTCGAACTAATACCCAACCATCATTGCGAATCTTTGGGGGACGACGGCTTCTAGCCACCCCCTTCATCATCATCATCATCATCATCATTTTCACTCAATAACTCGTTTCACCCTCTTCTATAATTACCATCTTACCCTTCTCATACTACAAATTTACCCCTTCCTCCTATGATTATATTATATCTAAGGTACTAACCTAAGCCGACCTACGTACGTCTATTAAGTCTGGCTTTAGAATTAGGGTAGAGAGAACCGTTTTTAATGTTTTCCGCGTTTGGAATTTTAAAACACAAACTATGAAGTGCATGGAGTTGTAGGATTTGGTTCTACTTTGAAATATTATAATGACATATCAAAACGATAACGTGTTATTATATTGGCGGGTCGGGAACGTGAATATACATTTAAAAGACAAAAAAATAATCGTATTTATATAAATATCACCAAACTAAAACAATCGCATCGATAAATTTCGGAAGAGCAAAGACACAAAACCATCCCTCAAGGTTCCGTCTAAATTTTCTTCTTTATCTCTTTGGATCATCATTCATATGAGGCAACACAAAATCTCTTTCCCTCCCTTTTACCTCACATATATATTTAATATCATTATATATATTTAAAAGAAAATATAGAGCTGCGAAATCGGCCGCCATCTAAGCATAAACACAACAGAAGACATGATTGTTGTGTCAGGGGAGAGAGCTATGTCCCCTTTCACCCTCTCTTTATCTAGCTTTTGGGGCTCTATATAAATAGACACTATCTTCAGTTTGTTCTCTTTGTCCCTCTACCTTCTTTACCATCTCTCTCTCTCTTATAACAAAAGCTTACTTCATTTGATTTTAAATACTCTTCTTCTCTAAAGGTAATCTCTTTCTCACTCTCTCTACAAGACTACATATGTCTCCCCTCACGTACAAGCAACGTTAATACCATTTACCATAACAACCCACTTTCTTGTTTTTGTTTTTGTTTTCGTTTTTTAAACAAAATTTTCAAATTGATTAAAAACCTAAAGCTTAAATCCTTTTATTACAGACAAAGGCAGCCGAACAAACCCTATCTGTTTGTTTGTTTCATTTTTTGTTTTCAGTTTCAAAAAAAATCTCTTTTGAAATTTTACAAAAATATTCTTTTTGCTTGTTTTTAGCTCGTACATGCTCTGAATCGGTGGGTTTTTGTATTTTTGTTTTCAAATTTCATCATTAGACCTACTCCGTCATCATTACTTTATTTTTGTTTCCATTGTTATGGTGGCTTTATCTTCTTTTTTTTTATCCCTGCAACCAAAAAGAGCATGATTGTTCCTCTGTTTGATGATTGATTTTTTTTTTTATCAAAAGAAAAATTGATATTTTTGGTAGAAAACGAAATAAATGCAGTCATGATTTTTGATTAATGTAATTCCTTATTAAACGTGTGAAGCTGCACAACCCATGTGGTGCTGCAATGATTTAACCGCAACTATATTGATAACATAAAGAGCTTTGCTATATAATATCTCTTCTTCTTCTATTCCATTGTTTCTTTTAACATAAATTCAAAATTTGGTTCTTAATATTGAAGATACAGAGCCAGGTTTATCAAGATGGAGAGGCTAAACTCGAAGCTATACCTGCAAAACTGTTATATAATAAAGGAGAACGAGAGGTTGAGGAAGAAAGCTCAGATTCTGAATCAGGAGAATCAACAACTTCTCTTCGAACTCAAACAGAAGCTCTCAAAATCCAAGAACTCTAATGGAAGCAACAACAATAATCTCTCTTCATCAAGCTCTGCTTCTGGACAATCCTGATGCTACAACAGTCTTTAGGACAAGATTTGGATTTGGTAGACTGAAAAAACAGCATCACCCTGCTTTATTAGAAGAACCCATCTTTTTTGTTTTGTTAGCGAAATGTAAGATAATAGTTAAGGATGATGGTTAGTGGCAGTGTTAAATTGATTATGGAAATTTTTCTGTTGGGTTGTTCTAAATTACTAGAAAAAGGACACAAGTGTTGAGTGCTATCTGCGTATCTTATAAGGGATATTTTACTTTTGTTTCCATTTATATGTTAATTAGATTTTCATATTTGCCTTTTTCGTGTGGGGTTTGGTTCTTTAGGACATGGTGGCTTCTGGGACTACATTGTACCTTCTGCTCTTCTCTTCAAGCAAATCAGTTTCTTTATATATATTTTTTTCTTATCCTTTTTATTATAAGATACTACGTTTTTCCTTTGTTTTTCTAAATTTCTTTTCTACCACTTTATAGTTGTAGTTCAATCACGTGATCAAAGTTGTAGCCTATTGACTGTGTTTATTAGATCATGTGCATATCAAAATGTTAAATTCCATCTCCTTTAAGAAATGAAAAAACTATTGTTACAGTAAAGTGCGAGATGATAATGCAGTATTTAAAGTATAAGAAAGTTTATTAAGTTTTACTTGGCAAAAAGAAAATATACTTGGTACTGTATATAATTTTATAACTAATGACATGTTTATATGATTTCTTAGTTACTACTTTAGTCAAGACGCATATAACTAATTGTATATATATATATATATAAAGTAATGATTGACGTCCTAACGTGGCGGAATGAATCTTGTTTAAACTAACACCATGAACCCAAACCAGCTTCAAATTTCTTGGAAATGTGGCATAGAAACTCAAGTATTGGTGATAAATTTATAGAGACAGACCCCTATGAATCTCGAAACATAATTGTGCTACGTGAATCATCATAATCTCAGACTTGGAAAGACAACTTTGAAAATTTGATTTTCAGAAAACTATTCCATTTGATGATTACCCCCAAAATCTGTTTGGAATATCATGCAAGGCATCATACTCTGATGTAAGATTATGGACCTCTGTTCAATTTCTAATCATTGTTCATCTTTTTTGAATAAGCCAATTAATTGGATTCTGACAAATGACAATTGCGATGTGGCACATCTTTCTTCCTGTCCCCTAGGATACCAAGTGAATCAATATAGAAATGGGGCAATTAGTCATACTATTTTTTTTAGGCCTATATATAGAAATCATTATTTACAATAAATAATGCCTTAACTAATAATACTCTGTTCTTAGCAAAAAAAAAACTAATAATGCATACTCTGTTAACATTTTTTTGCTTCTGTCAAAAATAGAGCTATACCAATATATTAGCTAGCAATATAAGACCATAATTTAATTATTGTGTCTAAATATAATTTGAGATATCTTCAGTGGAAATATGGTAACATAAATTCAGAGATGTGCTCAATTCCACAAACAATAGCCAAGCCAACATGAGCAATCGTTGGTTCTATAGTTGTACATGTGAGGCTTTGTTAGAGGAAAGAGAAGTACGACGAATCCAACCACACCGATCAAGAACGCTCCAGTCACCAAACCTGAAACGAAGAACCAAGACCCACTTAGCTTATTCTTCTGCATTTGCTATTCTTAACAACCATTGGATTTTATGGCTTACCTTTCCCTCGTGCGTATGGCACAGGCAAACCCATATAATTGCAGAATATATGAGCAAACAAAGGAGCAGTAATATGTCCTGTCAATATTACGCAATGCAGGAACATCGTCAAGGACATTGTTAGAAAGGCTTTTTAGTTTTTACATGTAATTATATAAATGTTACCAGTTCTGATGAAGAGAAACGATGCATATGAACCAAAAATGACTGTGTAGCCAAGCTGAAGACCTGATCAACGGATAAGTGAAGCGCGGTGAGACAAGCAATATTATTGTGATTATGGAAGCAACAGTTAAAGTAAGACATACCAACAACCAATGAAGCTTTGAGATAGCTGCGGGTTATATCTGATGTACATCTCTCTAAAATGGTTCAAGTGGGCTGCAAACAACAAACAAAAGTCAGACAAATCCAGCAATTTTCATCTCACTCGAGTTGTAAACTATTATTCACAGTGAAAAAAAGACAGAAACAAACCCAAGCTAAATAGAATTGGGCAGAGCAAGATGGCGCTGTAAATCCTAAATCCAGCACAGAGAAGCAAAGGAATCATACACCCTCGGAAAACAAGCTCCTCGGTTACTGGTGCCTGCAATCACAAGATTACCAAGCCATGTCTTACGCAGTTTTGATAAATAATAACAGATAAGCTAAAAGAAAACGGGAACAGACGATAACCACAACAAAATTGCGCCAAAAGGAAACATTAGAAGCACCAGTCAGTATCCAAGCAGGGGTTGTTTGGACAAGGCTTTTGATGTAATTAAAGGAGCTACATCTTCCACCATTTTCCTTCCATGACACCATGAACATAAACAACTTCAAGACTATAGATCCGGCATTACATAAGCGAGGTCAATAGAAGAGGATACACCATTCCATGCCACTGCACCATACCAGAAACAAACAAAAAAATACTATTTTTAAGATGGATTACGTATTAATAGTTTCAACTCTGAACGCCATTGGAGAATTCAATTCTATTACTTGTATAGTTGTATACAATAAGCTACAAAGCAAATACATTGAGGCAAATAACTTACCAGATGATCTCTTCTTATGCCATAAACTCCAAGTATAAGAGAGCCCTCCCAGTTTTTGATCTAAACATTTCTCGACCAAAAATGAGAAACAAGTTTCAGTGAGTTCTTGTATAGCAACACACAGGGCTTAGTCTTGAATCTTTGACTGTAACATTCTAAATGAAAACGCATAAGTAAGTAAAGCAAATTCAACTCTGAACTAAATTACACAATACAAATAAGAACTTTTTCACTTTTTTGTTTGAGTTTCATTAAATTGATATATCATCATTATAAAACTTGGCGCAAAATGCAGCTAGCTTTGAGCTAATTTGGTTAAAGATCAACGTAGAATCAACTTCAAATCGAGAAACACGACTCAGAGAAGCTTACCAGCAGAATAAAAGCTGTGAAGAAGAGAGACGCGACGTAGAAATGGCTGCGCAGATGAATCGCCGAATCATGAAGTTAGAGTAGGAAGAAGCCGTCGGGAGGTGGAGAATTACGGTGGGAGCGTAAAGAATCAAAACGTAGAATAGTGCCATAGCGACGCAAGCAGCAACCGCCACCGGAAAAGAGATGCTCTCTCCATCGACGGCCATAGTCAAATGGTAGCGAAGAATCTCCGGCGAGAAGTTCACCGACTCAAAGTAGAAGTCACCGCTAGTTGAATCGAATCTTAGGCTGGCGGTCTTCTAGTATTCAGCCAATAACATAGCGCCACGTTATCGAATTAAAAATAAACGAATAGTGGGCCGGTGAGATCCATTGGGCCTTTTTAAGCTTATAAAGGGGATACTATGGTCATATCATATAAAAAATATACGTCAACAAGCCAATTAAAGTGGCTATATATCGTCATAAAATTAAGTAGATTTACGAAATGGCCCTCAGACTCTTATTCTTCTAAAGTTTGTGCGTACGCTTCACTACCCGGAAAATTGAATTAAGGAATTCATCTGAAACGTTACGATTCGTGAATTTGAGTAAAAAAATTCTCTAATTGCTCCAACGTGAAACCCTAATTTCTGGATCTCAATTTAGGGAAACAATTTTGAAGATGAAGAAAGATTTCACAGTTCCACCTGTAGTTTTCCCCTCCGGTGGATCTTCAGCCGGTGCTAATGTCCAGCAACGAAGATTCCCAACGACTGCGTTTCAACCGCCACGTCCCTCAAGTTCCGCAATCCCTTTCATGTCGTTCGACATGGGATCCGCAGCCGCGTCTTCCGCCACGTCAGCGGGACCATTCGGTGGCACAATCGCACCATCATCGTCTTTTGGAGGAGGTTCAGCTTCGTTCGAAGACGAGGAGCCTTTGCTTGACGAACTCGGTATTCATCCAGATCAAATCTGGAAGAAGACTAGGTCGATCCTCAATCCTTTCCGGATTAACCAAACCGTTCACAAGGATTCAGATCTATCCGGTCCGATCTTTCTATACCTAGCTCTTTGCTTATTTCAATTGCTCGCCGGTAAGATCCAATTCGGTGTTATACTCGGATGGATCGTCGTCTCTTCTATCTTCCTTTACGTCGTCTTCAACATGCTTGCTGGTCGAAACGGGAATCTTAATCTCCATACGTGTACGAGCCTTGTTGGATATTGTTTGCTTCCGGTGGTGGTTTTATCGGCGGTGTCATTATTCGTGCCGCAGGGAGCTGGTCCGGTGCGGTTTGTGCTTGCGGCGGTGTTTGTTTTGTGGTCCACTAGAGCCTGCTCTACGTTGGTGGTATCACTCGCCGACGGTGGAGAAGAGCATCGTGGCTTGATCGCGTACGCTTGTTTCTTGATCTATATTCTATTCTCTCTTCTCGTTATATTTTGAATTCCTTTGCTGTGTGTGTTTTCGAATATTTTGATAGTTCATGAATCTTTCCGGTGCCGTTAGCGAGTAGCACTATATATAGTCTCAAAAATGTTCTTTGATTTGAGGTTGATACGGATGGGTCTAGCAACCAAGTGTAAAGGCTTTTTTTTTTACATGTTTATAATGATTTTAAGGTATTTGATTCAATGTTTTGTATCTGTCACTTGATTTTGAGAATTATTTATACAAACTCATCAATACTCTTTTTTTTTTTTTTTTTTTTTTTCTCTTAGACAAGTGTTTTTTTTGGACATAGCTTTGTGTCTTGATATTAGATTTGTGAGGATATCGGAATGCTCGTTAGACTAATGCACAACATAATTGTGTGAGCTTATATGCTTCTTGTTATCGTGTTGATTTTGCCATTTGCTTTTCCTGTATGAAGATGTGATTTTGTCTAGTTTTAGGAATGATGGACACTGTTAGGATTTGCTTAAGCTATGGTTCTACTTCTAAGTAGGTATGAGTTAGTATTAGTATTTTGGCTGCTTGGAACTAAAGCATTGTGGAATGAATGATATATGATGAGTATCTACCGGTTACTCGGCATTGGTGTAATCCCTCACTACGTATCTAGAGAGAAGTAGGGTCTTGCGCTCTTGGCTTCAGTTTAGTCTTCTACTGTCAATCCCACAGCCGCACGTATTTTTGCTGACATTATTCACTGTGTCACAACATAAAAATGAGTCGCTTAGATGCAAGATTGCTTTTAAGTTGAAGATATCTTATTGACCGAGCCTAATCTTACTCTTCGCGAGTTTTATCTAGGCCTAAAACGTTGAGCAGAGCTAGAGTTGGAACTGATATATTTAATTAATTATAGTGGATCCAGATAAATATTTTGGCGTGTTACTCCAACAATTCAAACTGTTTCAAAGGGAACTAATTTTAATACAAAACAAATAATGTAGATCTAAATTAATAAAGGGATGTGTCAACATTATACATGTGATTTTACTAAAGGTGTACGGTGTACCCATGTCATTAGTCCTTGAGCACGTAGATTTTTCAATGGAACGATTTATCGACAAGATTATCAAGTGGGTAAGGGATCCCGATTTTCATTTAAACGACTTTAAGAAGTCGCTTGTATTTGCGGGTATCGCAGTTAAGCTAACAAGGCTCTCGACTCATTTGTACATATTTGACATACAAAGAGGTTAGTAGATGAGGTTAATATTTGACATATTCAATAATAAATCCGAATCGAGGATCCGTGTCAAACATTGGTAACACAGGCCAAGTATAATTTTCGATATATAGCATACGACTCGTCTCTCATTAAGCTTTCTTACTCTCAGTCCCTTGATTTTCAACAAAGAGAATCCCTCTATAAGCCCTTGATGTTGCTGGCACGGCACTGGAAATTTCAGCAGCGGGTAGCAGACAGTTTGCAAGTAAAACGCTGCCTGTTCTCGCCGGAAATCTCTGCCAATCATACGTCAGAGATGAGGTCGTATCATTCACGGCCTCCAGGTTGATCTCGAACAAATCCTCTTCGCTTTCTTCTTCTTCATTACCTCTCTCGCCATCGCGTTTTGGCTTGTTTGCTTCTTGTTTCTTTTCTTCAGTCCCCAGGTTAACCAAACCAGCACGACGAGTCATGTTGATTCAGATTAGTTTCCGGTTTAGCAATCCTTGTGGTTTAAATTAAAGTTTGTGGTTAACTTAATGCAACTATATAAAGGTGATAGGAAGAGAAGATGGGTTAGTAGAACGGTCCTCAACGAATGACTTACAATCTTTGTTGGGAATTTTGGGGACTTTGGATATGGTTATTTTTCATATTAACAGAGAGAGAAAAAAAATTCTCTGATATGAAAAAAATATCAATTTGTAAGAGCAAATTCACCGGAGAACAATAACTGTTGTATTATAGTTACATTAAATGTTTCCGGTGCAACAACGGTCACTATATGCATTTAAATGAGCAACGATCATAAATGCTACTTTACTTACTACTCCCAATATATTAGGAGCAAATAAAACTTTATAATGTTCTCTATTTGCGAAGCAACAAATTTAGTAATTTACAATATATTTGGGATAAAATAAGAAACAATTCATTTAGGCTGATGTGCTTTTCATCACATATTATTCCATGTATTTATTTTACTAATTTGTGTTTAAATATAAATCTAAACTATAAAAAGATCCGGATAAAACATCTATGTTGTCGTATACAAATACAATTACTTGTCAAACTAAATCTAAAAAAATTAGTGGGTAAACTGTGATAACTCAACGACAACGTTGTCGAAACTTAATGATAAAAGTTTATTTATTGTTACTATAAAAGGGTTTTGAGGAGGAGAAAGTACACCTAACACTATCCAACTTAATGGACAATTCTTTTATTACTGTAATTGTTTTGTATTGGAGAAAAAAAAATTCCATAGCACTTTTTCTAATTTTGGAATTTTTAAACCACTTTGAAAGAAACAGAAAATTCCGGGTCTAATTTTTCTATTTACAAAATTTTGCTTGCGTGATAGTATTTTTTTTTTTTTTTTTATAAAAAAAAATCGTAGATTAATAACCGTTTACGTGGCCTATGCATAATCACATCCGAATGCAATTACAGTGGGGTAACACAAATAACCAAGAAACGACCAAACTTGTAAAGTTGGAGTAAGTTGTCACCTAACAAAACCTAACTTGCATATTAATTAGACCAATCTCTTCTCTCACTGACAGCTCCCTCTCTCTCTTTCTCTGCTCCCTCTCTATCGGCAATGGCTACTGGATCCACTGATTCCCCCAGGTCTCCTTCCTCAGGTTTGTTTGATCTTTTCACTCTTCCATTTATCATTCTCCGTTAGATTTCCAAATTACCCTTTATTTTGCAACAAAGAATCGGGTCATGTGAAAGTGAAATGATTATTAGATTGTTCAAATTTAGACAATGCATTTAATGATGGGCTTTGAATCACTTCAATTTCTCTCTGTCATGACCAATAACAAAATAAAATTCCTCAACCAAATCAGTCCTGCCTACTTTGTGGAATTTTGATAGGATTTTAGTTAAATAGTTTTAATCAACAAGTGGAAACATGTTACAAGGTTCATAATTTGTTTATTGTTTACCCAGAGACCTTAGTTTTATGTTCCAATAGTATTTATTTGAGGAAAACTTAATAAGTGCCCATGAGTGAGTTTATTCTTGAAAGGTTTCAAAGCTTATTTCTTTAACTTCAAGATTTAATTCTTAGAGACAAGAGAACATTATTTATGTTTGTATGAATCTGATTATAGGTGTTGCCCAAAAGTTGTTGTTGGTGTTCTTTGTCTGTATAGCTGCATCAATTTATCAAACAATCCAGCCTCCTCCTCCAAAGCTATGTGG
Organism: Nasturtium officinale; assembly: GCA_963854855.1. NCBI lineage: Eukaryota > Viridiplantae > Streptophyta > Magnoliopsida > Brassicales > Brassicaceae > Nasturtium > Nasturtium officinale. The sequence continues at coordinate 4,049,178 of OY978504.1, forward strand.
TTATCCTAATGGACCATCCATCACAGCTCCAAGAATTAAGCTGAGAGATGGAAGATATTTGGCATATAAAGAATATGGAGTTCCTAGAGATGAAGCTAACCACAAAATCATTGTTGTCCATGGTTCTGATAGTTGCAGGCACGATAATGCTTTTGCAGCTCTACTATCACCGGTATTTCTTTTGGCGATCTTATGCTACAAACTCAATAATTTCTGTTCTTACCATTAGTTTGAAGATGTTTAAAAGTTTTGATATCAATGTTGTAGGATATAAAGGATGGACTAGGTGTGTATATGCTTTCATTTGATAGACCTGGCTATGGAGAGAGTGATCCTAATCCGAACCGTACTCCCAAAAGCTTGGCTTTGGACATTGAAGAGCTTGCTGATCAGTTGAGTCTTGGATCCAAGTTCTATATCATCGGTTACTCGATGGGAGGACAAGCCACATGGGCATGCCTTAAATACATTCCTCACAGGTATCATCATCACTCAACAAAATGCATAGTTAGCGAATGTGTGAATGTTCTCTGTTTATGATGGTTTTGGTTCTTTAGGTTGGCTGGAGTAACGCTTGTTGCTCCAGTAGTGAACTATTGGTGGAAGAATTTTCCATCAGACATGTCAAAGGAAGCTTATTACCAACAAGCCAGAAATGACCAATGGGCGGTTCGTGTTGCACATTATGCTCCTTGGCTTATTCATTGGTGGAACTCTCAGACGTGGTTCCTAGGGTCAAGTGTTGTGGCTCGTAATCTTGGTTTGCTGTCCAAATCAGACAAAGAGATCATGATGAAGCTCGGTGCTGCAAGGAGGCAACATGAGGTATATTATTAGATAACATTCTTCTTGACACTTCTTTTTTTAGACCTGTTTGCATTCATCAAGTACAATTTTTTATGCAGGCACAAATAAGGCAACAAGGAATACATGAGACCTTGAACCGTGACATGATTGTTGGATTTGGAACTTGGGAATTTGATCCAATGGAGCTCGAGAATATGTTCCCTAACCATGAGGGATCAGTGCACTTGTGGCAAGGAGATGATGATGCGCTTGTCCCCGTGACTCTACAACGTTACATTGCAAAGAAGCTGCCATGGATCCATTACCATGAGATTCCTGGAGCAGGGCATATGTTCCCACTCGCTCCGGGTATGGTTAATAACATCGTTAAAACGCTCTTAACCAACGACGAAGTCAAGAATTAAAGTCAGGCTACTTTGTTTTTGTGACATGATGATTGTTATATAAATATATACTTTGAACAGATCATCGAGGTTTATGTGAATCTCAAGTTTCATTTACAGACATTTTGATTACAGATACATTTTGTGGGTGATTTGTAATAGTATTTTGGTAGGCTATGTAAAAGACTTCTCTGCATTCATCACAAAAACTTTCTTTTTTTTTTTACGTCTAGAATAAAGTTTGGTTGCTAAAGATAGATTTTTTAAAATATGAGCATATTTGATTCTTTAAAGCAAATGTCAACATCTTATGTCTGAATTATGAAGTTGAACTACCTCGTTTTTGAAGGTCTAGAGAAGAGGATAAAATCGAGGTTCAGTGGGTTTTGTAATTGAACAAATTCAATTTATTATTGAGTTACAAGTAAATCCGACCTTAGCTCAGTTGGTAGAGCGGAAGACTGTAGTAGGAGCTGTAATCTTTAGGTCGCTGGTTCGATTCCGGCAGGTCGGATGTTTTAATATTTTAACAGTTTTGCCATCAAAAGTTATATGACTAGTTAAGCGGCCAGTGACGATCATGCATGATACATGTTTACATTTTAAACGGATAATTCTGATTCGTAAGACTGAATCCACGTGCACTCGGCAATGTTAATTGGAATCATTTTTCTTTTGTTCACAAAGTATATGTCTTAAAAAAAAAAATGGGTAAAAAGTGAATTTGACGATGTTTTTTTAAATATAATATGTCTTCTTTATTTTAGTAGCCTTTATTGTATCGATATTTTTAAGTTTACATCGCTTACATTATTGACCGTAAAATAGTTTATGATATTTCTTTTCCTTTTTTGTTAAGAGGCATATTGTATAATATAAAAAACTTGGATATGAATTCAAATATTTCTTAATGTTTTTCTCACTTGATAACATATGTTTAAAATGTTTTATGTTTGGTGTATTTTAAGAAAATGGCTCCTAAAGAATTTTGATAGAGCAGGTTCTTGTATGTTTTCAATACATTGAAAATTGCTTAGTTTTATTCTCTTTATCATCTGAATTTTTTTATTAGAATCTTAAAAATACATATCTGTGAAAAAAAAAATGTTATCTGAAAGTTGTTCAACTCTTTGCTAGGTTCAGTTTTCACGCTCTTATTAGTTATATGAATCCAGATTAGTTTTGACGTAAAAAACATTTGTGCAGCCAAAGTCACACGTGTCCAGCTGAAGAGAAGACACTCCAAGAAACAGAAAAGAGACACGTGTTTTGCACGTGTCAGACGTACCCGAACCGATTTTTTTCCCTCTGATCTTGGGCCTGGACCTGGACCTCTATAGTTCGCATCTGATTGGTTGAAGATAACTTTGGACGAAAAATGTTGACCTTCACGCCTCTGTTCGTGGGTCCTACGTGCCACACCTTCTCACGGTGAACATAAATACATCTTTTACCGCCTCTCAACATTTTATCTCCGGCTCCCAAAACTTTCTTAGTTAAAATTCTCCGGCGGCTTTGAAACTATGTGAAGTAGGAAGATCATCAGAATAAGAAGCTAAATTTATATTTCAGTTTCCAGGCGGTGGAGGAACACAAAGCCACCGGTTTTAGAGACACAGATTTCATTTTCAGGTTCTCTTTCTTGTTTTAATTATTTTTCAAGAATTTAAAGGATATATGAATCTTGAATTAGAAGGCTGTTTTATAGATGAAATTATTCATTTATTTATAGTTAAGTTAACTTAAAGCCTTATATATAAACAGACTAATTTTTAGGTACTCGCTTTCCGTTCTCTGTGTATCAGATTTATTTTTGTGGTGCAAAGTAATACTTTGTTGTTAGACGGATTTAAGGAAGACCCAAGCTAATAATTATTATATTTTGAATCTTAATATTATGCTCTAAATCATCTTTTGTGAAGCCCGAATACTGTTTTCATAAACCGATAGCGTTTTAAGAATAATTAAAGATGACAAAATCATGAGTTGATAAGTTTGTTTAAAGGGGAAACGAGTGGGGTATGGTATTTTCCTCTTTTGGAAACGTAACCTTTATTGAAATGAGTAATTATTAGTTTGTTTATTGCCAAATTTAGTATCGGCTGTCGCTGTCACGATGTGGACCCTTATTCTTTATTTTCACGTGGACCGACTTAAATAAATACCTTTTAATTCTCTAAATTTTTGTGTGTAAATCCCAAATACTTAATTTCGTTGATTTAATTTTAGCATTAACTATCGTTTTCATTGTCTTTTTATAAGTGAGCTTCAATGACTAGTTGAATATGGACAAGTATACGATGTTTGCCGTTTGGTCAAAGTAAAAATTGAATAAGATGATTTGAATATATAAGAGACAAAACCCTTGTTCTAAAAATCCCCGCTTACCTCCGATTACATTCCGCCTAGTCGCTAGACCCACCCTCGCCGCCTCGATTAATGATTAATCCCTCGAGAAAGTCAGTTAACCGATTACTCCCCGCCTAATCCGATTAATCCCCACCTAATCCGATTATTTTCGCCATAATCATCTATAATCCAATTATTTTTAAATTTTCAAGTATAAATTTTTTTTTGTTTTTGTTATTCAGACATTTATATTGATAGTTTCTGATGTTTCATAATAAATTATGTTAAAATTATAAATAAAAATCATAAAATAAATTATTAATACTATATTTTCATGTATTTACTATAATTTTTAAAACAATATTATTTAAAATTTTAATATAATGGATAAATATATTTTAAAAATATTAAAATAACCTAAAACTAATCTCCGATTAATCCCCGTTTACTCCCCAATTAATCCTCTAGGCGCTACGTCCACCCTCGCCGCCCGACTAGCGCCTAGCGATTTTTGAAACATTGGACAAAACTATGCTTATTGTCGTCTATGTAATTTCTATACATATGTTTGATGTTTCAATATAGTTATCCTAATGATATTTAATTGGTCATGGTTGTGTCTATATGCAGCTGGTAAATGGTGATAGTTAGAGAAACAGAGATGATGTCAGAGCGAGAAGTGGATTCACCGACGGCACAGCCAAGGCACACCGGAGGTGGAGAGAATCATCCGTTTTCTTCATTGGGAAGACAATCCTCCATCTACTCATTGACCCTTGACGAGTTCCAACACGCTCTTTGTGAGAACGGCAGGAACTTCGGGTCCATGAACATGGACGAGTTTCTTGTATCTATTTGGAACGCAGAGGAGAATAATAACAATCAGCAAGCAGACGCAGCTTCACATCCTGTTCCGCCTAATCACAGTGGTTTCAACAACAACAATGGTGGCGAGAGTGGTGTTGGAGACTTTGACTTTGGTGGTGGTTCTACGGGTAATGAAGGGGTTAATAATAAGAGAGGGATAGCGAGGCAGCCGAGTCTTCCTCGACAAGGCTCGTTGACACTTCCAGCTCCACTTTGTAGGAAGACTGTTGATGAGGTTTGGTCTGAGATACATAAAGGAAGTGGTGGTGGTGGTGGTGGAGACAGTAATGGACGTAGTAGTAGTAGTAATGGTCAGAACAACGCTCATAACAGAGGTGAGAGTGCAGTTAGACAACCGACATTTGGAGAAATGACACTTGAGGATTTCTTGGTGAAGGCTGGTGTGGTCAGAGGACATCCCACTAACCCTAAACCTAATCCTAACCCGAACCAAAGTCAAAACCAGTCTAGTGTTATACCAGCAGCTGCGCAGCAACAACCCTATGGTGTGTTTCAAGGAGCTGGTGATCCTACTTTCCCGGGTCAGGCCATGGGTGTAAGTGACCCATCTGGTTATGGTAAAAGGACAGGAGGAGGAGGAGGAGGAGGGTATCAACAGGCGGCACCGGTTCAGGCAGGTGTTTGCTATGGAGGTACAGGTGGGTTTGTAGCGGGTGGACAGCAAATGGGGATGGTGGGACCTTTAAGCCCGGTGTCGTCAGATGGGTTAGGACATGGACAAGTGGATAACATAGGAGGCCAGTATGGAGTGGATATGGGTGCGCTAAGAGGAAGGAAGAGAGTAGTGGATGGTCCAGTGGAGAAAGTAGTGGAAAGAAGGCAGAGGAGGATGATCAAGAACCGCGAGTCTGCTGCGAGGTCTAGGGCAAGAAAGCAGGTAAATCTAGACATTTTATCATTCATTTGGTAACTATGAATGTACCTTATAGTACAAAAGCTTATGTTTGTTTTGGTTGTTGTTGTGTTTTGGGAAGGCATATACAGTGGAATTGGAAGCGGAACTGAACCAGTTGAAAGAAGAGAACGCACAGCTAAAACATGCATTGGTAAATATTTGATCTAATTTGGTTGAAGACTTTATTCCTATTGTGAAAGAGATTATGACAATTAGCCTTTTATTTTGTTTTCATCAGGCGGAGTTGGAGAGGAAGAGGAAGCAACAGGTAAAAGAAAGCTATTAGCTATGCATTTTTTAAGATCTCAATGTGTTGTGTGTCACTGGAAGGAAACTACAATGTTCGTTGGTTTATTATGGTTGCAGTATTTTGAGAGTTTGAAGACGAGGGCACAACCGAAATTGCCAAAGTCGTGCGGGAAACTGCGGACATTGATGAGGAACCCGAGTTGCCCACTCTAAACAATAAGTAGAAGATGAAGAAGACATAATAACGAGGGAAACTGATGATTTCTATGGTGTTGGTTGTTTTGTCTCGAGGATTGAGATATAGAGTATCTTTACTTTAATGTTTTCTATGTTGGTAGGAGGAAAAAATCATCTGATCTTCTTTACTAGTGCTCCCTCCTTATGAACAAGAGAGTGATTCTGTGTTTCAACATCATCAATCTTCGAGAAATTTATCGATTTTTACGTCACTAGGTTTTAGTTACCATCTGTTTTCTGAGCCCATATATATACATTTAAAACGTCGTATTCTCCACAAGGTTGCACACAACCAGCTCCTGGAACTAGCCTCTGCCCTAACACAAACAGTCTAACTTGAAAATGGCACAATTGGCAAGACAGAAGCCAGATAGTCCCAACCTATTCGACAAGAAAGATCCCTTGAATCCTTGATTAAAAACTATTGATAGATCAAGTCCCAATCAGTTTTTCTAGCTGCTACACTAAAATATATTTGAAATCTCTCTGTCGACTATATTCAGAACGATTTTAATTAATTTATTATTCCATCAGAAGCAATCATTGAAGCCGTTACAAAATCAAATGTCTCAAACGATAGAGATGATTGTACACGTATATGGCATATTTACTTTTGTTTTCTTTTTTTACTTATCAACAAGGCGAATCAAAAGTGAGTGAGTTGTAATATACTATGCGGACCTTCGGAAACTTTGTTTACCATTCCTGAAGACATTACTAGCGACACCGATCATAAGACGGATGAGATCGAGCCACGTGGAAGCATATCTACGGAGGATCATGTGAAGGGCGACGAGTTGGAAGAAGGTTTTTCCGTGAGGGATCGAAGCGACGACGAGTTAGAAGAAATTTTTGGCGTGACGGATCGAAGTGACGATGAGTTGGAAGAAGTTTTTGTCGTGAAGGCTCGAAGTGACGACGAGGTTGAATCTAGCGACTATAATTACGACGGAACGACGCCGTCTTCTGTGAGAAACAAATCCGTGTACTAGCGGGAACTTTGGATTTATACGTTACATACACATAGCAATCTACAAAGCAAATTCATCGACTATGGTAGAATTAGCCGGCCAAACCCACATGTGTGTTTATTAATGTTGTTTTGGTTTTTTTTTTTTATGTTGTCATAAATCCATACTTTTGTCAAATTTGGGTTGATGACCACAAACTCTGACCTGTCCCACAACATACAGTTCAAGTTTATGTTATAGCGCGTACAAATAGATGAGAGAGTCAAGAGCTGAGTTTATCGTCCACAAAATCCATCTTTGTTCCATTAGAGCCTTCACAAGGATGTTTACACCTTTCTCCTCGACCACTTCATCGAATTCTCTCTCTCTTCTACAAAACAAAGAGCAATTGTTATTACAAGACTAACCTGAATTGTTTCTTTATCTTTTTATCATCAGAAACCCAAGGCAACCATTAAAGTCGGTGATAAATAATTAGATTTAATGGGTTCGGGTGAATAAATAAATTAGAAGAATGTTTGGGTTTTAGTGAAAGAGATATTTAGTTAGAAAACACCAAAACCCTCCGTTTCGAGGTTTCTATTGCTTGAGCTCTTTCGTAGTTCAATTCACTTCTTCTCCTAACTTCAACATCTCTTCTGCTACTTTCAGGTTTATCTCTACTCCTCTTCCCTCTCTGCTACTTCATTTTCCAATCTCCTTCTATTGCTGCTCTCTCGTTTAAGTGAATTTGCCTTGTGACTTGTGAGTTTTACCTCAAAAGTCGAAGCTTTTTTGTTTTCGTGTAATGCTGCAAACTTGGCAATGCCCTTACTCAATTTCGTTAATTCCTGATGACACTGCTTCCAATTGATAATTCTCGGCTTTGAAGCTTTTCTTTTGATTTAAGGGCTACTGAAATCTCCCTTCTTTTATCGTTCTACAATATCTCAGGATTCTGATGTCTATTACTGAGTTAACAATGGAGCAGAGACTATTTTATAGTCTCGTGTTTGATTGCTACACCTGAATTTTGTATTGTCCTTTGTGATTCAATCATTAGTGCCTCTTAATTGGAAAAAAGGTTCGTTTTTGACTTCTTGGCTTTTTCATGGACAGGTCTTGTTAGGGAAATTACCACTGGATTTGGATTCGTTTTGGTTCTTAAGTTTGTAAATTCCTACACTTGTTGGTCTCATGGCAACTTACGTTTCACCGTGTTTTACACCTGCTGATTCTCGGCTGCTCACTGTTCTCAGAAAAAATGTATCACCGGATAATCATTTAGGCAAGGTTAACTCTTTTAGAATGATTGAGAGTAAGAAAAACCGAGTTGTTGTTAATGCTCATAAATCTGAACCTTCGCCAATTAGAAACTCTCCACGGCATTTCCAAGGCCAACCTCAAGATCCTTTCTTGAATCTTCACCCGGAAATATCTATGCTTAGAGGTGAAGGGACCAATACAATAGGCAATCCAAGAAAGGAAATGTCTTCAGGACCAGTTGTCGAGGATTTCGAAGAGTCATCTGCTCCAAACAATTACAATGAGGCGAGGATTAAAGTTATTGGTGTGGGAGGTGGTGGATCAAACGCTGTGAACCGTATGATAGAGAGTGAAATGTCAGGCGTGGAGTTTTGGATTGTGAATACAGATATCCAGGCTATGAGAATGTCTCCTGTTTTTCCAGAGAATAGGTTACAAATTGGTAAGGAGTTGACAAGGGGTTTAGGTGCTGGAGGAAATCCAGAGATCGGTATGAATGCTGCTAGAGAGAGCAAACAAGTTATTGAAGAGGCTCTTTATGGCTCAGATATGGTCTTTGTCACTGTATGTCTTCAATTCTTTGAATATTACTATTGCATTCCGTGCTTCTTTGTTATAAAATTTTATTGCAGTAAAAGAAGTTTCAAATCATTTTATCAGGTTTTAGTCTCTGCGTCATTTCTCAATAACTTATCAGCTAGTTCATGTCTCCATTTGCTTGAGTAGTGACGTTTATATCATGGATTATTTTTTGTAAATCTGCTGCCTCCAGCTAATTATTGTAGTTTCAATATCACTGCTCAAGTTTTGCTACTTGCATGTCTTTTTCATTTCGTAGGCTGGAATGGGCGGTGGAACTGGCACTGGCGCAGCCCCTGTAATTGCAGGAATTGCCAAGGCGATGGGTATATTGACGGTTGGTATTGCCACAACCCCTTTCTCGTTTGAGGGTCGAAGAAGAACGGTCCAAGCTCAAGAAGGGCTTGCATCTCTCAGAGATAATGTTGACACTCTCATCGTCATTCCAAATGACAAGTTACTTACAGCTGTCTCTCAGTCTACTCCGGTAACAGAAGCATTTAATCTAGCTGATGATATACTCCGTCAGGGTGTTTGTGGGATATCTGATATCATTACGGTATAGCTTTTAATGGACTTCCTGTGATCATTGTTTTTTATGTATGGCAAATGATTTACCGGCTAGCTTTGTCTTTGCTACGTAGATTCCTGGATTGGTGAATGTGGATTTTGCTGATGTGAGAGCTATAATGGCGAATGCGGGTTCTTCATTGATGGGAATAGGAACTGCAACAGGTGAGCTTGGAATGATTGATAAGCTCTTTTGAGTGCATAATCATAAGCACAGCCACTAGATATGTATCAAAGTAGTTTAACTGGAGTAGTCGATTTGGTGTGCATAGAAACCAGTCTAACGAGTGGAATACTGAAAATGATCATTATCATATTCAATGCTACCTAACTATGTGCATCGTCATGATTTATGAAAGATATGCTTGAACTTCAACTTCTTTTAAACGAGGCATTTTATTTGGTTGGCATCATGCTACTGGTAACCATGCAGGAAAGAGTCGGGCAAGAGATGCTGCACTAAATGCAATCCAATCACCTTTGTTAGATATTGGAATTGAGAGAGCCACTGGAATTGTTTGGAACATTACTGGTGGAAGTGACTTAACATTGTTTGAGGTTTTTCTCTCTCTCATCTTTGTTATTTTTATCTCAGTTTCAATAGATCCATAAACAATAACTGGATCTCGAGAGATTGATTAACAGGGTATAGAAAATTAGAAATCATTTGGTTTCTTCCTCCCATAGACAACTTAGAGCAAAGACTGATCTTTCTTCATGCCCCCCTAACGTGCTCTATACTCTTTGGTCTGTGTAGGTAAATGCTGCTGCAGAAGTTATATATGATCTCGTCGATCCAACTGCGAATCTTATATTCGGCGCTGTTGTGGATCCATCCCTCAGTGGTCAAGTATGTCCTTTTGATTCATCTTCTACTTTACATATATATGACCTTTGAAGATATATAATTGATGTTGAGATGGTTTTCACATTTTGTGGGTAAAAGGTAAGCATAACCCTGATAGCTACGGGATTCAAACGACAAGAAGAAGGAGAAGGACGGACGGCTCAGATGGCACAAGCGGAGCCTGCTTCAGTTGGAGCTACGAGAAGACCCTCGTTGTCCTCCTTTAGAGAAGGCGGTTCAGTGGAGATCCCAGAGTTCTTGAAGAAAAAAGGCAGCTCTCGCTATCCCCGAGTCTAAGCCAGATCCTGCAAGCTGCAGCAATAAGAAACGTGGTGTTTTGATACAGCAAGATGTTTTGATGTATGATCAAGAATCGTGTGTGTGCGCCGTTGGTGGTGTTCTTCTTGAATTAATAGGTTGTTTTAGAAATGTTCTGTTTAATGATTGGTTGTCTCCTATCAGAAAAAAATAAAAACATAAACGTACTTATAAGACTATGAGAAGTTTTGCCCTCACAGCACACAACACTACCATCATACTGGTTTTGTTGACTACATCTACTGCTCTACCACAAGTAGTACTAACAAGTCCGAAACAGAAGAAAAACTACTAGGAGCTGTAAATAAAACATTTGGATTCGGCTAATCGATTCGTTTAAAAAAAAAATTGGATATCAGAGAGGTCGGCACATCATCTTTGATTCTGAAATCCATGTCCTAATTTTCGAAATGGAATCCAAACTTTGAAGGGGAGCAAATTTTCAACGAAAAGGAGATATAACACGAATGTTTCTCTCGATGAGACGAAGTTGTTCAGTCTCTGGATAATATTTGAACAACCTATTCTTACACTGTCATAGAAGAAAAGATTCGCCTGCTTAGAAACCGCCACAGGCCTGCATTAGTACCTCAAACACACAAAGTAAGGGTTACTATTTGTATTTGTAGAGAATAAACGTATGGTGTATGTCTTGTTCCATGTTTCTTCCTCTTCATCCATGCTCCATATCCTTAGCTCCAAATTTTCCGAAAATAAAGTTTTCACCAAACAAATTGAAAAATAAAAATCTGAACTTAATCGATTTCAGTTATGAACTATACCGGAATAAACCGAAATTTAACCCGTTTTATAACCCTAGAAAATCTAGAATCAGAATGAATCAGAGCTCTGCATTTCCAGCCCCAAAAATGAGAACTTGCAGCTTCCAGTTATACTCCAATGGTGGTCTCACTTGGTTCCAGAAGAAGAACCAGAGCTCACAATTTTACAAGCATCAAAGAATCTCTAAACCTTCGAGGGTGCAAGTTATATCTGCTGTTCAATTTAGACCTTGCATCGATATTCACAAGGTATGAAATCAAATTCACCAGATTTGTAATCTTCAGTGGTGTTCAATGAAGTGATCGATGAAGTTGATTCATTTATAGATCTCTTTTTTTTGTGATGTAATATTTCGAAAGGGAAAAGTGAAACAAATAGTTGGATCGACACTTAGTGACTTGAAGGAAGATGGTTCAGCTCTCGTTACGAATTTTGAATCTGACAAGTCAGCAGAAGAGTATGCAAAGATGTATAAAGAAGATGAGCTTACGGGTGGTCATGTAATAATGCTTGGAGCAGACCCTTTAAGTCAAGCTGCAGCTATTGGAGCATTACATGCTTATCCGGGTATGTGTTATGATGAAATGTGAAACGTTTTTTTCTTTTACTGTTTGAATTGAAATGTAAAGTTTTTATGTAATTCGTCTGTTATATATGATACAAGATGATGAATTCTAGGAGGTTTGCAAGTTGGAGGTGGGATCAATTCTGAGAATTGCTTGAGTTATATAGAGGAAGGAGCAAGCCATGTTATTGTCACTTCGGTATAGCTGCTGTCTTGCTAGATTGTATATGTTATAATAGTAAGTCTATCTGATGATAATTACATTTTTTGGTTGAGATTTCAGTATGTATTTAACAATGGAAAGATTGATCTTGAAAGACTCAAAGATCTAGTAAGCATTGTTGGGAAACAAAGGTTGATATTGGACCTTAGCTGCAGAAAGAAGGTGATTCTTTGACCAGTCTCATCTTCAGTTAAATGTTTAATGGGTAGGCATTTATTTATATGGGCATTTTGGTGCACAGGATGGAAGATACGCAATCGTTACTGATAGATGGCAGAAGTTCAGCAACGTCATCCTTGATGAGAAATCTTTGGAGTTTCTTGGAGGATTCGCGGATGAGTTTCTGGTGCATGGAGTAGATGTTGAAGGAAAGAAGTAAGCTTATATATATATCATTTCTGTAGGATTCGTTTTGCATTGAAATTACAATATTTAGTCAGTATGTACTGATTCGTGATTGTAATACTTGTTCTCCCAAGGCTAGGGATCGATGAAGAGCTTGTGGCATTGCTTGGCAACTATTCTCCGGTGAGTCACACACATTTTCTTGGTAGAGTACCATTAATGTTCTAGAATGTCTTGTTTCCTATAAAGGTCTTTATTTTGCATATCACTTGGATCTGATCTTACCGACTTTCGATAATCAAGAGACCTCAACTTAATTCAGCAAACTTGTGATTCTTTAGATGTTGATGAAACCAGAATTAGATTGGATTTAGTGGTTCTGCTTCATTGGAGACATAGAGATAGGCTGAGAACTATGATGAAACTAAACAACCCTCGAATTCGTTGGTTGCAAATTTGTTCATTTTAGCTGTATCTCAGAGCTTTTATTATGGACCTTAACAGATTCCGGTAACTTATGCGGGAGGTGTGACAGTGATGGATGATGTAGAGAGGATCAAAGAAGCAGGAAAGGGACGTGTGGATATAACAGTGGGAAGTGCCTTAGACATTTTTGGGGGAAAGCTACCATACAAAGATGTTGTCGCTTGGCATCACAAGCAATACACACTCCATTGATATCGCCATTTTCACCTTCGCTCATCTTTTTTAATTTGCACTATCCCAACTTTTATTTGCAAGATTAATCGTCAACGTCTATATGATGTTGAATATTTCCATACTAGCGTCTATTTAAAGTTTAAACTACCCATTTTGCTGATTGTCTTTTAAGCAAACTTCCAGAAAGCTATTATGAACGATTTTAGCGGTTTAAACGGTTTAACTAATTTTATAATAAATATATAAATTTAAATATATATATATTAACATAATAAAATTATAAAATTAAATAATTTAAACTTTTTAAATTATTAAAAGTTGAGATCAATGTTTTTTAATTTTAAATTTTTTAAGTAACAGCATTTTATTTTTATTTTTCTTATAATATATAAATATTAAATAATTTATTATATCTGTATATTCTTTATAAATCATAATATAATATTATAATATAATAAATATTTTTTAAAGTAACATAAAATAAGTGTTCAAATATTTCATTTTAAATTACAATCAAAACGGGATATGTCAATTTTATTGTTCAGTCAATCATCGGAAGATCCAAGTAAAGAAAACCCTTCTAAAAATCTTAGCCTAGCTCTGATTACACACTGCCTAGTCGTTAGACCCACACTCGGCGCCTCGATTAATGATTAATCCCTCGAAAAAGTCAGTTAACCGATTACTCCCCGCCTAATCCGATTATTTTCGGCATAATCATCTATAGTCCAATTATTTTTAAATTTTCAAGTATAATTTTTTTTTTGTTATTAAGACATTTATATTGATAGTTTCTGATGTTTCATAATAAATTATGTTAAAATTATAAATAAAAATCATAAAATAAATTATTAATACTATATTTTCATGTATTTACTATAATTTTAAAAACAATATTATTTAAAAGTTTAATATAATGGATAAATATATTTTAAAAATATTAAAATAACCTAAAACTAATTCCCGATTAATTTCCGTTTATTCTCCAATTAATTCTTTAGGCGTTAGGTCCACCCTCGCCGTCCGACTACCCCTAGCGATTTTTAAAACATAAGGAATCAAAAACAAAACGGTGCGGTGGGTAAAACCACCGTTTTCGCTTTGCCGTGTCTTTCCGAAAAACATTGGTCAATTGCCACGTCATTACTAACCAGTAACGACTTTTCAAAAAAAACACAATAGTTAAAACACTATAACTGGACCCTACACATATTACACTTGTCGCGCCACGTCAACATCTCTCAACAAATCCGCTCTTCTTCCAGAAGCGAACCGGGCCATCCCTCCCAAATTGGGCACCACCGGCTCGTCACCGTCGAAGGAACAATACTCTACGTCTCCCGAAGGGAGCCGGCTTCTGATGTCGTGTGTCCTTACCCGCGGCGGTTGTGTTCCACGCGCTGACTCGTCTTTGCAGCCGCCTCCAATCCTGAAGATGGCTTTAAAACTTGTCAAAAACCCGGATTTCTTTACCCGGTTTGCCTTTTCCTCAGATGGATCGACCCGACCCGATTTCTGACGTTGCATCCGACGGCTGCGTTCTCTTCGGGATTTCACTCTCCCGATACAAGAGACCTTAGGAGAAGAAGGTTCAAGAATCGAAGTATCTGTCTTTATTCGTGACCCGACCCGTCTCAGGATAATCTTGTTCTTGCCGCAATGTCTCCGCTGCTTAGCCTCGTTGAAACACCTTTTCTGAGGCTTAGGCAAACCGATGATCGATGCTTTTGGTTTCAATAAAAACCGCTGCGAGCTTGGGTTCGAGTTGGGATTGGAATTAAGAATCCCAGAGTTGCCTCTTTGTGAATCTTTACGGTCGAAGAAGGCGTTATCACTAAGCCATTCGAGCTGAGCATCTTTGGACAAGAAATAAGATTCCGGTGGAAAATCACTCGGACTTGCGGCGGAGTTGTTGTAAGGTCGAGCTGTCGGCTCATCGGCGAGAGTCTCGCATGCGATCTTCCGGTGGTCTGAGCCACCGGCGCATACTGAAGAAACTAAGGCTTCTAGATCAACTTGAGGCATTGGCTTGTAGAGAGAAAGAAATTGAAATGTGAAAGCTTTTGATATTTTAGATGAAGAGACGATTGAATAGAAGTGGGACTTTTTATATTACCAAAAAGGCGAAAAACCCAAATCTTTATTTTCAGAATTTGTTTTGTCTTCTTCTTGTTCGATTATGACTTGTGCTCGAAAAAACCGGAGAACAAAAAGTCGACGGAAAAAAACAACGTCAAAAGCAACGAAAAAATAATTGTAAGTACGATATTACTAAAGTGCCTTTTTTATTACGAGTTACTTTTACATGATTTGAAATTTTGAAAGTGTTTGGATGAATAGATCGTGAAAAAATGGTTAGGTAGATAAGTTTAAAGGATACAAAATCTTTTCGACTAGTAAAAGTGATGCAGGATCATTCTTATGTCTTCAGAATCTCATAAATTCACGTGTTCTTCCTGTTTCTTACATTCCAAGTCAAACAGATAATATCATTTAGCTTTTTTCTCTTCATGAAGACAAATATTGATAATTAGTTTTGGCCGAATGGATACGTGTACACACGCATAATACACCATGATAGATTCGTTTTATTTTTTAATGGCGGCCGATTCGTCCTTTTCAAGGGGTTGGGTCTAGTTAGCTGACTCATATCATATGATATAATATAGAGATCATTCCTAATTTTTCATCTTAATTAATCGAAATGGCACCAAATCATTTGGAAGCTTCTAAATCAATTCCTTATTTTCAGGGGAATATTAATATAAGCGTACAAAAATTTACAAATAAAAATATCATTAAGAAGTAGCTAGAAGCCTAACCAATTCTCTTGTATTGTCATAGACTGTGACAAAAATACGGGGGAAAGATTTGCTGTAGGTTTTTACTGTAATTTGTAAAACAACATTTTATAAAGATATTTATTAGATTGTTAGTTAGACAACTACTAATTCACAATAGAAAACCAAGAAAGATGTTAAGGAGACCCAAGCTAAATTACAATATTTCCGACTAACACATTATGTTACCAAAAGAAGAAGAAAAACATTATATTACATATAAACCAATTCATCCTGATTTATGTGTTGCATGATTTATTGTATACTGAAATATCACTCTTTGACCACTGTATTTCAGTTGTGGGTAATCATATTAACGTTTTAAATGACAAAATATCGTGTTTCTTACGGATTTCACTAGTCTGATTCCTTAATATTTTCCGGTTATTAAAAGAACACTTTTATGACAATACAAGAGTTTTAACTATGAATCAATGGTTATACTCAATTTAACCCATGCATTATAATTTTTGACAAAATACAGGCAACCAAAAAATAATATAAGTGTTGATACCTGAAACTGAATGAATGCAATTGTCAAGAACATTTTAGCCTGTTTTTGACCTTTTCCATGTGAAAACTGACCTAAACAAACGTTAATTGTAATAGCTTTATTGAGAAGCAGGAGATTGTATTATAAGTACTTCTGGAGGATTTTATTAAAAAATATATTATTTTCTTCAATTTTGGACGAAGTATCCATGCATCTTTAGCATCGGCATTCAGAAAACGAAATACCCACCAATGGAGTAACGTGTTAGTAAACCGTTTTTATCGCATCATTTGGTAAAATATTGAAATTATGCAAAAAGCCAAAAATGCAGACTAATTTAATTTGCTTTATACAACTTTTTTTAAGCATGTAGAATATGTATAATGCAATACTGTTTTAATAGCTTTCCAACCTCGTGCTAGCTTTCTATTGGCTTTAATTCCATATTTTCCGAAGTACTGGTCAAAGTTTGAGGATTTAGTTTGTTCTTTCGTATAATATAACTATAATACAGAGAAAGTGTTTTATTTGTTGACAAAATAAATACTGTGTCAAACCCTTTTGAACAGTTTTTGAAATAGTTTTATTAAGTGCTCTCTAAATTATTTACATGATCTAAAGAGTAACCAGGAATATTACACCAACTTTTTCCAATTTCTTATAAATCCTTTTTTAATAATTAGGTTTGAAAATAGAAGGATTTGCTACAAACGGTTTTCGGGCTGATTCGATTGAGTCATTGACTAAGCTTACGTCATATGTGATAAGAATGTAAAAATAAGAAGAGTCAAAGGCTTTGAAACTTATATGCAGTCAAATATAATCCAACCCATAGAATATATCCGATAATGCAATAAGATCATTTCCAATGGTTTCATAGTTTAACTTTATTTTAAATTTTTCTCTAATAGTTTCCCTTAAAAACATTCTATTTTATTAGAAACATATATATATATATATATATATTAATTATATTCTGTATAATAAATATGTATCCAACATATAAGTTTAATTTGAGAGAATAAGGTTCCTTTTCTCATTTTTCTCTTATTTTGATGCATTATTGGAGAATCATTTCCTTCGTTTTTAATATATTTTACTCAAAGTGAAAGACCATTGAAGATAATCTAAATTATAAAAGGACTATGAGCTTCTTTCTACGACACTAAATGGGTTTCTAAACAATATGATTTCTCGAAGCTCTCATTTCTCTTCCAAGGACAGAATTTTTTTATTCAAACAGTGATATATGTTTTCTACAATATTTTGTCCGACAAGTTCAGAGGGAAGAAAAACAATATTTCGAACCTTCGAGTGAAATCGTAATTTTAGTCTCATGCAGTTGAGCTCTCCACACTCCCCAGTTTCTAGAAACTAATTACTTATTGCTTGTCTAGTTGTATTCGTCACGAATGACATATTTGACTAATTCAGTTCCCGCATTTGAACTATTTTCAAATTATATATATACGAATATGATGATTTTCATTCGTATACGAGTATAAGGTCAGCAGTTAAGAAAGCTAAGACGTTTAAATATCTTGCTCTTAAGTTTTTAATATGGTAGTTCACTCCCGATAAACATATGACAACATATTATATATAGGGGTGGCCACAGTGTGGATATCCGAGATTTTTAGAAGATCCAAACTCGAATCCAGATCCGTCGAATGCGAAAAATTATGGATCCTATCCAGATCCGTCAATATCCGGATTCGGATCCGTGAAAAATAAGTAAAATTCATAAAATAATAATATAAAATTATTAAAAATGAATAAAAAAATGGAAAATAACATTAAAATAATTTTAAAAAATATTTTAAAATATTTTTACTTTGGAAAGTTTTAAAAATATCCAAAAATTTTATGTAAAATTTATTCTTATTATATTTTAAGTAATTTTTATATATTAAATAATATATATTTAAGTATTATATATATATTTAAATAAAAATTATACATAAATACGGATCCGCATATCCGGAATCTCAAAATAAAATATTCGGATCCGGCCATCTCGGATATCCTCTTTTTCGGATCAGAGCGGAACAGATCTCGGATAATTTGCCGAAACCTAATTATATATGAATGAAATAATATGATATATAAACAATATAATTAATAGGAAAAAACTGTTATTTTCAAAATTATTTTCGATTAGCTAAGAAAAAAAACTATTTTATAATATCATAAACATTTGCTTGATTCTAAATTTTACATGTAAATAAAAACAAAACACACTAAAGAAAAGTCCAAATCTTTTTTTTTTAAATGTTCCATCACGGCCCAATATTTTGTCCCATAGCTTAAAAATTTGCTAGGCTAGGCCTGTGATGATATTCATTGATTTGGTGACATGATTTTTTTATTGCAGATCTGCTTTCCGTATTCAATGATTGAATTTCAATCAACTGATGTTTTTTTTTTCATTTCATAACTGATATAGGATTAGTAAAACAAAAGAGAAAATGTGATGATTTCATGGGAAAATATGAAATAACATATATTTTGCATACATCGCCGAGATATAATTTAGTGGCTGGCACATCATAAGCATTGTAAGATTGCGACAAAATAATGCTCATGTTAAAGGCGTACGTGGTTCCATGATGGACGTTTTGTTTTGTATATCGCATTACTACTCATCGTGTCTAATCTTAGTGGTTCACATAAAGGCATTGGTAGTCAACGTGCCGAATAAATTATTTCATAAGAAAACATCTATACTCGTTTAATTGTCATATGATAAAATTATTTTAACTAGCTACAGTCGCTTTGGTGTATACTCAAACATTTCTGATCGAGTTATATTAAAAGACGGATTGGTCATACATGCATGAAGACAAAAACATAAGAGTAGAACCTAATAGGCTAAGGCATATTCAAAGAAAAGAGACGAAACTAGATAGATTTATACATCAAACCCAAACATATTGGAACTAGACAGATAAAATTCATAGTCAGAGAACTAGCTGAGTCAATACATATTGGAATGTAATCTGAAATTCGATTCATGTAAAGGAAAAACACTATAGTTCATAGATTCTTGAGTAGATCACTTGAGTCAGTGGAGCCCACGAGAAGAAATTTGGAAAGCCTTAAACCTTTGACTTTGTCCAGAAGTCAAAAGTGTTGTGCAGTATGGTCCAATGAATCTTCCACTTGTCTCCATCACTTCTCAATAGTTTCCCGGCCCAAATCATTTATTATGTTACTTGCCTCTCCTACATTTTTCACTACAAATTGAGGTTTATCGTAGTAGGCTAATTAGTAGAAAATTGAATAAGCATATATATATATATATATATTCTACAAAATAAAGGATTGATTGTTTTGATATCGTTTATCTTTTTAGTGGATAAATATAACCTTCATCTATTTTTATCAAACATCATTTACAAATTTTAAATGCAATCATATATATATATATATATATTTAGAGTCCGATTGTTAATATATATTATCAAATTTGATTTGTATTATATATTATTATTTTATGTAAGTTGTACTAAAAATTATGTATAATTAAAGTTGAATTGACGTAGATTTATTCGGTTAAGAAAAAAATCAAAATCATAATATCACTGTAGCACATAAGATTTTTCATGATGTTGAATTATCATTTAAGTTATTTATTTTACACATAATATACGTCAAATTTATAAATGAGTCATACCATATTCATAACTCAAATTTAATTTTAAACTTACTAAAAATTACATTTTTAGATTATTTTTGATTTATAAAATGTACATCAACATAAATTAATAGTACATCAATTTACCAATCAGAATCTATTTGCATTTTTCATATATACGAATCCCAAATTATCAGTGGTAACTCCTAAAAAATCATTTTATATGTACAAGTTGTACAGTAAAACTAATACTTCAAAAAAGTAAATACATAATATTTTTTTGTCCATAAGCAATAAACTTTGTCGATTGTTTGAATTAGAGGCGGATAGTTTCATGACATGGGTTTGTTTTCTCTCCTCTATATATATAATAAACAAGAAATTGGAGAGGTGGGTAGTTTTATATTTTAATTAGAGGTTCGGGTAGTTTTTTTAATAATAAATGGTGCATTAAAAAATAGGTGAAGAAGAAAAAGAAGTAACCTTATACTTTTTAAGGCCACAGAGTTTAGAATTCGATTCACACTTCAAATAAAATATAATCTTATTAGAGTTTCAATAAAAAGGATACAAAAACAAACGGACTATATATATATATATATAGAAGGTCGTGTAAGTGCTTTCTTTTCATAAATCATAACCATTCAAAAATAAAATAAAAGAATGATGTTGATTTTTTTTTTATTAGAAGTACGAATAAACACTCCGGACCCCATATTCGATTCTTGTTTGCAAGGGGAGTCGATTTTTACGGAATGGATCTCATGTTCGTCCATGGCCAAAAGAGATTACACGGCTAAAAGGTATTGGAACTATCTCCCCCTAAGAATAACATATACACTCCAAGTATGTATAAGCTAAACAAATTAAATGAGGTTCCTGTTTGACCAAAAAATAAAAGTGAGTTTTCTAAAATTATGTTTTTTTTTTCACGTACCCACTCTGGTATATACCCACTTTGGTAGATGTTCTCAGTAAGAGGTTGGTATTACGCATTTTGAATCCAATCACTACCTTGCCAATAATAATGAACAACACACAAAAGTTATTTCTTTAATCGTTTTTAATTTTAGTTATAAACTTTGATCACTTTAATTTGCCTCTTCATTCTGACCACAATGGTCTGCAGGAAGGTATTAATATGAATTAAAAATACGAAGATAACTTTAACAATTAGTATATGTACACATATAATGGTAACAACTAGAAGTTGTCGTCGGCTCTCGTAGTCTCGTTCGTTGTACTGGAGACTTGGAGACGGCCTAAAGAGCCGGCTAGAGAATCATTCTTTTCTACAGATATACAATCATATGTTTTTTAGTCAAATATATAATCATATATGTTTATGAATTATATATCTTACTTAGATGACAAAACCTACAGCTAAAACAAAGAAGAAAAAGACGACACATACTACAATAGTTTTGTTTTAATTATATTTCATGTGATAATCCATTTATAAATAGTTATATATTTTTATTGATAAATCGTTGTTTTATGATTCTACAAAATTATAAGACATTGATAAATTTTAATCCCTTTTGACAATAAAACGCAAGGAGGAAACTACATATATAAATCATCAAATGAATTAACATATTATCAAAACTCAAATTTCTAGATATAAGTAGATAAGTAAAAATAAACGTTATTTCGGTTATAAAATGAAGATTCAGTTTTAAAAGAACTAGTAAAAATCATACTTTCAAATGAAGGTTTTAGGAAAACATATAGAAAATTCTGAGAAACCTAAAGTATTGTATGCGGCATAAGTCAATTTATTAATTTCTAGTTTATTTTGAATAAGAAACTCATGAAATTTAATAATATAGGTATATATATTAATAAAAAAAATCATGCATATATGTCAACATGCAATTATAGTGTGAGTTGGATTCACTATAATACGATATTACTTATGACATCTCACCTACAACTGAAAACTGTATATATACATATATATATACATATATATGCACTATATAGATGCACAAGCAAGTATATACTAATCATTGCTCTAAAATACTAGAGTTTTCTATATCAAAATTATACCTGTTGCTTATTAGATTCCATACTTTTTGTTAGTTTTCATCCATTAAGTTAAATAATACTCGTCGTATTCGTATAGTTATGTATATATCAGTTAAGGCATTGGATAATCACCAACTCCTTTATGTGAACTTGATTATTCGGTCATCAGATCATCATTGATAATTATTGTTCTATTTTTGTAAAAGAAGCAATCATTTCATTGATCAAAGAGATAAATATAATAATAAATTGAGCATGACATTTCATATATTAAACTATATGTCACGGACCGTATATTGGAGTACGTACGAACCTCCGTGATAACCTATCGGTTGCGTAATGAACACTTAGGTAAAATAATAGGTGGTGCCATCTTTAGTCCAAAGACCTCACATCACGTAACCATGATTTGCGACGATATATTTGCATTTCTATTATCATTGTTATTTAATATTTTGAAGATACATTTCCCTCCGCCAAGAAATGCATCCCACTATTCGAAGTCAACACAGACACCAAAAATAACGAGAATAAAAATAAAAATAAAGTCAAAAGCTCGCCAGTTCTCTTTTTATTATATAGTTATAAATCAAATCTTGGTATATAATCACCAACCATCTTCTTCTTCTTCTTCTTCTTCTTCTTCTATTTTCTTCATCTTCACAATCTTAATTCTTCTACATATTCCAGGGGAGAAAAAAATATCAAAATATAAATAAAATAGAAGGAAAAATGCTGGGAAAAAGAATAGCTTCGTTCAAGAACTTAGCCAAGAAAGTGAAGAGCATCAACACGATAACGAGAAGTGGGGAAGGCGGCTCTGAGTCAACTTATAACGAGTCTCTTCTGATGAGTGAAGCTGACGAAGTGACGATGGCGACAAAGACGCCAACAGGAACGTTCGCGGTGTACGTAGGGGAAGAGCGCGTGAGGCGCGTGGTGCCGACAAGCTATTTGAATCATCCTCTGTTCAGGATGCTCCTTGACAAGTCTCACGATGAGTTCCTCTGTTACGAGCAAAAGGTTATGTTGGTCGTCCCTTGCAGTCTCTCCGTTTTCCAAGACGTCGTTAACGCCGTCGAGTCTTCGAACGGAAACTTTGATTTCGGCGATTTTGTCGAGGAGTTTCTATAATTTTTATAGGAAATTATAAATTCGTAGGATTGACCGATTGTGAAGTTTGTGATACATTGAACACCCCTTTGTTGCGTGGTGTGGAATATGTGTAATTTTTCAGTAACTATATATCTTTTATTTTACTTCAAAGTATCCTTGTTTTTTTTTTTTTTTTTTTTAATGAATGAAACAATTGTTGTCTTAAATCTTAATGCAACATCGTCACTCGTCAGACTGCGGAGTTCATTTTACCTTGGTGTATAATTTTTGCGTGTTGAAATTAAAAGCCACCAAATGAGTTGCAACATTATTAAGGCGGCCATTTGGGCCTTAATGGGCTGAAACGTAAAATATGAACTAAGACACGTCATCGTCGGTATGTATAAGGGAAGGGTAGTAAGGTCAAATCAGAACAGAAAAAACATTAAATTGGAAAAGAAAAAATAGAGCGGCTCTTCAAATTAATTCAAATCTCACATCGATCCCGCTCTCTCTCACTCTCTACTTAGATTCCGTCGCCGGCGAGACGACTAAGAGAGATAATTTCTAACAGCTAAGAACATTTTGGATATTTCCGAGCACTGAATTGTATTTGATTTGGAATTATTCTCACTGGATTCGCCTTCTGCTCGCCGCTTCAAGATGTCCGGCCGTCACGATAAAGAGAAAGGCGTCAATGTTCAAGTCCTTCTCCGATGCAGGTACCGTCGAATCAGTTCTCAAATTCGAATTTAGGTTTTGGTTTCGCTTGGGTCTATTACTACTACTTGATTTATATTAATTTTTATGTTCAATTGATTTTTCTGGGTTTTTTTTGTTGGCAGGCCATTTAGTGATGATGAATTGAAGAACAATGCTCCTCAGGTTCTGACATGTAATGATTTGCAAAGAGAAGTTGCTGTTTCCCAAAATATCGCTGGAAAGCACATTGATAGGGTTTTCACTTTCGATAAGGTTTAATATTTTGCGATTTTCTCCTTCTTTCACAATTTCGTTTGCTTAGCTTGTTTCTTTCCGTTGTGGCATGGGAGTAGATAAGGGAATTTCTGAAATTTCCTTTTTTTTGTTGGGATTAGATTCGGATAACTTATGATGAAAAGAGAGATGTTCACAGAATTTTACTCAAATGATTTGTTCAACTGCTCTGTCCAGTGAGATTTGTTTGATGTAGGATTTTTTAGTAACTTCAGTTCTCCAATTACAAAAGTTTGCTAATTGCAGTTAGTCAGTCGAAATGTATGTTTGGATCTCTTAACTCTGTGTTTCAGTACACTCAAGTTTACTTTGGTATATTTTGCAATACAACTATGCAGTACAGAGAAGGCTGTATTGTTATTTTGTTCAACTTGTTTGCCTATGTAAATTAAGTGAGTATCTTCATGCTGAATGCGTGTTTTTATGTTGAACACAGGTATTTGGACCAGCGGCACAACAGAAGGATTTGTATGATCAGGCTGTTGTTCCAATCGTGAATGAAGTACTTGAAGGTTTTAACTGTACTATTTTTGCTTATGGCCAGACTGGTACAGGAAAAACATATACAATGGAAGGAGAGTGTAGAAGGTCAAAGGTTTGTATTTTTGTTCTAGTGTGTTTACTTTTTAAGGTTTGCTGGTGAATGGTTATGTTCTCTAATCTAAGCTGTTTGTCCCCATTTTAATTGGGACAGAGCGGGCCTAGTGGAGGTCTTCCGGCAGAAGCAGGCGTTATACCTAGAGCTGTAAAACAAATCTTTGATACGCTTGAGGGTCAGCAAGCTGAGTACAGTGTTAAAGTCACATTTTTGGAACTCTACAATGAAGAGATTACCGATTTGCTTGCTCCTGAAGATATATCCAGAGTTACTGCTGAAGATAAACAAAAGAAGCCATTACCTCTAATGGAGGACGGCAAAGGTGGTGTTCTTGTTAGAGGATTGGAAGAGGAAATCGTGACAAGTGCCAATGAAATCTTTGCTTTGCTCGAGAGAGGCTCCTCTAAACGGCGGACTGCTGAAACATTCTTGAATAAACAATCAAGGTAATGCATTTTATGGTTGTGTTCTTTGCTCAAGTGTCAAGATTTTACCTACATAATGAAATTCTTCTCTTGCAGTCGGTCACATTCTCTCTTCTCAATAACAATACATATAAAAGAAGCTACTCCAGAAGGTGAAGAACTTATTAAGTGTGGTAAGCTGAATTTGGTTGACTTGGCGGGATCAGAAAATATATCACGTTCTGGTGCTAGGGATGTAAGTAGTTTCTCACTGTTCAATCGAGTTTGGAATGTATATCCTCTCAATCTCTAGATTTCCAAGTCTGGTCATGTCAGATTTACTACAATTGCGTTTCTTTATCTAGGGCCGGGCTAGAGAAGCTGGTGAAATAAATAAAAGTCTTCTTACACTAGGGCGGGTGATCAGCGCTTTGGTTGAACATCTTGGACATGTTCCTTACAGGTTTAACTTCTTTTTTCTTGGTTTTTTATTCTTCTTTACGTCAGTGATCACATAGCAGTGCATCAAAATACGCTGAATCCTATAATTGTTTACTTCGATGAAATTTAGGGATAGTAAGCTCACCCGTTTACTACGTGATTCACTTGGTGGGAGAACAAAGACATGTATCATAGCAACAGTTTCACCTGCCGTTCATTGTCTGGAGGAAACCTTAAGTACTCTAGATTATGCACACAGGGCTAAGAATATTAGAAACAAACCAGAGGTACTCTTTATTCTTTTCTCATTCATAAATTTTAAGCCTAATTTTTCTTGTTTCCATTCAGACCAACCATTGAAAAGTCAGAATTCATTTTTGCACTCTTGTACAATTTTTTTGGCAGGTCAACCAGAAAATGATGAAATCTACGTTGATAAAGGATCTTTATGGTGAAATAGAACGACTTAAGGCGGGTAAGAGGCATTCTCACCGTAGCTGAGAATAGCAATATTGGTGAATAGAATTATTGTTGAGGGGTGACTGATGGAGTACTTTCACTTTGCTTAACAAATCTACTCGCTACAAAGTCTTCTGCTGACTTCTGTGGTTGTCTGTTACTCATATGTTTTCTTTGCTTGTCTTTTTAGAGGTATATGCTTCCCGTGAGAAAAATGGTGTTTATATGCCAAAAGAGAGGTACTATCAAGAGGAGAGTGAAAAAAAGGTAGTTAGTTTCTGTGCAAAATGTTCATTTGACCTTAGAGTACCTCTTTGCCTTCTTAATTTTTCCACTAATATAATATTTTATTTGCTTTATTTTCAAGGCAATGGCTGAGCAGATTGAACAGATGGGTAGTCATATAGAGAATTATCAAAAGGTTAGATTCTTCTTACTCTGTAGATCAAAATATCAGCGTTAGTGTTAGAAATGACATGTGACCGTGGTTATTTTATATATGTTTGTGACCAGCAACTTGAGGACTTGCAAGATAAATATGTCGGTCAAGTGCGGGAGTGCTCTGATCTGACTAGCAAGCTTGATATCACCGAGGTATTTGTTACTTAACTTGGATTGACTTTTGTGCTTTATATCTACATCAGTATGCACTGAGACTTCATCTGTGCTATCTAGAAAAACTTGAGCCAAACATGCAAAGTGCTTGCTTCCACAAACGAGGAATTGAAGAAATCTCAATATGCCATGAAGGAAAAAGATTTCATCATCACAGAGCAGAAAAAATCTGGTATTTGTTTAAACATTACTCTTATCAAATGCTTGAAAAGTTTCTAACATGACACATTTTGTCAGAAAATGTTCTGGTTCAACAAGCTTGCATTTTGCAATCCAACTTAGAGAAAGCTACTAAAGACAATGCTTCACTACACCAAAAAATTGGTATGTGTATTTACTATTTACTATCTTTTGGCTATTATTTCATAAGAAATGTTATAAGAATTGTCAATATGCTATTTCGATTTGTTGCTGTGCAGGAAGAGAGGACAAGCTCAGTGCAGATAACAGAAAAGTGGTCGACAATTACCAAGTTGAACTTTCTGACCAAATTTCCAATCTGTTCAATATTGTTTCTTCATGTCTATCCCAGCAAAATGCACACCTTCAGGGTGTTAACAAACTGTCCCAATCTCGTTTAAAGGCACATAGCAAGGTACCAAACTGTTTTGGTCTTTTGGTTTTCTAGAGTCAATTAGTAGTTTCTTTTCTGGAATAAATTTTTGGGTAGCATAAAATTTTGCTGAAAATTGCTAATGCTCTAAGAGTTGTGTAACTTTGTAACACTATTTGCAAATTTGTTTGGCCAGGCCATTCTAGAAATGAAAAAGAAGGTCCAAGCTTCAAGGGATTTATATAGTTTTCACTTGGAGGCAATGCAGAATGTAGTTCGCTTGCACAAGGCAAACTCGAATGCTTGTCTTGAGGAAGCTTCTGCATTGACGACTTCAAGTGCATGTTCCATTGATGAAGTACGCCTTTGTTAACTTATTTCATTTCTTGTAGTGAATTTTGGTGTGTTTTGAAAATTGTCTTGGATTTTAGTTTCTTGCTTCAGGGGATGAGACAACATCGTCGTTATTTGATGAACTTCAGAGTGCTCTCTCGTCCCACCAGGGAGAAATGGCACTCTTTGCTAGGGAACTGAGACAGGTTGGTGCACTGAGATTAAAAAAAAAATCGTAAGGCTAATAAATATAATGACCTTAGAGATTTACAAAAGCTGTTAACTGATTGTTTTCTCTGTTCCTCATATGCAGAGGTTCCACAAAACGATGGAGAAAACACAGGAGATGTCTGAATACACAAGTACGTTCTTCCAGAAGCTTCTGGAAGAGTCTAAAAATGCTGAGAGTCGAGCTGCAGAGGCAAATGATAGTCAAATAAATAGCATTTTCGATTTTCAGAAGACTTACGAGGTCATGACACTACTCTTCAAGTTTCACGCTAAACATTTTTGCTTGATCCCATCTATAACTGACATTTATTGTGCAGGCTCAGTCAAAATCTGATTCAGAGAAACTTATAGCGGATTTAACTAACCTAGTCTCAAGTCACATTCGTCGTCAAAACGAATTGGTTCGTCTCTTCTCCCTTCATATTCTCTCTCTCTCTGTCTCTTACACTTTATGTTACATTGTATTATTTTTCTGGCAGGTTGATTCAAGACTCCGTAACTTTAAAGATGCTGTCTCTTCCAACAAAACTTTCTTGGACGAACACGTCTCTGCTGTAAATAATCTGGCTAATGACGCAAAAAGAAAGTGGGAGACATTTTCCATGCAAGCTGAGAATGATGCCAGCGAAGGTGCTGATTTCTCGGCTGCTAAACATTGTCGAATGGAGTTACTGCTTCAGCAATCGTAAGTTCCTTACTATGTTTTGTTATTCCTTTGAGTTACAACTTTTCAGTTATGCATTTTAACCTTTCTTTATCCTTCTATGCGTAAGTGTGGGGCATGCGGAATCAGCTTTCAAACACTGCAAGACATCTCATGAATCTCTGAAGGAGATGAACAGTAAGCAAGTCGCCGATATCTCTTCACTTGTTAGGTCAGTGTTTTAACCTTTACAGATAAATATCTGAACTCTGTTCTCTTCATCCTTTGTAGACAGTGCATTTCATTTACATGTATGAATTTGCTTCTCATTGCTTACATATATATCTGAACTATGATCTCTTCATGTTTTGCTGAAACTTCAATATAATTGTTTGGTTTTAGGTCTGCTTGTGATAATAATGAGCAGCACGATTCTGAAATAGATTCAACAAGGACTGCAGCTGAGAAAGATATAACCAAAACCAGCGATGAAATAATCAACCAAATCAACCGTGAGCATCTCTTAAGAATACAAATCAACTGTTTCTTTTGCCCATATGAATATGAACATCTCTTACGCCTAAAAGAGTTTCTTGGCATGATCATTAATCATAAATTGATATCCTTGTAATCTTTCAGGAATCTCAGAAGACGAAAAATCTTCTGTATCACAAATCCTGGAAAATGTCAGGTCGCATGAAAAAACTCTTGAAAGTTTCCAACAGGATCAGTGTTGTCAAGCCAGATGCATCGAAGATAAAGCTCAAGAAACGTTTCAACAAAGATACATGGTACGTTATTCTTCAAAGCATAATATTAATATTAACGTCTCTCTTCACACTTAGAATAGTCTTATCCTCAAGCTCTCATTTGGTGAAACCACAGGAGTATGAGCCCACAGGGACAACTCCAACAAGGAGTGAACCAGAGGTCCCAACCAAAGCCACCATTGAATCACTACGAGCCATGCCAATAGAGAAATTACTTGAAGAGTTCCATGAAAATAACTCATATGAATCCTTTACGGCCAAGGAATCGAAACCACAACAGCTAACACGGTCGCCTCTCTCACAGGTCAACTAGGGGAACCACCTCTGTTCCATTCTCTTTTGTTGTCAAAAACCTCAAATCAGTGTGTCTGTCTGTATAACTAATAATATAAGTACACATTTGTGGAAGTGTGGGATCAATCAATGAAGAGTCAGATGCTTCTGACATAGTTTCTGGGTTTTAACGTTATGAAAAATCCCTTACTTAGGATTCAACTTCTTTCACCTTCAATGAAATATCCATTATTGTAATGTATGGTTTCTTACTTTGTAGTTGAACATTTATCTTGCATCAATCTAAGATCTCAGAGTGGGTTTGTTTGAAAACATCAACATAATGCGAATCTTGGATCCTTTTTGCTCATGTTGTTTTGTGATGTGCATGCTTATACCACTTGGATCACTTACTATATATGACTCAACCATTAAAATGCTTTCAAATCGCAATAATAAACATTTTAAGTGGAAAATCAAGTAGCAATTTGTGAAATGCCACTTCAAAGATTCATCTTTCTCGTTTCTCTTGAGAATTTCAGGAAATCATGAGCATGAGATTCCCCCACAGAATCCTCTTTTACCATTTTGTAAAACAATTATGAACGTCTTTTTGTTCGTGCTTGTTTTACAAAGCTTTACAACTCAGCTCAGCAACTATTCACTTTGGTGTCTTTTATTACAATCACATTTGTGTATATGTGACATTTTATGATATTGGTAATGTCAAATATGGTTTCTATAAGCTTTTAGAATTAGGTGATTCATTTTAGAAAGTGTAACATCAATAAAAAGGAATCAATATATTCACCCAAAGAATTGGTGATACGAGTGCAGGTTCATATACACAAAATATGCAAGTAAAGTCTTGTAGGTGATATTTCACAATTATAGGCAATGGAAACAACATAAGTAGCTACAAAGTTGTGGAGGTTTTGTATTTTTTTTTTTGTTTTCAGGTAAACAGGAAATATGAACATAAATATTCTGACTTTGAAGCATACCAGAAAATTGGGTTTCATATGGAAGTAATAAGTTGAATAGATTGCCAAAATTGTAAACTGTGGGAAGACTCGTTGCTTCACTTTTTTTGGCGTTATGAAGTGATGTCATACGTTTTTTTTTTCAAGTGTTTATCTTTTTTTTTTTAATAATTATAGTCTGTTACAAGAAAACATAAACTTAAAAAAAAATCATGTTCACTATTATGAAAGACAGTTAATTTTCACTAAAAATACTATTTTATAAAAAGATTGATTACAAATAATTGATAAATTCAAACTGAATGATTACAAAAGATTGTTTTTAATGAAATGTAAGTAATTTTTTCAATTTTATCTACTTTAGGAACTTTCGTACTTTTAAAACTATACATAAACCAAAAGAATAATACCAAAGTAATGAGCCTATATGAACTGCAACATTAGGGCATCGGAGGAAAGTGGTGTCTCACAAAACACGAGTTTCGGATTTCTCGATCGACAGTTTGAAGGGTGATTCCACTGAAATGCGCAAATTAGTGAACAACACACCATCGTTATGCTGCCATAAGTTTTTAAAAATCGTTCGTTAATCTTTTCTGTTTGTTTATGAATTGGGTTTAAAGGTTTTAATTATACCTAACTTTTTGATATAATTAGTGATAACTAATTTGATGCTTATAAAAACATTAGGAAAATTAACTAATTCTTTACTTTTCCAAGAATCGTCAAATTGGTTATGAAATCCATATAAATATTCCATTGATACATTTAAATTAAAACATCTTTAAATACTGGATAATTACACATGAGGTCTAGAAAAAATAAAACTGATGATCAAAAAAGTATTAGAATATCAAAATACAACCGGATGTAAATCTTTCTTATTATAGTCAAGTGTAAAAAAAAACTCCGGACCAAATTATTATCCTAAAAATTATCTCTGTGTTGTTATCTTCTTCCTCATTTTTAGCCTATAAATATGTTACAACAAACTTCATTTTAGCCTATCAAATTCTCCCCTTTTTCAAGTTGATACTCCACACCCAAACAGAAAATAAACAAAAACCACTCAGATCCCGAATCTTTGGAACAATGGGTGCTTCAAAGATTGCTTCTGCATTACTATTGCTTGTATTAATTTACTTAAGCAATCATAATTCTAAAGGAATTCATGCTTTTCATCAGATTTACGAAAATTTGCAATCTGAATCAGTAGAGTCAGTGAATCATCTTCACAAAACTGGTTATCATTTCC
Source organism: Nasturtium officinale (assembly GCA_963854855.1). NCBI lineage: Eukaryota > Viridiplantae > Streptophyta > Magnoliopsida > Brassicales > Brassicaceae > Nasturtium > Nasturtium officinale. The sequence continues at coordinate 4,080,742 of OY978504.1, forward strand.
AACCTCCAAAGCACTGGATTAACGGTACAATGATCTTTCCCCACTTTCAAATATAATTTAGTTACAAATACCTATTTCCTAGTGTCAAATGATTTTAGTTTTGATGTTTACAGTTTAGGTTCCACTGCAACGTTATTTGCATAGCCAGATAAATTTTCTCCAATTCTTCAAATCCAATTTTTGGTCTTGATTAAAGCATCTGCATGTATATATTATCTTTTTTAGCCAAAAGGCAAATTTTGTCTGCGAGTGGAAAAGAATGTTGTTAGTTTTCTACTGGAAGAAAAACAATGTTTAAGCATGTCAACATCTTCTTCTTTTTTTTTTTTTTCATTTTCATTATGTTATCACATAAACTAGAAAGATTTTGTTTGTTATAGCAGGTCGCTAATCGAATTAGATTTTTTGAAGATAATTATAATTTTTGGAGGAACAAATTTTCTAGATTGATCGTGATCGATTAATAAATGATACGGTACTTCGTTTTTGCTACACTTGACCCTCTTTTTCACGTTTTCAAGTTGTTCTACTTATTGCCAAAGACTTTCATGTGATATGTTTTTTTTTTCCTTTTTCTTCATGTGATATGATCCTCTTTATCTTATCGTATTTTACTCAAAATCTCAAAGTCAACTTAAAACTAATCTCGTTGTCCTTTGTTTTCGTCTGTTGTTATGTCTTATCCGTTTGGCATTCTCGACAATCCCAACAGATCCTAATGGTACGTTTATCAGAAAATACTTTTGTAATTCCTCAATATTTTTGCTCTTAAATATATATATATATATATACACAATATCAAATTTGGTCTTTTGGAAAACAGGTCCAGTCTACTACAAAGGTTTATACCATCTCTTCTACCAATATAACCCAAAAGGTGCTGTTTGGGGTAACATTATTTGGGCCCATTCGGTTTCCAAAGACTTGGTCAATTGGAAGGCTCTTGAACCGGCCATCCATCCCTCCAAATGGTTCGACATCGGAGGTACATGGTCTGGTTCAATAACACTCGTACCGGGAAAAGGACCGATTATCCTCTATACCGGCGTTAACCAGAACGAAACTCAAATACAAAGCTACGCAATCCCAGAGGATCCATCTGACCCATACCTAAGAAAATGGATTAAACCGGACGATAACCCGATAGCCATGCCAGACTATGCAATGAACGGTTCAGCATTCCGTGACCCAACAACGGCTTGGTTATCCAAAGACGGGCATTGGAGAACTGTAGTGGGGTCAAAGAGAAAGCATAGAGGAATTGCTTACATCTACAGGAGCCGAGATTTCAAGCATTGGGTCAAAGCTAAGCACCCGGTTCACTCCAAAGAGTCAACCGGTATGTGGGAATGTCCTGATTTCTTCCCTGTTTCCTTAACCGATTTTGAAAACGGTTTGGACTTGGATTACGTTGGTACAAACATCAAGCATGTGTTGAAGGTTAGCTTAGACATAACCAGGTACGAGTATTACACGCTTGGTAGGTACGATCCTAAGAAGGACCGGTACATACCGGACGGTGATTCTCCTGATGGTTGGGACGGTTTAAGATTCGATTACGGTAATTTCTATGCCTCTAAGACATTCTTTGACTACAAAAAGAACAGAAGAATCCTGTGGGGTTGGGCTAATGAATCCGACACCGTTGAAGATGATATTTTGAAGGGTTGGGCCGGTATTCAGGTAACTAACTATTAAAAACATAATCTTGTTCAATATAATATGAAAATAGTATGTTAATCTAATGATATTTTTTTATTGGTAGCTAATTCCAAGAACGGTGCTTCTTGATTCAAGCAAGAAGCAATTAGTGTTTTGGCCTGTTGAAGAGATAGAGTCATTAAGAGGTAATTACATCCGAATGAACAACCATGACATCGAGATGGGTCAACGCTTCGAAGTCAAAGGAATCACTCCTGCTCAGGCTGATGTTGAAGTAACCTTCAGAGTCGGAAGTTTAGAGAATGCTGATACATTCGATCCGAACTTCACGTTCAAACCGTTTGATTTGTGTAAGATGAAAGGCTCGAACGTAACAAGTGGTGTAGGACCTTTTGGTCTGATCACATTAGCGACTCCTGATTTGGAAGAGTACACTCCTGTCTTCTTTAGAGTCTTCAAAGACACTGCCACTCATAAGCCTAAGGTCCTCATGTGCTCCGATGCTAGACCGTAAGTTCCATGCATGCATAATCTCTCTATGCTTATTATACTATTATATATTATGCTTTTCATTTGATTAATGAAAACATTAACTTCCTTTTGTATAGTTCTTCGTTAAAGCAAGATCGGGGTCCAAATCCAAAGGAAAGGATGTATAAACCATCGTTTGCTGGTTTTGTGGATGTTGCTATGGCTGATGGAAGGATCTCTCTACGGAGTTTGGTACGTTTCAAAATATTTTTATTTTATTTTCTTGTTTGTGTATAATATAATGTGACACAAATTGGAATTTGATTCTTACAGATAGATCATTCGGTAGTAGAGAGTTTTGGAGCATTAGGGAAGACGGTGATAACGTCAAGAGTGTATCCAGTAAAAGCAGTGAAGGAGGATGCGCATTTGTATGTGTTTAACAATGGAACACAAACTGTGACCATAGAGAGTCTTGACGCTTGGAACATGGAGCGTCCTCAGCAGATGAATGATGGAGCTCTTTAATTTAAGAGCTTCTAAAACTTAGCTAGCCTCTTCTCTCTCGCTCGTTTTAAGTTATTGAGAGACTGAGACATTAGGAATATAACTTTGGGATATTCTGTTCTAAACTTTTTATGATCAACTTGGTTTGTGCATATTCATACTTAATGTATGAACTCTTGTACCATTCTGTCTCTAATGAATAAAAATAATTTTAGAAAGTCAAACATCAAGAATCCATCCATGTTAATCATTATTAAGTAAGTCATATGTTTTTAAAAAATTATCTATCGACTTGGTTATAGAAAACTTATTTGAATTGCTTACACTTTCTCAGATACTTAAAAACTTACCCGCTTAAGAGAATTGTAACTAAGATGGGACAACTACAATTTAAAGGAAGATAGCAGAGATTTTGGAATTTATTTTATAAGAGAAGGCAAAATCAGATTTACTAATAATAATCCTTAACATCAAAATTCAGCGAAACAAACTTAGTGTCAAAACACTAGAGATGAAGTGTCTTTCAAGGAAAACACAAAATATAACAAAAATAAACCTTGAGTGAAAAGGAGATCACTTGATCTTCTTCTTAGGCCTCAACTGCAAAAGAATCAGATATCAAAACTTAATCACACAAACTGTATAGAATTGTAAAGATAATAATAATCCAAAGAGACTAAAATCAAACCTGATTGCTGTGGCCACACTTCTTCTTCCTGCAATTAACAGCCCTAGGGTGCAGACGAGCATAACACCTAAATCAAGAGATTAATTTATCATAAGATACAATTTTCAAACAAAAACTTTATAGAACACATAAAAGTAACATAAACTTAGGCAATAACAACTTAAGGTATAATTGCAACAACTGAAATGAGGACTAACGAAGAAATTAAAATTCACCAAGGAAATGACATGAGATAGAAATGATTGGTCAGCTAACTTAATTCCCCATTACTCAAACATCGTACGTTCAGACAATAACTAAAAAGGATATAAAAGCTTACTTGCGACAGATCATCTTGTCTTGATTGTACTTACGAGCCAAAGCCATCAAAGAAGGCTCGATGATACCTCCTCTAAGCCTCAGAACAAGATGCAGAGTAGACTCTGTTTACAACAACAAAAAAAAGAGAGAGATTGAATTTAACATAACAAAAAAATCACAGCTTAAACTAATTTCATTTTCCAGAGAATTAAACACTCAACAAACTTTTACCTTTCTGGATGTTGTAGTCAGCCAAGGTACGACCATCTTCAAGCTGTTTTCCGGCGAAGATCAACCTCTGCTGATCCGGAGGGATACCTAAAACAGAGGAAACGGAATTGATAAGAGATTTTAGTTTAAAAAGGTTGAATTTCTAGAAAGAAGAAAAAAAGCAAGAGGAAGTAACCTTCTTTGTCCTGGATCTTGGCTTTGACATTGTCGATGGTGTCACTGCTCTCGACCTCGAGAGTGATGGTCTTTCCAGTTAGTGTTTTCACGAAAATCTGCATCTTTACGTTCCTCTTCTTCGCCGGAAGTGTAGAAACAGCAAAACAAATGTAAAGATTGAAACTTTATAGTCGCTCCATTTCTAGGGTTTTGTGTGGATTTTTTAAGATGGGCCTTTGAATCCGAAGCCCATTAAGTTATCAACATTATAAACACTCCCTTGCAAGTTATAAGCCCTTCTAATTGGTTAATTAATATATGACCAAGTTCATTTACGAATTGTTTTTATAGAGGAAAAAATGATCATAGTACAACAAGACTAATTATGCATGTATGCAGTGTGTTTTAATAGAGATAATATGTGAATGTGTTTTTTATCAGGTGTGATTTGGAGAATGAGAACACATCGTTTTCCTCTCAATCTTCCAAATCTTTTACAAATTTTCTGACTAAATCGTGTGGTTAAAATTTCAAACTGAGCCTTGTCTGGAAAATGAATTGCCTCGTGAGCTGAGAGACTTTTTCTCTTATAAAAGAAAAAATTATATCTTTACATTGTTTCCCTCATAATTCCCTAATTACGTGAATAATCGGTTTACCAACTATATTTCACTAAAACAAACTTGACATGGGCATGGGAGAAACTTAAGCATCAACGCTTGCCAACTTACTAAAAAATTAATATCTTTCAAATACTTTTTGTTTAAGAGGAGAAGCTAAGAAGCTAAAAGATTCAATCTGGTGAGGCCATGACAATCAGAACAAAAGTGGAAGCCAAATATTAAAGGTGTGATTCGCAATGGCCATAGACTAGTATCATAGTAGAATAACGTTATTCAAATTAACAAAAACATTCAAATCGAAAACTCCAAACAAAATGTTATAACAAAATGGAATACATGGAGCTAAACAAAGACGTCCTAATAGACCAAAACACTCAGAGCCTCCTTCCTCTCCTACCACCCTTTCGGCGGGTACTGTCTGTAGGGATGGGAGTAACATCCTCTGAAAACAACAAATACAGTGTTAGAAAATAAGCTAAATACACAATTACAAAAGTCAATACCTGAGAGATGATATTAGAGTCCAAAGCTTACCGATACGGCCTATTTTCATGCCAGAACGAGCAAGGGCTCTAAGAGCAGACTGAGCACCAGGACCAGGTGTCTTGGTCTTGTTTCCACCAGTAGCACGAAGCTTAACATGCATGGCAGTGATTCCAAGTTCCTGTGTTTTGAATAGAGTAGTTCACAAAGCACTTAAGAATCCTAGAAACAAAGAACGCATTTAGGTTTCAAACCAGTTTCTTAGATCACATATATATATATACCTTGCATCGCTGAGCAACATCTTGTGCAGCAAGCATAGCTGCATAAGGTGAGGACTCATCCCTATCAGCTTTCACCTTCATACCACCTAATCAAAATCAAAAGAACAAAAGAGAATACTTAAACCAAAATTGGAAGTCTTGTAGTGCACTCAAGATCAAATGCATCAATAAAAGACTGAAAACTTAAGAGAAGGTGGAGGAACATAAAAAAAATTGCTTACCAGTGATACGGACAAGTGTTTCACGTCCAGACAAATCAGTAACGTGCTGCAATAAAAGATATAATGTAAGCTTCCTCATATATATATATATATATGTGATGTGAAAATAGTGAAAGATCAATTAGTGAAAAAAGAAACTCACAATGAAAGTATCATTGAATGAAGCAAAGATATGAACAACACCAAAAACTTGCTCTCCCTCACGAACAGCAGGTCCAAGTGTTACATTCTCTTCCTTTGGCTCTCTTGTCTTTCTCCTCGACGACTATACAAATACATATACATCGCAATCAATTGAATTACGCTTCAACAATTACATAAGCGCATAACAGTAAACCCCCACCCCCAATCACCCATATCATTTCAAATCGAGCTCAAAGAAACACTTAACCCATATCAAATTGAGATCACAAGACTACAATATTAAAATTAAATTAAAAAAAGAGCATTTTTCTCCAACAACTTCAGAGATAAAATGATTCACAATTTCTAAGACTAACATATGTATTCTCAAGTCAATCTGGTATAATCAAAGAAAAACGAAAACTTTACACAGACGAAGCTTTACCATGATTTAGGGCGGATAAATTTAATCGGATTAGAACGAAGCTCTGGCTCTTGTTGTTCTTCCGCCTACACACGGTTTGGAAAATAAAGAATGGCTGAGGGAGTTTCAGAAATCGATTTTATATTAGGGTTTTTGGATTTCTGAGTGAGTGAGAAGCCTTAATTTAGGGTTATAATTTGGGCTGAATATTAATATTTGGGCTAGTTTTTTTTGTCGACATTTTTTTTTTTTTTAGCTCATGCAATGGGAGCAGTTGGTCTTCGGGTTTATTACAGAACGCTGTCGTTTGGTCATCTCTGGATGATAAACAAAAATAATTATGACAGCTGTGGGATTTGAACTCAGAGCCTAAATAATAAATATACACATGTATTTACGATTTAAAAACTAAATACATGTCTATTTAAAAAATTTAAAATCAATTTAAGGAGTAATTATGTGAGTCGAGCGATATCAACCGCTCTTTTGAGGGCTCCTAAGAGGCTTCTCATGATTCTTTCCTCTCCCGGAGGAGCCTTATCTTTCTTCCGTCCATTACGCGTCGCTTGAAACACTAAACCACTCTCTTTGGTTTGAAAAACCAAACAGTCTATGTAAACTGGAACATCTGTTTTACCTTCATCCTCCATCACGATGAATCCTAACCTTGCTCCTCCACTTATTTTATCCACCTGCTCATTCAAAAAAATAAATATATATATATTTTTTTTAAAGTGTAGTTTGTTAGCTCTAAATGTTTGAATCCTTCATTCATAGTCTAACACAACTTATATGATCCAACCATAGCTGACATATAATTTGCAGATTTTGTTTACCTTGAGAGGAACAGGAAGAGGTAGATTGGCTCCTTGGCAAAGACTGTTCGCCCACTGTTATACGAAAATTAATTAATTGAATTTTTTTTCTTAAAGGATCGCTCAAAGGAGGGTTCGAACCTTCGACCTTGTGGTCATCTTTATTTCACAATTTACCTGAAAAAGTAGAGTTTCGAATCTCGCGAGATCGGTATCCATAGGAAGCTTCATGGTGCCCAAAGAAACGCCGTCTTCCTTCTCCGCCCTGACGCCTCCGCTTCCCGGAGAAGCATTTGCTACAATTCGCTTTTTAATTTGCCGGCCGTTTCCAATGCTCTGCGCGCCATTATTCGGAAAATTGAGAAGCAGGCAAGGATTGGAGAGACGGCGAAGAGATCTAGCCGGAGATCGGACGCTTACGGTAGGCGGAAAGAAGATAGTAGCTGCGAAAGCCATTTTTCGTATTGTGAATGTGAAGTCGATCATCACTGAGTGAGGGATAGCTTTTTAGAGAATATGAGTTGAAACATTATAACTTGATGACGTGTTTGCTTTTAAGCCGTTGATTGTCATTTCTTATTTCTCGATTTACACTATTAAGAGATGAAACTGGGAATTGGTATGAACGAACCCAAATTACAAAAAGTTTTGACTTTAACGGATTTAAAAATCTATTCTTTTGATTAAGTAGAGTCAAAACTTGAGTAAAGCAAGTTAACAATAGTTTCAAATGATCAGTACATAGTGTTCTTCATGTCATAAACATTTTACTAATGCTTCTCCTCAATAAAGACTCCTCTGCCCTAATCGACCACTTTGGTCCTCAGAATCTTCACTTCATGGATTGGCCTGATATTTGAGAATATGAAAGAGAGATTATCTTCAATAATCTGATTTTACAAAGGGGTCATTGATCCTGAATGAGTCAAACTTTTACCTGTCGGTGTTATCGGTTTGGACACTACCGAGCCTCTTGATCACCTCCATACCGCGGCACACTCTGCCAAATATAGTGTGCTTTCCTGCAAAAAAAGATGTTAAAAAAAAAAAAAAAAAAGAGTAACAGTAAGTGACAGTTCTCCAACTAAACATGGAAAAGAATCTCAAAGCCAGTGTATTCCAAGGCTGAATGTGTTTTTACCATCCAAGGACGGTGCTGGTGCTAAAGTGATGAAGAACTGACTCCCGTTTGTATTAGGACCAGCGTTTGCCATTGATAAAATTCCAGCTCCTGTGTGCTTCAACTCTGGCTTTATCTCGTCCTCAAACTTAGACCTAGCAAAAGGACAAAGGTTAAAAACCCATACCACAAATGCTAAAACAATATACGAAATGAAAATATCCTACAGAGTATAAGCGTAGGTGTTTCAAGGCTCTGGAACAAATTAGTTGACCCAAGACAAGAATGAAAAGGAGAATGAGAATACAGCAACCTAAGCAGTGTTAACCAACTTAAGACTTGTAAAACCTTTTGCTAGTGGACCAAATACATCATGCTCAGAAGTTCCGAATACGGCATTCCCCTATTTCAATATTTCAGTCAGTCTTGAGTGAAGATCCAACCAAAAAACGAAAAAAAACAACTAAATGTGTTTGCAATGAATATACTAAAAACCTCATAAACAGAGCTTGATTTTACCCCCACCAAATATAACTACAGCTTAGACATATCTAATTCTGATCCCAGATTCGTTTACCAACACATTCATGGAATCAACCATCAAAACAAACATTGATTAAAGAAAGACTCTGATGAGATAAAGAATGAGACATACCCATAAATGGATTCACCACCTCTTCCAGTTCCTGTAGGATCCCCACCTTGCACTATGAAATCCTGAAACAATTCAATACCAAAGCAACAAATTCCTTTAAAACAACTTCATCACAAAGTAATGATCTCAGCACAACAAAAATTACATTGGAAAAGAGAGGAAACAGACCTTAATGATTCTGTGAAATAGAACATTGTCATAGTAACCTCTTCGGGATAGCTCAACAAAGTTCCGGCAAGTTCTCGGTGAGTGTTTGTAATACATCTGAGGAATATACACAAATCAAAACATTGTAAAACCCTAAACCTTAGTCCAAAACCCTAAATCATCACAAGAAGTAGTTTGATTCGAGAAGAATACAATCGGAATGAAGATAATAGCTAATGAAATCTAGATCTCAAGTTCGTCGTAGCTATGAATGAATGTAATGGTAGGAATTTGTTTTGTTTCCGTTTATTCGATAGCAAAATAGGGAGAGAGATGTAACCTCGACGGTGAAGGGACCCATGGAGGTCTCCAGAGTAACTTCCGGTGGACTTCCTTCAGGTCTCGCCGCCATTTTTTCAGAGAAGCGTCTCGACGGGAATCGAAGCAAACAAAGATGTGAGCTACTCTGCTACCTTTATCGGGTCGGATCTTATTCTTCCTCAATTATGGGTCCACCCGAATTTAATTATAACGTTTGGGCCTTTTTCATATCTCGTATTGTCCATTTCTACACATTTAATCTATAGTATTTGGGTAACTCGGTTTATGACGATACCAATGAGTATTATTCCTTAACCACACTAAATAAGATCACAATTTCCATGAAGAAGTAAATTTTTCATGCAATACTTTTACTCAAATTGGTTTTTAATGATTTGAAGTTTTCATGCTAAAAGGAACATTGAACCAAATCAATGAAATATTCCGACAAAAAGTTCAAAATTTGTATTGGAGCCAAACTTAAAACTAATCTAACAACATGCGATGCTTATATGAAAGGTATAAATGAGATTGTCATTCATTTGTTAGCCTATTACCAATATAAAGCATCGGAGTTCAGTAAATATTATATCAGTTTAAACAAATTTTGAATCTGTAGGGAGCTAAGTAAGATTCATTTCTTCATCTCCATTTATAAAAACTTGACACACACGACATGAAGTAGTAACTTACAACATTGGTACAATTTAAAAACTTCAACAATAGCCGCCTTTTGCGGCTTATTATACAAAGGATTAGTCTATATCGCCACATAAATACTATATTGAAACTATAGTCTCCTATGAGATATTACACTTCACTCAGTGCCCCTTACTCTCCATATAGATACTATTTCACGGTTAATAGCCACCGCCGCCTTCTCCGCCACCAGCACCACCACCGTGACCATATCCACCAGCTGCATAACCTCCTCCTCCACCTCCGGAACCACCACCACCACCACCTCCTCCACCATGTCCACCAGCTCCACCACCACCACCGTATCCCTCTCCAGCTCCACCTCCGCTTCCGTAACCATCACCGTGAGCTCCTCCGGCGCCAGATCCTCCTCCTCCACCACCCCCGCTTCCACCGCCTCCCCCACCTCCATGTCCACCGGCACCTCCACCTCCATATCCTCCTCCAGCACCACCGCCTTCTCCACCACCGTACCCGCCACCATGTACACCGCCAGCTCCTCCACCACCACCTCCTCCGCTTCCTCCACCTCCGCCATGTCCACCAGCTCCTCCTCCTCCATATCCAGCTCCACCACCTTCACCACTTCCACCTCCTCCAGCACCACCACCATGTCCCCCACCTCCACCTCCACCAAGACCACCAGCTCCACCGTAGCCAGCACCGCCACCTTCTCCGCCGCCACCACCAACACCAGCACTAACACCAACACCAACGTTCAAGCCACTTTTCACGCCATAGGCCGCAACTTCAGTCTCGGATTCCGAGGAAAGAAGTGCTCGTCTTGCAGAACATAACCTTAAACCTATTAAGAAACATAGAAAGAAGAAATTTGTGTGATTGGCCATATTTCACTCTTTCTTCTTAATGTTTAGTTGTGTGATGAGTTTGCTTGAGAATGTGTCCGTATTTATAAGCATTTCATGAGACCCAACCGCGTTTGTTGCACATATGATGGATGTCCTAAAGTTCACTTTTTGGGGCCATACCTAATTTATCAGTTTCCGTTGATTATCTTGTTTGCTTTTTATCAAGGAATGTAACTATTGGTAAAAATATTATATACAACTACAACCCCGTCATAGCTATGGAGTTTAAAACGTTTCAGTGGCTAATTCACAACATGGTGGTACATCAATAGTTTTTTTGTACTGGTTGAAACTTGAAACATACACATTTTAATAATGTTTTTTGAGACGTTTTCCTATTAAACGGTATGTCAATAAAATACAAATTCATCATTTAATAGATGTTTTTGATATTTCATATACAAACAAATTCGAAAATGTAAAATGTGAAGAATTAGAAAACACTCAAAACTATGTATCTAAAATGTAAGAGCCGACTTCTGAAAGAATCGTGGTGTGTAAATTTGACTTATCACTAAGTAGTGCCACTTGTGTGTATGTTTAGTTGTCTCCCATATTGCATAAAACATATATAATCATATAATTACACTCTATAAGTATATGATGAATCAGACCTAATTTCTACATATTATCATATTGTTCTTTATGGATATCTGACTCACTCCTATGTATGTCTACACTAATAACTTTTAAAATTTTAAATATTTTCCTAACAATTGTGTTTACTAATGGTTCCTCTTCACTTATAGTTTTTACAAGGCAGTAAATATAGAATTACATACCTCTCTCTCTCGTTTAATTTAACGCAAACCTATAAATTAAATATGAAGAAATCATCTCCCAAGCAATTATATTTTCGTATGTTTACCCACAATAACAGCTTGGTAATCAGAATTCAAGATAATAAAGTGCAAGATTGTTTATTAAAAAAACTTGATCCAAAAGGCGACAAATGGTACACATGGATTTGCAATATCAGTTTATGAATTATCTCATTGCACATAATTGGGTTGAACTAGCCAGGGTCTTAAAATTACAATATAATATAGCACAATTTTCATGATTTCTTCATTTAGTATAAATGAAACTTAGTGAGAAAATATGACTCCTCACCAAGAAAAACGTTGGTAATATCACTAGTAAATCCATGCCTGAATCTTGTGCATGGATATATATGTTATAGTGAAAGAAAATATTATTAGTAATTTATGCCTGAAATCATTAGTACATTTATCATTCTATATCATTTTATTATTATATATCATTTTATCATTAGTACATTTATCACATATAAGTTTTCTTAAATTGTTATATATTATAGTGGGAAAACTATTATCTATCATATATTTGACAATAACTAAAATCGAACACTTAAATACACTATATATTCGTAAATAACGCTTTTGATGGAGAATTTTGCCAGTGATACTATCAGCAGTAAATTTTAAGTTTTCATTTTATGATATCTATACATTTTTCATTATCCGTAATTTTGAAAAAAATTATTAGAACATAAAGCCATGTGAAATATCATTATTAGTGTTTTGGCAACGCCATTGAAGTGCGCCATCCAGAAAATTAGCAACACTAGAGAAAAATACTTTCCAATCACATGCACCCACTTGTATATGCTAAGAATGTTTGCAAATATAAATAAAATCTTTAGGTTTCTTAACAATAATATCGGATTCCCAATCTTACAGTTTACTTCTTAAGCTTAATGGCAATTGATCTTCTAATTTTCTTTTCTTTTTTCATGAATATTAAATTTCTTCTTCTTTGTGTTCTAGCTACATTAGTTAAGGTCGGTAAGATGATCTTTTAGAAATAACGATATCTTGAATAACTTCAATTAATATTTTTCATCATTATGGAAAGTATTTAGTGTGGAAAATGTATTTGCAAAGTTATTAAAAGAAACAACTAGGGAAACTAAGTATTAAATCATTATTAATACGTATAAAAATAGAAAACAATATATCTTCATCATGAACCAAATCGGATATTAATTTGCATGAATAACTTTTGTCCTGATGGACTCTTGAGCTACTATACACAATGAACATACTGAAATACTCCAAATACAGTAATTTTTAAATGATACATTTCACATTTCCGCAAAATACTCACTTACTTCAAGATTGTGAACTCGACAATAACCAAAATAAAATAAGTAATGAATGTGAAAGTTTGATAGATATGTTAACCGAGTCGAACCAACTGGAACTTAATTAAACCGAGTTGAATTTAACCTTTTTAATTATTTATAACTCAAAAGTAGTTACTAGTTAACTAGTTACACCAGAACCAAAGTAATCGAATCAGACCCAACTGAAAAATCACAATGTTCCCATACATGCGCATATATCGGCATATGTCATCATCTTTACTATTCCTTCTAAATGGATTTAAATTTTTTAATCTTACTGGAACCGAAATAAGCTGAACTACGAAATGTCCCTATGTTATCATTTATGTATTATTCCTCATTGATAAATTTAGCATTTTGCTTAGTTATCGGACTTTCACTTTTTTCCTTCTATATCAATGGCAATGCAACTTTGAATATTATTATTGTGCCTTACAATGAAAAAAATATATTTCTATGCACCACTAAATGTAACATCATTTAACCAGGCAGTCTAATTGAAACCTAACACATGTAATTATGAGACACATGCAATCGAACTGAACGTTAATAATACTGAACCGAACGGGACTTTCTTTAAAGTTCAATTACATTTTCGTAAAATTAAACTTAACCCGAAAATAAATTGAGGTGCGCGTTTAAGTGTGAAAGGGTTGGCCGCAATGAAAAAGTTTTCAGTTTGTAAAAATAAAAATGGACCCAACCATTTCAATTTGTTTCGTAAGTGCCTCCTTTAATATTTGCCTAAACTTTTGAAAACTGGGGTTAAGCTTATGATTGTCATGAAAGATATAGAAAGGCACACTTATATAAAGTTTAAGAACTTATACATATGCAGAAAATCTACAAAAAGACCGAAACCAATGCGAAAAATAAATTGATATTAATTATATATCAGCATCATAATTATAATCGAAATGCCGTCAACGTAAAATAGATTCGCAATGCGCTAACTAAAAATCTAAAATGCTAAATAAAAATCTGTATACATTATATATGATTTTGACTGTTTAGATGATGATATTACTAAAGTATAATTTGATTGTAGTAAAAGTATCCGGGTGTTGTTTGTTTTGTCAAATTAAAAAGGTGAATTTGGATGCAAGTATTACGATTCCTTGAGCAAAATGAGTGCAACTGCAAACATAACCATCCTCTAATTCACTCTTGCCAGAGACGTTTCTCAACACCGAGCTTGCAGCAACCATAGATGCCTGAACTGCCTGATCATGGGAAAGGTAGCGAACGCCCCAATCACTCATACTTATCTCCTTATCTTTCCTCACTTGCCCGTGTCTTAAACAATTTTCCACAGTATCTTCAAACGAACTAATACGGAGCCACGGATCCAGATAATGCCTTATATCCAAAAGTCTCCATATATCCAACTGATGGTGAAAAAACATAAAACCATTTTATCCACATTTCATCCGAACAGACTCGAAATATTCATCGAGTACCTGAAACCTTTGCAACCATTATTGTACTTTGAAATTTGAATGAAACCGAAATTAAAACATGCATTATCGTAATCATAAAATCAAATGTCTAAGATTCAAATCAATCATCCAAGGACCAGAATATTCTAAACAAGGAAGATATTGAAAAATATTGTTGTCACTATCTAGAGTTAAGAAAATTCAGAGAAGATTGACTGTTTTATGCATACTGAATCACAGAACTTGAATTTAAAACCACAACTCTGCCCCAAAAGAAAAACACAACTCTGCGTTCCCTTCATGTCAACCTAAAGGCACTAGTATGATTTTATCTAGATAGCTAGGGGAATATTATGATGGCAAAGTGTTAGGCTTTAATACTCAGGTGTCTATTTTCATGAGTCAAGCACAAACACACACAATATCTAATGTAGTTTGAGTCTTAGAAACAGAGTAACACAACAACTGTGATAGCAAAACAGAACAAGTGATCTTTCACGCTAACCCACTCGCGAACTCAACTTTGCAGCGTAAGCTCTGTTTTTGTCTAAAAGTTCGAATTTTATATACCAAATTAATGTTATAGTAACTAAGTATCAAAATTTTGTTACAGTTACGATTATAATTTTCTTCTTTTTTTTTCCTTCACGATTACAATGTTTTCTACCACAACTTTAACTAATACATATGGTTTAAATAGTTACATTTATATAGAGTTCTATCTATTATGGATATGGGTTACGTGATGGTTAGAACAATTTACAGGGGGATTCCTACTTGTTTTATTTCTATAGGCTATTTTTCTAATTACAGCATTATTTTTTTTTTAATTTGAAGAGCCCCGGAGGTGGTATAATATTTAAAAATCAAAAAATCAAAATTTATTTTTACTCAGAGTGATTTTAAGAAGCTCAATAAGGTTGTAACTTATAACTATTGGAGTATGTGTTTGTTTAAGAACCCATAATGAATTTCTAAATTATTGCTTTTACAATATTTCTAATATATATATCGAGATCTTATTTAAACATTTATCAATAATAAAATAGTTAGTCTAACATGTTAGACCAAAACAACATAATTGATAGTCGTTGAGTTAATAAAAGTTCCCTGATACAATTGGCATGGAATAATTTAAATGAACATAAATCAAACGTTTTTAAGTTATTTTGTTTACGTACGGATGCCAACTTCACTAGTACACATTTCCTTTGGTCTTTAATTGTTAGCTCAACCCCAATTAAGTGGGGAAAGTAATAAGCAACAACTCCTCTACCCGGACCCTAACAAATCAACTAAACTCAATATCAAAACAATTAAAAAACGCTCGTCATTAACTAGCTAACTTACTATTCCTAATCAATCACTGCTTAATACGAGCATTATATAAACACCATGTCCATCTCCCATTAGTTTCAGACCACATGTATAAAACATTTCAATACACAAGCACGCCTTTTATCTTTCTTTAAAACTCAATTGTAAGAGATCAGAACTATTAGAATGGCGAAAGAGTCCACCACCATTGACGTAGGCGAGCCGAGCAACGTGACCAAAAGTTCAAGCCATATCGTAGTGGATGAGAAGAAGAAGGGATTTGTGGCAGCTGCTGCTGGAGGTGGCGCCAAGAGAGGTTTGGCCATATTTGATTTCCTCCTCCGTGTGGCAGCCATAGCAGCCACACTCACAGCTTCCATTGTCATGTTCTCCGCCGAGGAGACTCTTCCGTTCTTTACTCAGTTCCTTCAATTCCAAGCTAATTACGATGACCTTCCCACGTTTCAGTACGTCCATTCTCATTAATCATTTTTTTCTTATTCTCATTAATCACTATTACTAAATCATGTTACACAACTAATGCATATATAATATCACAAAATGCGGTAAAACCTCTTTGCTATAGTTTTCTTGAAACCAAATATTTAAATTCGAGTAAATAGTATGTCAAATCATGTTCCTCCAGTTTTAAAATAATTTAAAATTGTTAGGTTAGTAACAATGAAATGTATAAATGTAAATCGTTTTTGAAGGTTCTTTGTGATAGTCGTAGCCATAGTCGTCGGCTATCTCGTCCTTTCACTTCCCTTCTCCATTGTAACTATAGTCCGTCCACTCGCCGTCGCACCCCGGCTGATCCTCCTCATCTTCGATACCGTAACTTCCCTGATAACCCTATTCTCTAATATTCTTAATTTGTTTTTTTCATATAAATCACTCTCGTATGGTCATATATCAAGGTGGTCTTGACGCTTAACACAGCAGCAGCGGCAGCGGCAGCATCAATCGTGTACCTTGCACACAACGGCAACCAAAACACGAACTGGCTCCCTATATGTCAACAATTCGGAGACTTCTGCCAGAACGTTAGCACCGCTGTTGTAGCCGCTTCTATCGCCATAGTGTTTTTCATCATTCTCATCATCATCTCCGCCGTGGCCCTCAAGAGGCATTGATTTCAGCTTTTCATACGTGTCAAAATCGTAAATTAAGGACCTAGAGGGTTCCCTATGCATCTATATGTTTGTGGCTTGTGCTTTGTGTAACATATGGTGTGGAAAATGTAATTGAAGTCGTTTTTGTTTTTAAGAAATTTGTCTGTGGTTCAGCTTAAAATCTTATACAGAGGTTCTCCAAAGGCAAAAAAAAAAAAAAAAAAAAAAAAATCCAACAAGCGACACAAAAGCCTAAAATACCAAAACCGACGGTTAAAATTTCAAATACCGATTCTACCCTCAGCTTCCTCTCCTTACTCTTCCTCTTCAACTCCATAAACTCTTGGTGTCTCTTCTTCGATTCTGTTTCTCGTCTTCTTCCATTTCCTCTTTTGCCCTCCATTACTCTTCTCAAAATAACTAAACTGTCCTTCCCGTTTAAATGTGTTCCCTCCATCTTCTCCACCTTGAGGTTCACTTCCTCCACGTGCATCTCCTTCTCTCCGCACGTGACCACCGTGATCACACACTCCACCGTCTCTTCCGGCGAGTCCGTTCTCACCACCGTCGCAAATTGTGCCTCCACTTCCCCGCTTATCCAGTTATGATGCACCGACACTGGCCGGTGACTCGACAAATTCGCCGCTCGTTTCCCGATTGGATCGATCACGATCCAACTCAAAGTCAGATCATTCTCCAGATCAAGACACGTGTCTTCCTTCCACCGTCCTCTCTTGATCGGCGTCGGTACCGTGTCTTTCGTATCCACCAAATCAATCCTCAACGGCGAGCTCTGGAACCACGCCGTTGTAGTCTTCGTTTGCACGACTCTACTGAAAATCAATTTCCCTCTGTAGTGAAGATCCACGGCGGAGATCAATTCTGGAAACGGACGGTCGAGATCAGAGACTGAACCAACAGTTTCCACCACAGAATAAGCGTCGGAGAAAAAGGAACGAGAACCACCGGAGCAGGAAGGCCACGTGGAGCGGCAGACTTTGGACCAGAGGATCTCATTGGAAGCGAGGTGGTGAAGGTGTGAGGAGGCGCAGGAGACGGAGGCTAAGGTTGCGCCGTCGAGACGTGTCAAGATGTGAGCCTCTATGATGTCGTGATGGACGGTGGAGATTAAATCTGTTACGGTTGAGGCGGATGATGAGTCAGCCATCTCTGCTCAAGTTGCGGAGTGATTATTACTACTAATTGGGAGTGATAATTGGATTATTTAGTTAATGATTTGTGATTAATCACTGAAGGGGATTTATATAATATCGTCTAAGTCTTTGTTAGACAAAAAGCCCATCTTTTTACCATTATTACAATAATACCATTACAATAAACAAAACTAATCTTCTTCTTTTATTCCTTGTTTTGTTTTAATGTATATTATTTAGAAATTAAAATGACATGAGTGAGGAGGTTGTAGATAAATTTAGGGATGCAACTAGAGGATTTACATAAGAAATGTCCACGCTAAGAATACTTAGACAAAGTATCACCACACATGCATTTGATTCCCTGATTATTTTTTTGATTGACTGTGAAATTTATTGATATAAACTGTTTCTATACAAACTGGACAACTTGATTATACACTGGAAAGTATGTATATTCTATTCAATTATACATAAAAGTATGTTTTGTGTTAAAGGATTATTCTTAAAAGTGTTTATGCAAAAAAACATAAAGTGATGAATATTAAAAACGTACACACATATGCGACGAGACATTAACAACAAAGGAGTCATGAATATATAATCTTTTAAACATTTAGACTGCTTAAATCTTCTATTTGTTCAGCTATCTAATATTATACTTAAATATACCATTTTTTTTATTTCTCTATCACCCGAAGTTTCAACTTTCAATTAAACTACCAAGGGTCGGTAGTAAAATATAAGACTCACTTAGTATAAGGCTTCGAATGGTTGGAGATTTCTTTACAGCTTTTGATTTAAGTTTTTGGGGTTTTAGAAACAATTGAACTAAACAGTTCCATGCAAATTGATACAACGATATTGATAGGAGTATATCTTATGAACTTTTATACAGGTTTATCAGTTTTTAACTCTAGTTTCAAGATTCAAAGTATTTTTAACTTTATTAAATTATGAATTATTTAATTAATTAACATATTTAAATATATATAATCTTATAAACATTTAGAATACTTAAAATCATATGACCTAACTATAGTTATTCGTATTAGGCGATACACATTGGATCACCGTCTGTTTTGTGTTTAGCCTTTTTTGAACATTGACAATGATTTTTTCAATTTAATATTATTTCGAAAACAACATGGAATGGACAACCTTATACATTATTGGATTAAGGGTTCCCTTAATTTTATGTCTAATATATAACCATCGATTAGGTTTTACAGATTTTGCGTTCAATAAATTAATTGAGTGGTAAGTAATAACCAAAAACAAAAGGCTGAATGAGAAAAGGAAAGGCCAACAACGATTTACATCAGCACTGTTGAAAACGTTGTCTTGGAATTTCTTAAATATAATAAAATTGTTCAATATATACTAATATATATGTGTACAGTCAAAAGAATGTTGTATAAGCTAACTAAAACAAGGAATACAATTTTGAATTAAATGCATGTTAGTTAAATTCCCTTTGTGAAAAGCCATCATAAATTTCTGAGAGACATGAATATCCTTTTTTTTTTAATTAGATGAGACGAAAAAATGATATGGCTAAAAATATTTTGTGAGTTTCTTAAATCTACTATCTATCACAAAAATGTCTTCACTAATTAGTATATCTTAAATTTGTGCAGTTTTGTTTTAAAGTAACAGACTCAATTCGTTGTAGCTTACTATCGATTTAAGTGGATATAATATGCGAGGAATTCAACTTTAGATATTGTTTTTTAAGATAAATAAATACTTAAGAAACTGTTGGAACACATTTAAGATTCATTTCGCAGATGAATTAGTTTATAATTCTAGATTTTGATCTAAATTTTTATTTGGACGGACGTCCTTTAATTGTAATGATTTAAAATCATATACCGAAATTGGAATTTCCTTTGATTTGTGTCATCGATATTAAAATAAGCCAACGACATTATTATACCTGTATCCGGTTCCTACTCTCAGACTAATTTCCCCCTTTCGACAGACTATATCCACGGAATATATACAGTTACATTTTGAGTTGTATATTTATTATATAGTAAGCAATAAGCATTGATATTAGCGAATGCCTACATCTACAGTCCACGATACAAACTGAAGATATCATTAATAAGAATCTAACTTTTTGCATATTTGTTCGGACATAAAATGTGAATTTGTATACATTATTTGTTTTTATATAAAACGTTTCACCAAAATAACATCAAAGACTTCGATGAGATTCTGTAATAACCATTAATAGTTCAATACACGCTTAAATGACCAGCACGTGCCAATTAAGGAATTTCACTTCTTCTTCATTTTTTTGCTTACTCATTTCTGTCAACTAAGAGAAAGAAATCCAACAATAGGTGCAAACATTTCACAGAAAGAGAAGTACAAAACCACAAGAGTTATGTAGACGAAAATTTAAAAGGATTAGGCATACAATATCGTAAAGAAAATTAGATATATTTAGATATCCTATTAAATGGCATGAAAATTTCAAATGCCCCCACAAATTTCATAACCCGATATAAATCTGTTTCCGTTTACTTCTGTAGGAGACGCATCCTGAAAGTTTTCCTAATAAAGGTTAAACACTTAAGAATATTGAACTTTTATATCAGAAAAACTAAAGAACTAATAAACTTTTATATAAGTTTCAGTAATGGCACCAGATGTAAAGCAATAAAGTCATAATCAAAAAGTAAATTCGAAATTTGGATCAGGTTCCTCCAGGTCCGATACGCTTAACCGGTCAGCATTGGGCTCTTTACGCCCCAATAAACTTTATTTCCTGCAGGTTTAATCTTCGGCCATCACCCCAATATTTCCATAACACTGAGCCTAGAAAATATATTCAAACAGGCCCATGTTATTGTCCATGTATGATGATGTATCGTTTGAATCTTATAGCATCAAGATTTGGTCTAAAAGTCTCATTCTAATATATATATATATATATATATATATATTTTCATCAAGTCTCATTTTAGTTATATGCTTATTTTGTGTATATCTATAAACTCGCCCATGGTATACATGCTATAATATATTTCGTAAAGATAATATAGAATAAACATTAATATGTACGTATGGAAAGGATTACTTATTAAGTTTATACTCACACTTGCTATAAATCAAGTTAATTACACTCTTAATCACATCATTTGTTTAAGACATCTCATTTGTGCCAGTACTCATACATTATTCTTGTCATAATTCTCTGTACTGAAAAGCAATTACTTCCAAGTGCAATGCACTTGATGATCTCATATCTTTTTATTAAATCATTTTTTGAGTATTAATCCAGGTGTGTCAGATACCTACTAAATCAAACTTGGATTCTCTGTCTGTTTTTAATTATTAGGTTAATTTCATAATCAAAAGTCTACAAATATTGTCGAAAAAAACGTCTACAAATATTGTACTTGTATATGTACACAAATGTACATGCACAGTGCACACATATTTAGACGTAGGTGTACGTAGCGGCACGTGGGTATACTAGCCTAGATACTTCTATGATAATTTATTTTTTGTCACTATATGTTTTAATTTTGATGCTTCGTATATTTAATTATATCATATATTGCTAAATATCAATCTAGTTTTACTTAATAGCTGAAAAGATGAATTTCACTGTTAATTAAAAATCGAAGGAGCTACTTTTTTGGTTGCCACCATATTTGAAAACGACGTGACAATGTAATAACTTCTGGAATACATGTTTTTTTTTATTGTTAACGGGAGTACATCTTATTCGTTAACAAGCCATGTAATAAACTTTTGATTGATATTGCATCACAGCTTGCCTAGCCAAAAGATTAGGTCAACTGAATAGACTTTTGTCATAACATTTAACCGTTTCTTTGTTGCAAAGGACTGCAATTACTGTATTCTAGAAATGGCACAATTATTTTTAAGAAGATGTAAGACGCTTAAAAAAACCTTTTTAAGACAAACCATATGTTTTTATTATATATACAATATTGTCTTAGTTGTTTTGCTTCTATAACAATGGGTTAGGTTATGTTTTCTAAGTTTAATTAAAAAAACTCGAATGTTGTGGCAGCGAGACAACAAAATGATTCAATTTATATACCAAACAAAAAAAGACACGACTAGAGATTGAGGCTTTTTAGTCATTTTTAAAGTTAATATAAGAACTAAATATATTCAAGTCGGTTATGATCAATCGAATCGAATAGATTGTTCACATATTCGACGGATTTAATTTAAATTATGTTCTTAAGATGCTAGACTAGACATGATATAAACGTTGTTCTGTTAGATATATGAGTTAACAGTATTTTGGATGATTTTTTTTTGTCTTAAAGCACTATTAAAATGCGTTTAAGAAATTGGATATCTGGAGAGAAATTTTCAACATTTCGCTTTAAAATAATTTTTGGTCAAGAAGTTATAAAGTTGGTTGATTGGTGAAAATAGCGAACGAAAATTGAGGATTAACTGAAAATCATCGGATGGTCGTGCAAACTGATTTAATTAACTTGCCTTGTCCCTTAGATTATTCAAATGAAGATTACATTAATTTTTTTTGGCACCAACTTACTGAACTATTTACACAGGCATAACAGTTATCCCAATCATAGAACTTCGGATTTTAAAAAGGATTTATTTTAGACACAAATAACTATAGATCACCACACCATATATAGTTGACTGATAGAAAAAAAACTATTTTCCTCTATTAATTTAAAATTATTTTATTAATATTAGCTATGAATAGGCCGTCAAAAAACAAAAAAACAAAAATTAGCTATGAATTGTCGTAGATGTACAGGTAAATCTTTGAATAGTTTTATTAATCTGTGAAGATAAATTAAAGGTCGAATAGTTCAAAATAGTTACATTTTACTAAGATATCGAACACATGAGAGTTCAACTTCATAACGGGTCGAAATAATTTCCAATCGCTCATACGCACAATTCGTTACTCTTCATTTTTATGAAGGGTTAACTATCCATTGCTAAAAGTTAACGTAATCTAACCCGAATTCTTGAATTTTTATTGAAATTAATGGTTTATATGTCGAAATGCTGATCTAGTTTTGTATATACAGTAGGAAAATTATAGGTTTATGACACGGCTTGACATGAAGATTTTAGTTGTATACGTAGTGTGTATAGCCATCATATATATATATAACTTTTTAAATATAGAGAGCATCATAGATATTTAGTTATTGCAATAAAAGAAGTTATTGGGATCGTAAACGGGAACACAATAATTGCGAAAAGGGAATCAAAATGAGTACAGCAAAGCAAAATAGCCATCCGCGTAGAGAATATATATATGACCTTCGTGCATGGTCAAGCTTATTAAGTCTCACTCACTTTCCTTACAATCAATCTCATATCTTTATTTTTCTGAATCCAAAGATCTCTCCTCAAATTTTACAATTTCTTGGAATTTGTTTGTCTCTCATATTCTATATATATATATATATATATATATATATATTAATTTACGATCCTCTAGCTTTAAATATTCTCTAAGGATCCATGTTCCTTCTCTGCTATTCTCATTATTGTTTGAAATAGATATATTTATAACTTCTCATTATTTTATTTTCCTAAATTTATTATTATCACAATTTTGATATAATTAGATAAAATTAGTTTCAAGAATAATAATTTCATGCTAAGTTGAATTAGAAAATAAAATTGTCTCAGTGACTTTTGTAGCGAAAATTAAAATTATGTGGTGCAATTGTAAACTTTTTTTTCTTAACTAAAATAAATATAAAATATCAGAACAACGCTAAATAATTGTAAACGTGTAGTCAAAACTTACGGCAAAATCAGTTGTCCAAATAAAAAAAAAAAAAAAAAGATAGCTCTCTTTATTTCATTTTTAGTATGGCTCTATAATTAGCCCTTACAAACTGAACAATTTCCATAAGGTAAAGTGTAATTGGGGAGAAACATTGATGTCAGTAGTAGAAGTGAAGAAATAAGGTTTACCTGATAGAATAAATCTACTTGGAAACTGAGGAAGTTTCGCGGCGATCGAGGATGAAGTATCCATGAGGCCATTATCAAATTTACAACTTTTTGGTGGACAAAACATCTTTGAATAAAAAATGCTTCAAGTTGTCGATGATGTATAAGACGTTCTTTTGATTAAAATGCTTCAAGTTGTCGACAATGTATAAGAAAGAATCCCAACTTAAACCTAAACTAATTGTTAAAAAAAAGTAAATAAAATTACAGTAACAGAATTCCAATTATATCAAAAAGAAAAGAGTATAAAATCTATAATCTCTACACCAGTAGCATTTAATTTTTGTTGCTATACATGTTTTATTTTGTTTTGATAAAGATATTATACATGTTTTCCACTTATTTCTTCAATTAATGAGTTGCATATGTGTATATATATGTCTATCACTAACATAAGTTGTGGTACATATAAGTTGAATTTGGATTCAAGTCACACACATTTAGAAATTCTGAAAACAATTCGCTTGTTTGTTGACATATGATAATGCGATTACAGCACTTCTGTGTTTTTCCTTGGTAAGAAAGAGAAATAGATTAAACATTTTCCAGAGACCTTTCTAAAACATTTTATAAGGTATATAAACAACTATTTATATAACTAGTGGGATTCTAACTATTAAAAATCGAAATTAAGTACTAATTTTTGGAAAACAAATTAATCATTTAATGCGAGTGCAATTAAAATCGTAAGTTTTTTTTTCCTTTAATTATGGCACGCCTATACAAATATCATCTGACTATTGAACCGCCATAAGGCCCATAACTGATGTCTATATAAAATTTCTTGTAGAATTCACAATATCGTTGTAATCAACTTGCAACTTTTTTCCAAAAACTTTTGTTAGCGCATAAAAAGGTTATAAGAATAATTTGACGAGAGCTATTTCTTATCCAAGTCTTTACGTTTGAGTATTATTCAACCTATGATCTTGATTCCTGAAATGCTTAATTATTTTTTGTGCCTAATAAAACTTAGCCCTAGTGTAAGCAACAGAAGCGGAATATACTTATGAACTCATGTTATGATTTACTAATCAATACGTCATAAACAAAAGAAAATATAGTAGTATCAATTAACTATAGTTATGTACATATCCTTAAAGTTAAGTTTTACTACTTTTATTTGTACAAATCTAATGTAAAGATCAATTATATGTATGTACCATATCATTTAATTTACTTTATAAATTAAACAACTATTAAATTTTTATGGCACTGCGAAATATTTTTTTAGAAAAACAAAAAAATTACTAAAGATAAAAGTGATGATATATATTTTAAAGTTCCGCTAGATAAGCACCTAGTATATATTTAATTTGTGATTTTAGAAAATCAATCTCTCAAGAGTCAAGAGCATCATGACAGATTGAGAAAAATATGTCAAAAAAATGAAACAAAGAGGACAAAGTAGTGGAAAGACATAAAAAACAAAAAGCGCCCGAGTAACAAATTAGAAAAGTTTGTTTTGGGTTTACGTAATACATATACGAGTTGTTTATTCTTGTTTTATTATATGTTTGTTTGTGAGGGGAGAATGTGAGGAGAGGATTGAAACACGACTGTAGAAAAGAAGACAGACAATTGAAGACAGATCTTATCTCTATCCCTCCCACGACTCTTCTCTTTGGAAACACAAAGCTATTTGTGTTCTTCTTAAGTAATTATTTTCCCTGAGAAATCCTTTTATTTATTGTATCGTTTCACATAAAATAGTCAGAGACAAACAATTTTCGAAAATTTACGAACAATACGTAAACTTTAATGAGATGTGTCATGCACGTGATGAAAAAACTAAATAAGGAAAGGCTGTACATAGAAATCTTCTTGGTTAAGAGACAAAAGATCTTTTCTAGGCTTTGGTCCATGTATCTGCATTCCTTTTTTCTCTTTTGCTTTTCTTTTTCCATATTAAAAAAAAATACAAAATTCCAAATATCTGCATAATTATTCAAAGTAAAGTAGGCTATCTTACTATTTCTGGAATTATATGATATTTTCTCATCTAGAAATATGGTTTCTGTTAATTTAATTAACATAAACGCTGAGAATTCAACCGCAGGAAATTGTAGGGTCAAAATTTTCAATTACAACGAAATTAAAAAAATATATTAAATTGTAGTAAGAAAACTAGATGTAATGTCAGTTTGTTTGTAATACAAATGTGAGTAAGTCAAAACTAACATAATTAAGAATGAG
This sequence comes from Nasturtium officinale, assembly GCA_963854855.1. Lineage (NCBI taxonomy): Eukaryota > Viridiplantae > Streptophyta > Magnoliopsida > Brassicales > Brassicaceae > Nasturtium > Nasturtium officinale. The sequence continues at coordinate 4,106,923 of OY978504.1, forward strand.
GTAATTGAATGATTTGTTGGGTGGTGAATGGAATGCACGTGCTTGAGAAGTTAGTAAGTAAGCTATAGAAAATGAAGGATAATGCGATAACATGTGCCTTATCCCGACAAAACACATCTCACATGTAGACCTTACATACACATATGTATCATATAATGAAAGCCAAAATGGGAAATCTACACACACTAAATTACCAGGAAAGCCAGAATGGGAAATCTACACACTAAATTACCAGGAGATATTACATCCCTATTATTTATATATTAATGTCATCGACCTTTTCATATATATATTTTCTGTGTTTTGGAATACGGTAAACTTTTAACATTTATATGAGAAATATTAAACTAATTTCCATTTTATGGATTTTATAATATATGGTAGCTTCTAGCCTTCTACTGAATTAAATTGATGAGTTCACTTTTTAATTATATCATTTTTACATCGAGGATTCGAGATTTATATGTCCAATTATATACGTAAATTACTAAAGGCATAGTTGATAGTATTGAATTATAGATCATTTGCTCTTTCTTTGAAACTTATATATAGAAGGCAGATACATGTACCCACTCTAAAAGAAGCATTTGTATCTCAAACAATATTTTGCCATCCTTTCTCGTCTCTCTCTCTCTCTCTCTCTCTCTCTCTTTCAAATGTCAATAAACCAATACTCAAGCGATTTCCACTACCATTCTCTCATGTGGCAACAACATCAACAAAACGACGTCGTCATAGAAGAGAAAGAAGCTCTTTTCGAGAAACCTTTAACCCCAAGTGACGTCGGAAAACTCAACCGCCTCGTCATTCCAAAACAGCACGCCGAGAGATACTTCCCACTGGCGGCTGCTGCCGCAGACGCGGTTGAAAAGGGACTTCTACTCTGCTTCGAGGACGAGGAAGGTAAGCCATGGAGATTCAGATACTCTTATTGGAACAGTAGCCAGAGTTACGTCTTGACTAAAGGCTGGAGTCGATACGTCAAGGAAAAGCACCTTGACGCCGGCGACGTTGTTCTCTTCCACCGCCACCGTGCTGACGGGGGAAGATTCTTCATTGGCTGGAGAAGACGCGGTGACTCTTCCTCTTCGTCCGACTCTTTTCTCCCTCTTCAATCCAATGCCTCGCTTCAATATTATCCTCATGCAGGTACCCTTTTCATTTTTTTTTTTTTTATTGGTTTCACTTACTAGAAATTGATATTTATCAATAGGATATTTGACATTTAAAGAACCAACTATGCTTAAAATTAATTAACATTAGAGTAAAACTACTTGTTCCCACATAGCTTAGCTAGATTAAGATTATTAACTAATCCATTTCCTAATACTAATATAGAGAAAAAATTGTGTAAATTGGAAAAGAAGTCCATTGTGTCGCTTCTAATTTTTGTCAACGTATAATTCATTTTCCATTCACAATTGGGCAGATAACGGAATAAAAATTGAAACAGTAATGTTTATGTATAATTATTTATACAGCTCAAAATCTATCTCATGAAATATTTGAAGTTACGTGACCCAATTGAAAAACTCTTATCTTGTTTGGGTTTGTAATGGCGCGTGAGCGTAGACGCGCATTAAAGCAGTAGAGAAGTAAAAATAAAGAAATGATGGAAGCCCTTAGAAACAGAATCGGATTCGTATTATCTGCACTGCGTGACATTTGTTGAATATCATCCTTACACCTCCTCTTTCTACATTTTCATTTTTCTTTATATATATATATATATACACCCACCCATTTTTCTATTTGTTTCCTTATCCTCGGACCGTACTCACTATATTTTCCGAATGCATTCATCCGCTAAAATTCGATTTAAGACATTCGAAACATAGTTTAGAGTATATTTATTTGCAAATGTATATCATGTGATGGAGACATAAAGATTTGTAGTAGCAATGTAATATATATATATATATATATATAATGAAAATAAATGTGACGTCTCATTGTGGTAAAGCTTGTCATCTAAATACTACCAAAATTGGAAATTCTCTTCCGATTAAAAGTCTTTGGGGAAAAATATGTCTAAAAGTCTCTGTAGTTATCCACTATAGATTCCTCGATTTCAAATTCTACATGAATTTATATATAGTTTAATGTTAGTTAATTTTATGACAGGGGCTCAAGCGGTGGAGATCCAGAGAGGGAACTCCAAGACATTGAGACTGTTCGGAGTGAACATGGAGTGCCAGCTAGACTCGAACTGGTCTGAGCCATCCACACCTGATGGGTCCAACACATGTCCACCTAATCACGGCCAGTTTCATTTCTACCCTCAACAACAACACTATTCTCCTCCGTACTGTATGGTACGTTTCTTATTTTAAATAAAGATTTAACTTACTCTGTTTTCGTTTTATTGAAGTCGTTATAGAGTAGTCAAAGATCAAAGTAAATGTCCATATCATTCGAACCAACATTTTGAGTCTCTCGTTCACGCGTTTTCATAACCAGACCAAATTATTTGAGTTGGTTTGACCCTTTTCCACTTATAATTACCGAGGCATTATTGTCGGTTGTTACTGTATCTATACGTTCGTTTACCAGAATATATCTTTTTATTCACATGTTTGAGTTTTATTTAGAAATTAAGAATAGGAACATATGGTCTCTCTCTTTTTTTTATTGGGTTGAGGAAGACATTAGAGAGTGATATGAACTGTTCATATATCACGCTGAGGGGTCTATCCAAAAATCTTATCCCAAAAAAAATGCGGTCCATTATTATTTAAGTTAATTGTTAATAATACTATACGTGTTTGTTATTGTTAGGCATGTTTCTCGTTTATATCATATGCTTTTGGGTCTTCAACACCAATAATTTTGGCAATTCCGTCAAACTTTTCTTCTATTCCTAATCTTTACACATGATGACATGAATAAGTATAACTCATGTGTCGATCGTTACGTGTGTAATTATATGTTTAGACACATATATGTCTTGTTTCCCATATCTATTATTGGATTTCGTACCGATCAAATAAAATCTTCTCTTTGAAAACGAACATATTTGGATTTTGGACATATTCTTGGCCAAGTGTTGCCTCAATAATTAATATTTTCGATCATATTCTTTTGGTAGATAATTTACATCTACAGCTAATATATATGTCTTTATACTGGCTAGATAAGTCAAGAAATTGGAAAGTCTAATTGATACATTTGCAAGGACTTAGATATGCGGTTTTTTTAAAAGACTTTTATATTTGTTTTGTAGGACATAAGTTTCACAGGAGATGTGAACCGGACGAGAAGCCCACAATGATAAAAAAAAAAGCAGCTTCACATGTGGTTCCTTTCATGTTGTTTTAGATGTTGATTCATTAATTTTGCAAGCTTATTTATGTATTATCTAAAGTAAATCGTATTGATTCGTCGTTGAATCTCTCTCAATTTTTCACTCTCTTCTTTTTCTTCTTATGTATTAGATTCTTTTATATAGCTAACAATTGTATAGTATTTAAAGTTCTGGCTGTTCGAAATTTATCTTTTCTGTTTCTACGTACTTTATTATCCCTATCATACGGATGCAAATATCAACAAATTACATAAACATTGAGGAAAATTTCAAAAATTCATCTAACTGATCATTGGTTTTGCTGAAATATCTTTACCAGTAATTTATATTAACTTTAATATACCCAAATCAAAAATTTCAAGGCACAACATATTTATGTACAAAGTAAATTAAGCCAGCGGTTATCGTTGACATTTGATGACGGTATAATTTCATAATCTTTAGTGTAATTTATAAATAACTAGTTTCTTGAATCTGTCATAATTTTAGTGAAGAAACACCCAAGTATATGACAAAGACACAAAAATGTTTTTGACTAAACACTACAAGAAGATAGCTTTCATTATCTTAATGATGGATTTTAGCCACAAAATAAAATTTTGCTATCACTAAAATTGTGGTCTTCTGCGACGAAATAACGACAAAATATTTGTTGATTTACGATAAAATTAAACCGAGACTCTCAAACTTTCATCCCCTAAGTGTGTGAAGCTCATAAATGGGCCATAATGGTTCAACTCGTTACTACTCTGTAAAACTATATGACCCAAATGGCCCAAACTATTTAAAAAAGATTTAAGTTTGGAAACGAGTTTATCCCGAAAACCGAATAAACCTATCCGTGTTTCCAAACAAGTCTCTAAATGGTATCAGCAGAAACCCCTCTAGGGCTTAACTGTTCAAGGCAAACAATATTCTTGTCTTCTGGTTTGGTTTGTTTCTCAAGGAAAAAATTTCAACTTTCTTTCTTTTTGTCAATACCAAGAGATATGTTTTCGATCTTAAGCTGATTCTTCTCGCAGCGGCTAATTCTAGTGCCGCTTATATACTCTGTTTCTTCACAAAATTTGTTCTACAAAAATTACTACGAAGGTTGTTGTAATGGCGAGTAGGAAGCTGGTTCGAGATTTATTGATTAGAAAGCAGCCTCTTTTTCAGCAATTGGCGTATCAACGGGTTCGTGTTTTTGGTGAATTTGTTTCTAGTGATTGTGATTACGAGCTCAAAAGTGGGAGCTAATTTGGTTTGGTTATTAATTTTGTGTTTTGATTTAGAGAGTGGGAGCAAGACTAGGACTTTTGTCGGAAAATGGTTATGTGGGTCATCGCCGGTTTAGTGTTTTCAGTGAGTTTTCGAAGAAGTTTAAAGGGGAGGTTGATAGGTAAATCATTTTTAATGCAAATATTGTTATGTATCTGTGGCTTGTGAACCTGAAAGCTAAATTCTTTTTGTTTATATTTTTTGTTGTAGCAATCCTGAGTTTCAGAAAACAGTGAATGAGCTGAAAGGTGTAAAAGAGGACCTGAAAGTTAGGTAATTTACATTTGTAATTGCATTTGACTTAAGAGAGAGGTTTATTTGGTTGTTTAAGGAAGCTTATGAAATGAAATGGCAAATGCAGAACGAAAGAGACGACTGAGAAGCTGTACAAGCAAGTTGATGGAGTCTGGACGGAGGCTGAATCTGTGGCCAAAAAGGTATGCTCTAGTAATTCTTTGAAAGATAATATTGTATTTGAAGTACAAAGACTTTGTAAGCTGAGTTGTGTCTTCCTTGCTAGTTTTGCATAGTTGATATCCCTATTTTAAGAATGTGCTTTCCTCTCTTGGTAACTAAATTATTCTAGTGAATTTTGTTCGTCGTAAAGGTGCTGCTTACAAAACAGTTTGACTGTGCAGGTCTCTTCAAGTGTGAAAGACAAGTTCACAGCAGCCACAGAAGAGGTCTTACTGGAATCACACTTCTTTTGTTGTTCTTTCAGTGATTATTTCTGGCATTTTTTTGTTAACTTGGTTATGGTTCTTTGTGGGCAGGCCAAGGAGTCATTCAAGTTCGGAAAGGAGGAGAATGCAGAGTCAGCAAGTTCATCAGGCACAGGAACCTCTGAAGGAGAAAAGCAGCAGCAATCAGGTACTACGGAGGAGCAAGATACATTTTTTGGAAAATTCAAGTCAAGCATTTCTTCGCCAAAGCTATCCCAGACTTTCGACAAGTTGAAGGAAGTCAAACCCCTGTACTTTGCAAAGAAGGGACTTGACATTGTTAAGGATGAATTGCGTGGGAACCCATCTAAAAAAAAGCACTTGGAATATACACCTCCCCCACCATTCACAGGTGAGAGGAGTACAAGAACGGAAATGGTGGTTACGCCAAAGAAACAATCTAAGTGGGAATCCTTTAAAGAAAAGGTAAGTGGCCCTCTATGTCTTGTCCAGTAATGCCATGTTTTAATCGGCCCTTGTTGAGTGTTTTCCTTAAATTTGTTTAGATGCAAGGTTATCCTATATTTAAACGTCTAAGCGGGATGAGTGAGCCTGTTGTCAGCAAGAGCCAGGAGGTAATGAACATCTTCTATTAACACATTTTGTTCAAATATCTTATCTTTCATTACTGTCGTTGCTGATACTGCTTTCTTATCATGTAGATTGCAGAAGATGTGAAGGAAATATGGGAAACCAGTGATAATCCGATTGTTCACAAGATTCAGGAGTATGCTCTAAGCGCTCCCTTACCATATTCCTTCAAGATTATCTTACGTACTACAACTTAGAGATATGTGCATTCTTTTGTTTGGCAGCATTAATGCGACTGTCTTTCTGGAAACAGATTCTGCATCAACATACAAAGAGATACGCCGCCGAGATCCGTAAGTTTTATAGAGGCTGATTATTGGTTTGAAGATGTTTCCCTTGTAATCATATTTCTTATCTCTTTCATGGTCAGATCATTCTCATTGCCAGAATTTGCTGCAGAAGTTCAGGAAGCCATCAGACCAGTCTTGAATGCGTATAGCAAGGTGAATCTCGGGTTTTGAAGTAGATCATCTCCTCCTATCCTCGTTTTTGTTTCCTATAACTAATTTCGATATCTGTGCAGGCAGATATTGAGAGCTTGAAGAAGTATTGTAGCAAGGAAGTGATTGAACGGTGTGTAGCAGAGAACAGAGCTTACCAAAGTCATGGTTATTTTTCCGATTACAAGGTAAAGTTTGCGTTCTTGTTTCATCCAAGGGATCTCCGGTTCTCATGAAATCATGTAAAGCCCTGAGTAAGTTGCTTTATTTCGTGGTGCGTAAATCGTGCAGCTTCTGCATATATCTGATGTTGAAGTTCGAGAGACAAAGATGGTGGAAAGTTACCCAGTAATCGTGGTCCAGGTAATGATCTTATTTTTTTTTCTTCTGAGGCCATCTTGTAGCTAAGATTTGGATGTGATGGATTTTATCATATTTGATGTCAGTTTGTAACGCAACAAATCTACTGCGTTCGCGACAAGGATGGCAAAATCCAAGAAGGAAGCCAGGTAAAAAAGAAACTGTGAATCAAAATGGTAAGTGAAATCCAACAGTTGTTTAAAGAATTTGTTAGTTGTTGTTGTTGTTGTTGGATTTAGGACACGATACTGGCGGTGTACTACAGATGGGCAATGCAACAAGTGGAGGCAGCAGAGTTAGAGGAAGAGGCTATTTATCCCATTTGGAGGCTCAGAGATATACAGAAAAGTGGTGTTCTAACTCTCATTTAAATCCTTTCCTCATCTTTTCACATTTTTATATAATAAAGCTAAGCCTCTCTTTGCAGTGTACCAATATCATTTACTCAAAACTTGTTCACTCTTCAAATTTTATTTCTTTGGTTTTCTTTTTCTCTCGGGAAGGAGTCAGTTTTGACAAATACAGAAATACAGTTCCCAAGTCTTGTTTACCAAGTTTGATGTTTTGTATGTGTCCTAAACAGGCTAAATGCTCTTTGATTACTAGAATAACAAAACAAGATTTACAAACGAAATTAATCTACTAGAAAGTCTAGAATCATTGATCTTGTTAGTTTTACAACGATGGATTGAAAAAAGATTGTAGATGGTAAAAGTATGTTTGGGGGTTATTCTTGAAAATTTCATAAATCCATGGAAATAATGTAAAGAGTAAAAAATTAAGGGTAGCGGAAAAGAAAAAAAAGCATTGTCACTCCAATTCTGAGCAGCAGTAATATTCAACGGCCCCCAATAAGCTCGACTTTATTCTCTCACATTAGCGTATTGTATCTTCTTCTTCGCATCAGAATCTCTCTCGCTTGCTTTGAGTTCTTCTCTTCCCTCTCAAATTAAGCTCAGATCTAACAATCAATCGACTCTAACGAAACCTCACTCGATCAAATCATGACTCTTGGCTCAGGAGGATCGAGTGTTGTGGGTAAATTTTCGAATTTTTTTCCTCTCTCAAGTATCCTAGGGTTTTTGATTTTACACGAAACGAGTCTTGGGTTTTGTCTTACTTAGATTTCAATCGATATATTCTTTTTGAGTCTATCGATATATCTCTGAAAGTTTCTGTCTTTTGATTGATATGAACTCGCTCGCATAAAAATATCTCCAATATGAGAATCCCAATTCTGATTAGTGATTTGTGTTTTTGTTTCATTCACTAAAACAGAAATTTTGTAATATTTAATGAGATTAAAAATTGATAAGCTGAGCTGAGCTGATTGATGTTTACCATATGTGGTTGTTGTTGTTACAATTTAGTTCCAAGGAATTTTAGATTGCTGGAGGAGCTTGAACGTGGAGAGAAAGGTATTGGAGATGGAACTGTGAGCTATGGAATGGATGATGGAGATGACATTTATATGCGTTCTTGGACTGGCACTATCATTGGTCCTCACAACGTAGTTATATCTCTTTTTTTTCCCCTTCACTTGTGAATTATAGGACTTTGGTGTCTCCTTCTTTGAATTGTTTTGGAATGTGAAATCACTTTTTGTGAGCTCATCTAACTTGGTATTTCGTTTGTGACTTTATGCAGACTGTTCACGAGGGTCGAATTTATCAGTTGAAACTCTTCTGTGACAAAGATTACCCTGAGAAACCGCCCACTGTTCGGTTCCATTCACGTATCAACATGGCTTGTGTCAACCATGAAACCGGCGTGGTAGGAAATGTGAAGTTTTGAGATTTTGTTGCTTTTTTGAATTAGTTTACTGAATATGGTGAGTTTGCATATAGGTGGATCCAAAGAAGTTTGGGGTTCTTGCAAACTGGCAAAGGGAGTATACGATGGAGGACATACTTACTCAGTTGAAGAAGGAGATGGCTACATCGCATAACCGGAAGCTTGTTCAACCTCCTGAAGGAACCTTCTTCTAATACACTCTTAAGGATGTATCTTTGAAAAGGCTTTCTCTATTCTTGATCTCAAGCTTTTGTTTTATTACCTATAAGAAATTAAAAACAATGGTGTCTGTGGACGAATGATGGTGTTCGATTGATCATCTGTAGTTTTAATCCTTGTGTGCAAATATATCAAGAAAACGTCTTCTTGTTTCCTCATCTTCTCAATTCTCTTATTCTTTTTTACTTTTCTATACTACATCTGACTTGAAGCTTCTCTCATATGTTCTGTATACCTCATTAGAAAGTTTCTAATCGAAATGTTCAGAAAATATTTTGTGAAAACGCAATTGGATCAACACAATGCTTTGCGTGGTGATTTAGATGAAGAAATTTAGATGAGATTTGTATTGTCTGGTATGTCATCTCCACAGAGACCGTAGCGGTTTGAAACAGCCACCAAAGTGCTGATTTGTGAAACTCCAAAGCTTTACACATGTAAGGTTCTCGTTGTCACATTATGAACGAGATGGGACTAAATATGTATCTTCAAAGTAGATTCTATTTAGTAGAATATCCATGTCTCATCAAAGATATATAAACAGACTTCCAAAACTTTTTTTTTTTTTCGTCTCTCTCTTCCTCGTACGTCGTATCTGAGTTTTAAATTTCGAGTCTAATAACATCTAATCCAAAGGTGGAAGAAAGAGATAAATGAATAGCTGGAATTTGGACATAATACAGTGAAGGCTGTATTATTAGAATCATGTCAGTATGTCTCTTTTCTCATGTCCTTAGGCTTCGGAAGTGTGTGTCATATCACCGAAACAATGAGAATAAGCCGTGTGGCTTGGGGACAAGCTTTATTATTGCCTTTCTTCTACCTTTTCTCACCTCATCTCTAGATTCTTTTTTTCTGTTCCTTGTTTTCAATGTGACATTTTTTTTATTTCCATTAAAACAAGAATGAGTGTTAATATATCTTTAAACACATGAATGAGTTTTTAGAACCACAAGCACTTTAGTTAAAAGTTTGTAATGACTTCGAAGTCTATGCACATACGGTTCATGAAGCCACCACGTTTCATATCATGCGTAGAAATTATTACGACAAAATCATTAGCAACCGATGAATCAGTGAGACATGATTATAACCTTTCGTTTCTAGATACTTAATTTTATATCAAAAGAAATGTCGTTTTTAATTAATGTCATCTTTGTTTTACACTTGCTAGCTAGCGAATATCAACGATATTTTTTTGTTTGTTTCGTAGTATCTTATGAGTTATGACCAGTGATATTGACTAAATTTTGTTTGTTTTATAGTTCTAATTCCGGACATTTTTACAATTCAAATTTTAAATCAGAATCTAGTCGCTGATCTTTATTATTATCACCAACCTCTACAAAAAAATATGGTTTAGTTCGTTAGTCGCTAGTTGCTCGTTGTTTGTGACTGCAAAACAAATATGATTTTATCATCGTTGCTATTGCAATCACTAAACGAACGTAACAAGTGTCACTACAAACAGCATCATTATCTTTTAGAATATTTTTGTGTATGTAATTTTAACATTATCCAACATATGTTGCCATGTTGGATAATGTTCTAAAAATCTCTTCATTTTGTTTAACATTGATTATAACGCTTAATCACCATCGTCATCATCGTCTGTCTTCGTTTTGGCAAAAACATTTAAGATGCTTCTAAATATTAATCTTAAATTACCAAAAACATTCGAGATTTCGAGAATTTTCATGGATGGATCAAAACACTCTGAATGAGTGAAATATAGAATATTTGTAAGGCCACCAGAGATAAGAAGACAATGGTCCCAAGGAAATAATAAGGATTAGTTAGATAAGATTGGGCCTACATTGTTGAAAGCGATTATCTTAATATTTAACCTTCACATATATATGTACATTCAAACATCCAAAACAGTAACATCACATTCTCCAACTTCTGAGCTACAAATATTATATCTTTCGTATTCGTGACACCAAAACACTGTCCCCTCTTCACCACTTTAGTCAGGTCGCTGCAATTTCATGGACCCAAAATCAATCATCATTACAAAACATTAAGATATCTCAATTATTACTAAAACATGAGTTTTTCCACGCTATTAATATGTTTCAGGATAACATTTTGTGTTTAAACCTGTCGTTCCAAATACCAAACAAAACGTATATGTACATAAAGAAAAAATATATTATAAAACATATTTAGATCTGTTAATACTAAAACCAGTATTAGAGATGTTGCTATTTAAATTTGGAAACTTTGATGAAATAGTAAATACATAATAGACTGTATAATTGATTATTCTTACATATCTTGAAGTTAAAATTAAATTATACAGTGAAGCAAGACATAAATCTTTTTGTTTGGACAGGATTAGAAAGCGGGATTTTTCAAATATGTCCAAAATTGATGAGCTAACCTAAGGATAATATTACTATATAAATTTTGCATATTAGTAGAAAGGAATCATGATTTTGATATAGCGATGAACAGAGAAAGAGCTAGGATAGATTTCAAAGGAAGTGGACCACACTCTCAGCTGGTACATCCCAATTCCCACCACATGGTCCCCCTTATTTTTTTTCTATTCCACCAGCGTCGAACTTCCATAACTATTATTCTTTAGTTCTAACCATTTTAATTGTCTATTCCTAGTTACAATATACTTAGTAACGGTTTATGGGCTCATTTAGAAAAACCCAAATACTATTAATACCTATTTTTGTTGAAAATTACGCTTTCGAATCACGGTTTATCGACTTCAACTTTATGAACCTTATACTATGATCTATCGATCATCACGACTTGACCTTCGATATTTATTAAAAAATGAGAACAAGAAATAAAATGTTTGTAACTCTGTAAATGTAAATATATGTTGAAACTGTTCTGTTGAAATCTTTTAGATATGAGATCCGTATATAAGTTTTTTGCATGGTTTGTAGTTTAGACCATATATCAGATAAATATGTTATACATATAGTGTGTTCTCCTAAATTATGCAAGGGCCAAATTATCAATCTTACAATAATTAGCTTAAAGCATCGAATATTGTTGAAATGTGTCAATTCAAATGAAACGCCTGCGAATCTTCCATGAAGACCAATATGTCATAATTAAAATTTTTGAATGACATATACATACAGCTTTCAATCATTATCTTTCTTTTACAAAATCCACATTGTTTTTTCTAATACATCCCCTAATATTTCTATCATTATTTCGAAGCTTCTACTTGTATAGCACACTTTACTATTATTTGTCAATTGAGATGATTCTTAACTCTTAAATAAAGATATGATAGGGATTATGATATTTCTCCTCCCGTGTCGCAATCTCCTCACTGGCGTCGCGTGAGAAGCACGTGTTTGAAAGTTACGTGCAAAACGGAATTGGGAGACTCACATGGCCCTGCCTTGCCTTCTATCAAATATAAATTCACCGATACGATCTATGATTACTAATTTTTAGATCATGAATTTTTATTTAAATGATCTACTACATTATACAGAAAAATAAAAAAACATTGACAGTTATACTACTTTACGTGAAAAATCATTCTCACTGCGCTGAGATATTAAACTATCTATCTTAGTGTATGTAGTAAATATTTCTAGAATCGTCGGATGAATTATTGACATGAATGTTAACATACAATACACACAAATAGCTTGATATATTAATGAGAACCTATAGATAAAAATATGTAAATAGGTTTCAGGTGCGAGCAGTTTCCATGAAAGAGAACACACAAGATGTTTCCGATTCGGGGAGAAGACGTGTGATAAAATTTAGTTTTAAATACACAATAATTGCAAATTTTAGAATATTGTCTAACTTTATAAATTTTCTTTAAACCGACGTCATATCTTTTGTTTGTTGGTCAGTTGGTTGATTCGTTGGTTTAATTGGTTGTTGAGTTTTTTTTTTCCCTTTTATATAAGTATCTTTGTTTCATTTTTCCATTTAAATCATTTGTCTATCTTTGACGTCTAAAAAATTATTTGATTTTATGGATTTCGTGTCTGTTTGAGTTCTCCTATGTTGGTTTCAAATTTGCAAAATATAGCAACTATATTAAAATTGAACTTTTATAATTGGTTGATTATTTAATGCGGATTGAATTGGGTATTATTGATATGTCGGGTTTGTTCTTTCTAATAATTAAGAATTTAACTTATGTTAATATATTTTTAAACCCCAGTGTAATTAAAATGAATCGGCTTTGCTACATCCGCATTTTATATTTTTCTGTATAGCTTTGTAGAAGAAAAAATGAAAAGTATATTGATGCTTACTTATGGAGACACGAATTCGAGTTGGAACTAGTTTAAAATGATACTTGTTTATGGACCAAAAATTTAATGTGACCTAATATTTTGTCTTTCTATATAAATAACGATTACTTTCCTTGCCACGTGCAATACATTTAGGTAGTCCCCGAGTACGGAAGCTTCAATTATCTTTGAAACTGCGATCATTGACACTTAGCTAACTTTCAAAATACTTAATATAAAAATAATTCCATTCCATCTGTATATTTTAATCACTATTGTAACACGGTAAACGATGCTTAGCGATTTAAAGACAAAAAAAAAAAATCAGTCGGATTCAAACTCAATAATTAGTCTTACAATTTAAATGATATAATAAATCACTTGCATTCTTTCAGAAAAATTTTAATATTTTTTTTCATTAAGTCTAAGATTGAAGAGGCTCTGAAGAATGGAACGACGAAAACAAGAAAGTATCATTCATTATAATAAATACGAAAACAGCTTAACCGGGGAAAGGTACTGAATCATGGTATTGAATGAACCCCAACCAAACAACATTAAATTTTGAAGCCATTAATTTAATGCAACAACCAAAAAAAAAATTAATTGTAAAGAAATATAATAAGTAGACGTTAAATAAGTAAAGAAATAGACCCCACCATTCCTCTCTGTGCTCTCCCCTTCAAACCTTTAAAATCTTCCCTCCCTCACTCCATTAACTTCCTCAGTTTCTTATTTTGAATCCAATTCCCAAACATACAAACAAAAGAAAGAATAACAAGAAAATCAAAATTATTTTCTTTTTCTATTTTTTTTCAAGAACTAGTCAGCAAACAAAAAAAAATGAAACTCCCATTTCTAATTAAGAATAACTCTTCATCTTCATATTCTTCAAACTCGAATTCAAATGCATCATCTTCTTCATGGCCATGGCCTTCTTGTCAACAAGACCCGAAAACCACATCTTTCAGAGCCACCATCACTTTTACCAACCCTATCCACGTCCAATACGACGATGAGCTCTACCCTCCAGAGATTACAGACTCAATAGAGAATGTGATAAAAGGGCTAAGATCATCAGAGAGACTCATCTTCGAAAGCAAAGGAGAATCCAACTCTATACTTGAAGAAGCTACGACTAAACGAGAAGAAGAGAAAGAAGAAGAAGAAGAAGAAGAAGGAGGAGGAGGAGAAGAAGAAGGCTTCATGCTCTTGTTTTTGGAATCAAACGACCCTTATTCTGATTTCAAGAGATCCATGGAGGAGATGATTGAGGCACACGCGCTTCACCATGACTGGAAAAGCCTCGAGAATCTTCTCTTCCAGTTCTTGAAAGTCAACACCAAGACCAGCCATCGATACATCTTTGCGGCCTTTGTCGATCTCCTCATGAATTTAGCACTACTCACGAAAAAAACCGTCGTCATCGATAACAACACTTCTAAAGACGACGGCGTCTCGGCCTCACGCGCCTCCGCTGCCGGAGAAGCAAGCACTTCTTGTTGTAATAGTATGAATCTTGGCGAATCTCCGTTCTCTCCGTTGTCATTCTACACGTCGTGTTCTTCTTATTCCTCCTCCGATGAGACTTCATCGACTTCCGTGCGATTCTTGCCATTGTCTTCGTTGTCAGAGATGGATGAGAAGACTAAAGACATTTTGGTTTAGAATGCCTTATGTTTCCTTAATTCATTTGTTCTTTAGCGTTATTAAAATTTGTGCAGACTCGTAACATTGGCTATCCTGACTACAAATGCTGAATGGTATTAATGTTATATTTGTACGTATTGTGCATTTGTGGTTAGCTTTTAGTTTTTTCAATCATGTGGAAACTTGTAATCATTCGGAACTTTTTTTTTTTGTGTTAGAAACAAGATTTGGGCCATTAAATCGGATAACTAGTCTCAGTTTTTGAGGCAACGAAGAAAAAAGAAATGATCATAACTATGGTCAATAAAATAAAAACATTTATTTAAAATAAATAATAGTAAATTGTTATACCTTGCAGTCAAAACCTAAATATAAAAAAGAAGAAATTTTGATTATTGACCAGAGTTGAAATCTGGATACTAGGATGAACCTAGGAAGTTATTTAGATAAAATTTTCACCTGCAAAAGTTTGGCCATTTTTGAATTGAATAATAAATGTTGTTTTAGAGTTTTACTTTTTTCATAAAGAACTCCCTTGTTTCATAATAAATGTTGTTTTAGAAATTTAAATTTTTTCATTACAAGTGTTATAGTTTATGCTTTCTACTATTACCCTTACTATTTTAATATATCGACCAATGAAAAAACATATATGATATTAATATGGTAATAATAGTTAAAATAGATAAATTCATGTTTCTTAATTAAGGTACAAAAAAATTAAACTGAAACAGGGAGTACTGTATTATATACATATAAAAATAAATTAACCTTTGGTTGAAGGTTGGATAGGCTGAGAACGCGAAAACAGTGAACATCTTCGCTTCAACGGCAGGTTTGGCTTTATCATAAGACATGTGGGACTTTGAATCTGTGACACAATTCTACGAGATTGTCTCCGTAATGGCATAAGTCTATATTTTACAACAACAAAAATTAATAATATCATAACTAAATAACATGGGATGAAATTATGTATGATTTAATTAATCTCTGATATCGATTTTGATAGATCTTATCTGAGCCGTTGGGTTTGAATTTTACTGTCTTTATTTGTGTGGCAGGTTTTTGTCTTATAAGAGACCTGGTTCATAGTAAATCCAAAAATAATTGTGACTGCAGAAAAAAAAAAACAGAAATTCAGACTACTATAAAATATTGGATGCTGCAAGATATACCTGCATCTGCCCTTTTTAAAAGATCCTGCAACTCTGTATTTTCTGTATATATAATTATTAATGTTTAAAAAACATTTTCCAATTAAACTAATTAGTCAGTGATCCAGCCTTTAAGTCTATGAACTAGCACAAGCTAATAATATATTAGAAAACAAAGTTATATTACTAATTCAATTTGTGAATGGTTAAGAGTCATCTAAAACCATTTACATCCGCCGCTAAACTACGAAATTTCAACCTATAAATCAAACACCAATATAACACATAAACCACATTTAGAACACTTAAAATAAATCAACATAATTATGTTGAACTATGAATTTTAGTAGTCATCAATCGCTAAATAACATGGTTAGGTTTGTCTTAGTTTCAATGATTAACAACATGCAATATGTAGATTTGATTTCTAAAGATGATATATCGACAATACTAATACTAATCACTTATTTAATATTATGATTAAATAGTATTAAAATATTGTTTTAGATGTTTGTAGTATAAAAACTGTTCTTAATATAGATAATAATATATGATATTTAAAATTAGTGAAAATCACATTCAACCATTATTGATTTCCGTAACAAAATAAATATTCTTTATATATATTAGTTTTAAAACTAAACATCGTTTTAGGATTTAAGTGTAAAGTTTGACATGAAGATCTGTAAAATAGATTTAAACTTAACAAAAGAAAAAATATAATAAAACTTTAAGTATGTAAGAGATAGAAGAAAAAAAAACCCAAATTTTAAAAGAAAAATGTAATCTAAAGTTTTCAGGGCGGAGATGATGACAAGAATTTCTCTGGCAAATACGAGAGTGGATCGAATGGCTCGAACCAAGCCTCCATCCTTTTACTATCATTTAAAATATCATATAGTCACCAATTTGCTGTGTTTGGGAACTAATATTTGCTAGCGATACTGACACTAGAAAATTTGCAGTTGATTATAATCAACGACGAGGCTCAGATCCAACTTTAGGAATATTGTTACTTTTTTTTTGAAAACATGAAATATTTTACTATTTTATGGATGTGTGATGGTTTGAAACTTTAAAAATATAAACTAATTTCCAAACTTGAAAATAAAAAATATAGTTGAGCATATTGTTCAATTATATAACAAACAATTCTAATAAAGTTTCATAACTTAATGGTTAATGCCAACGCTAGTTAAGATAAAGGCAATTACTTCTACTGTTTTTTTTATAAGCAAATTACTTTTATTAATGTGAAAACAAAATATTGTTAACTTTCTTAGAGTAACTCCAACCCTTAAAGAACATTTTTTGAGTTTCTTAACAATATAATATTGATATCTTTTAAAATTTAAATTATATAATTAAATTTTAATAATTTTTAAAAATGCTGACCATTCAAAAATTGACACTTATTAAAGAGGTGGTTCTAAAATATTGTAAAGAAGTTCTATTTTAAAAATTTGTATCTAAAAATTTAACCACTTTCTATTATTTTTTATTTCTTTAATTATTTAAATATATAAAAACTCTACTTTAAAACCTCCAATAGAGATGGTCTTACTCTCTACGTTCGAGATTAATATTTCTTCAGTGACAACTATTCAAATCTAAGAAGCTTCTAACTTTTGTACCAGAAGACAATTTAATAATATTTCTATTCAAACTCATCGTCCATCCTGTTTGACATATATTTCTTTTCAGCATTTATATTTTCCACTTCCCTTGGATTTTTGTTACAAAATTACAATTTATAGCATCTGGTAACATTGAAAACACATTTCAAAATTTTAGATGCAATACACTAATATTTTTAGATGATTCTCGAAGTATAATCGCAAAAAGAGTACAACCATCACAATCACCGTCGAGTATAATAAAAGTCATTAAAGGGAATAATATAAGAAATTAAAAATATGTGCATATATCTATGATAAATGGGTTGGGTCCAAAATTTCAGGACGTGTTTTGCTCTCTTGAAATTCAAAGTTCACATTTATTAGAAAGACCAAAGCTCATGTTACCAAGCAACACCTCCTTGGTATTGTCTTTTTTTATTATTATTCTCATTTCTTCTGGTATTACTATCATAGATTAGCCAATGCAAATTGCAAAGTAATTCGTTATGGAAACTTAAGAAAAAATCAAATTCAGTGACAGTCTTCTTTAGTTCTTTATAGTGCGTAATAGTCTTACAGACTAATAGTGTTTGTTAATAAGTTATTAGATAAATACACTAAACCATCCAAATGTGGTGTGGTCTTTGCAAAAATAACACAGTTACTATTTACCAAAAAGGAAAAAGAGGCTCATGATTATTTGCGTTATTTCATTTCCATCAATTTAGTTATTTACTTCAATACTCACAAACGTTATACACCTAATTTTATCAATAATTTTATCAATAATTCCATAATTCCATAAACGTTAGAAGTTACTGTTGTGACCTGTTATTTTCACCTATTACTAATAAAAGTTGTTCACCTGCTTTGGAAATAATCATGTACTCTATGATTTACCACTCACACTGAAACTTTTTAATCTAACGAACGTTTTAAGTCGGATTAGAAGTTGAATAAAACTAATTTTTAGACCGTGGTTTTTTTTTGTCTAACTCAGTTTTTAAACCAAATCCACAAAAAAACTAACCAGTTCATTCCGATTTTATTTATTTTGTCTAATCATGAGCTCTCGTTTTTTTTTTGACCGTTTCGTCACTCAATTCGAACCTGTTAACAGTTTATTTAACCAATAATTTACCAAGTTTATCTAAATTAAATGGGTTTTAGTAAAAATGTCAAAATTCTAGGAAAATGGAGATACAATTAATGGGTTTGTAAATTGTAATCCAATTGTTTTGTGAGGAATGATGTATTGGGTTTCTCTAAAACTTTTGGTTTCTCTAAAACTTTTGGACAAGTAAAAGCCTACAGGTCTGTCTGTTACTTTGTCTGACTTCCAGTAATCAAGTACATCCGAATCATGATTCCAATGGTGGACTCGTCTTGGTTTGCTTACACATCACCGTCAAGCCAGTTGACTTTTAATTTATACCGTTGGTTACTGAGATTTAGTTTCAACGGGTATTTCATACCCTTTAGTCTTTAACTCTTTATATACTTTTTTCAACGGGTATTAGTGTACTATATTTTCCTTCTCATTCTGTCACATTTTCAATACTTCATCCATTTTATAAAAAGTTGTTTTAAAAACTATACTATCTTTTTATACATCATGAATTTTTTTAATTTTTTTTCTATAATTGATTTTTAATCAAAACCAATATTTTGTAATTAATTTAAATTTTACCAAAAAAATATTATTACGTTTGATTAATAGTATATCAAGAAGGGTATGTTTCTAAATTTAAATCATTTATAATATACGTAAAGTATCGGACAACAATTTCTGTGAAGCAGAAATCATAGGGGGAAATAATAATTTTTTTGCCAAAAGATTGCATTGTAAACACACAACAACATTTATAATAAATCAATTTAAAGCTCTAAAACTACAAATAAAATAAAATAAAAACTATAAATATTATTTTTGTTTTAATAAATAAATGTCGTTTAAAGTGTGTATTTTATTAACAAAGAAAAAGGTGGAAATTACCAAATGATACAAATTTAACGAGAACAAAAATTAGTAGACTATTGACTTGAAATAAATGGCAACTTAAAAGAGTATGATCGTATTCCACTGACTCTATGAAACGGCTGGTCTAACGTAACAAACAGCCCGTATTGTTCAAAAGCCCTTAAACTGGTGTGGGCCGAATCCATTTTGCAGTTATAGGGATCGAATTTTAAAACGTTAGTCTCGCAGCTCTCGATACGATAAATTGTTTTGAGTATTGTAACGTTTTATAACATATGCTCGACAAACTCACATCAATACAGTATACGACCTGATCCACGTTTATACGATCTCTGACATATTAATCTTCACACTCCAATCAAATCGCTAATAGATGATTTCTAATTTCTTGTCAAGTGCACAATAATCTTCAAACACTCAACCCTGGATTGCTAGAATTTATAGATTGTGAGAACCATCAGTACACATTTTAATTAAGAAATTATTGTGGCCCAGTAACTGATTTTTTTTTTTGAGAAATTAGATTTTGTTTCATTGTGATTCTAATCGTAGTTAGTCATTTTTGAACGTTTAAGCGACAGAAATAATCCGGATTTTCAAAGACGCTAGAGATTAGTTTGAACTTCAATTCACTTCATGAATTCAGGTTTATAATTAAAAAAAATCTTTGGTAATGATAAAAATTTAAAAGCTAGAATTTCAGAAATTGTAAGAAAAATTTCTCTGACGCTATTAATGGAGGATCACGAGAATCTCATATCGTTAATGCTCCTTTAATTTTTTTCCATTTTAAAGTCACACATTTCTGAGCTTATAACTATTGCTAGCTGCTGGTTAGTCTAACCTGAAATTTACTACAATATTGATTACAATATTTACTTTTGGTAGTTGGGTCATATATTTATAGTACCATTGATTATTCATTCAACATTAATATGAATGCGTTCATTAATATGAATGCGTGTATTGATAGTCATAAATATTAATATTAATGCGTGTTTGTATATACATATATATACAGTCTAGTTGGAACAAGTGCAGATGGAATTATATTTAGTTTTGATTAATTATAGAAATTATATATATTTTAGATTTTTCTAATTTAGTTATGGGATTTTTTTTTTGGACTTTTGCGATGGTAAATCAGTGTTTCTAATTTCTAATATATAAATACCCGAACAGATCCATCTAAACTTCAATGTTTTACGAGTTTATTTTCCGAAGATCTCTGTGGTTTTTAGACCAGACGAGTCACGAGTCATGCAGCCAACACAATTTAGTCAATAAAAAAAACTATTATTAGCAAAGATTGTAAACTGGATCATTTTGATCTCAAATGAGTAAGGTATAGACATAAATTTTAGAACATACAGAGGTAAATTAGATATTTAATATATCTCAATAATTTACATTAAAGTTTAAACAAAACAAAAAAAAATCTTTTAAATTTCACTTTACATCAACTGTTTGCACACAGTTTTGCTTCACACTTTCGTTTTGTAAACTAGATCCTAATGCTGATATAAAATTGCTAAAATAATAATTGGTTTTACGAAAGGCCTATTTTTTTTGATAAGTCTGAAATCATAATTTTACAAATGGCATGAAATATTATATTCGATGATATCTTTAATTAATAAAACAGTATAATCAAACTCCGTAATTTTTTCTAAAGCTTGGAACAGTTTAAAATTAGCGAAATATATTATTATTGAAAAGCAACATAGCAAAACAATTCTTTAGCAGTTTAGCTCTTAAACTGTTGGGAGCTTTAGGAATTTTTTTATGGAATTTGATCATTTAGATCTTACGTTTGATTTGATAAGAATTTATGTGTATTACCGACTTAAATCTAAAATAATGAATGCATGTACCACTAATGAGATCAAATAAGTTAATAATTAAAAAAAAAACAATTGTCTCGTCTATGGATTTTAGTAGGTTGGCTTATTTTTATTCATTTATTAATGATTTAAAAAATCACTTACATTTATTGAACAGTGAAATGTGCACAAAATTCATTTTTGAGGTTATATATATTCTACTTTATTTATAAAAATAGAACATTCTCTTAACTATATTCTACTTTGAAAAATTGATTTGTGAATTTTCATTAAACTTGGTTACACAAAAAAACATTACTTTTTCAATGGTTAGTTTAATTTTAAAAACACTATTTCCTAGTTTTGGCTAAGATTTTCAGCTTGGTAAGTGTTTTCACTCAAATAAAGTTCTAAACTTTTCTTGTGCCATTTCGTTAAAAAAAAAACTATTTTAACATATTCAAGGATGAATTAGAAATTAGTGGGTCAGTGAAAAATTAAAGAGCTTGGGGACCAATGTTAACTCTCATACAACAAAAGTATTAAAATGTAGTTTCTTGAAATGTCTGTAGAGTTGAGTGGACCAGTAAACAAAAACATTAGTTTTGGGCAACAATAATCACAAAATACAAATAGTCAAATATTAAAAGGATGGATATTTAAAAGACAGTAAAGAAGAAGGTTCGGCCAAAGTAAAATGATACATTAAAAGCGTCTGCCTCACTATTTATTTATATGTAGTTAATATTACACCCTCTTTCTAATTATTACTAATATCAAATCCCAATGATCCCTCATGTCTTTTACCGCCAAAGCCTCAGTGTCCCTACTTCACTATGCCTGTTGTAGTAAAATGAAATACAACTATTTGAACTAATTACTTGTTTAGTGTAGTATAAAAATAATTACGGAAATTCCTTTAGTAATGTACAAGTGGTGCATTTTTTTGTCGCACTATAGTATTCTTGAGAGGGTAAAAATGCACTATTTTTTTTCTTGGTTAGTTTCTGTTGCAAATTTTCACTTTTCCATTTACATCTAGCATTGATATGAAGTCATAAATAGAGAATAAATTGTGAATATGTATAGTGGCTTAAAGCCTTAAACAAAAAAAAGGAAAAAAATTGAAACAATTTTGACTAAAATTATAAGTATACTTAACTATGATTACTTTGTTAAAATTAATAAACAGAGATATGGAGTATATATATATATATCGATTTAATGAATAATGAGTCATGTATATGGTTATTTATATGTGATCGAAAAGTTTTATATGGATGCAGCGGATAGAGCGAACAAAACCACGTGCGGATTAAACTGTTTTTTACCATTAGTTCAAATTTCGGATTAATTACGATCCTTTTTTACAAATAAATAAAGTAAAATCACATCAGATTATAGTTCATCCACTAAAAAGGTAGTTTCATCGGTCTCGTCTACTACATCCATTCAAAACCTAAGTACAATTATTGTTTTGGATCGTCTCGAAAGCTACACTCATATAATATAAAAAGTAATCTGATTTTTATTGGAAAGTTGTCTTTTAACACTCCGGCCATAGCTTGTCATGTTTGTAAATATCTATTTTTCCATGGGAAAAACACATAATTAGGGGTTTGAATAATTGGAGATAATACATAAAATGGTTTTCTATATGCAGAAAGCTACTTAATACTTGCAATCAAAATTGTAGTACCATGGCAGCCCAGATCAATTGTACATCCTGACATCTATATGTCATCCATTTTTCAAATTTGATATATCTGACATGTGCGACTCAGTCTTGTCTTATCTCCCCGTTTTCACAATCATAACCAATGATTAAAACTTGCCTTACTGAACCATCTTAGCACACGAGGATCCACTCTTCCATTATCTGATCATGCCCACAACCATTGATCATTTATTTCCTTATCTGAACATGCATGCATGATTAACTACACATACTAATCACCAATTATTTGTAATACGGGCATGATAACACTCTCAACATTATCAATCGTTTTCTTGTATGAACTATGAAATATAGTACTGATACACTTTACGATGGCTCAATATATTCTCTTCCCTGTCGATCAAATATTCAGTTCCTATGGCCATAAATACTATCAATGAAATTTTCAAACTATACAGATCATCAAAGACAATTTTTTGTTGATTAAAATTATTGAACGACCATCTTCCACGAGTCTTTTCCTGGTCTAAATTAGTCTACATTTTTTCTTTTACTTATCGAACACCACACCTAATAATTTTTATCGATTTTTATTTGAGATTAAGCGCTCTTTCCTTCAAATATATGTTTATTTTTTGTTAAACCCCCTTTAAATCATGTCCTGAGCCATCTTATAAAACTCTCTTCTTTTTATTTGTAATCAATACCATTTTTCATTTACAAAAATAATTTCGAAATATGAACGATCTTGAGGTATATATATATATATTAACTTCTAAAATGTCTCTTCTATGATTAGAGTTTATTTTTCTAGCAAACTGTTACTAAATTGTATAAATTGTCGCCCCATGGTCGATAACTAATTATGGATTGGTCACTAAATACACTGATGCCTGATATTGCTTGCTAATTAATATACTTCAAAAGTAGAACATACAGTCCAAAATTGGCAACGAAGGGTTAACAATGTTAGACTGATATACAATCCGAGATTTAAAACTCATGTACTAGCTAGCACACTGCCTAAGTCTTGGTGTGAAAATAGTAACAATCATAAATGGTGGAACTCAGCAGTCAGCACGACAACACGTAGCTAAAGGTGAATACTCATCTTAATTAGGCTAGTCCTCAACATGCTAACACATCTTTAGCTAGCATCTTAATTAGGCTAGTCTTCCAGCAAGTCTTATCAAGACATGCATGGTTTACATCTGAAGGAAATATAAACCTAACATTCTTCAAAAGTTTTTTTTTTCTTTATCAGAAAACATTGTACCTTTTTGGCTATAGAAACATTTTTTCCGACGGGGTTGTGAAGATAATTATGATTTATTGCAATTCGTACATTGATCGGTCTATAAATTGAAGAGTTAAAAATATCATTAAAATCCCGCACATAAGTACTACATAAATAAAATGGTTTCACGTGGAGTTGTTTTCGGAACCTTCACGTCATCTTCCTTACGAGAATCACGAGTGGCGCAAGATCTTTGAAACTTCCATATATATCTTTTGTCGATTTTGGGCAGAATACAAACTACAAAAATCAACTTAGAAACATGTAGTGATATTATAAAATCCTACCACAATTGTCGTTATACTTGGATTACAAGACAGAAGAAAACCCCCCAAGGCTAAAAAGTAAAGATAAGAAGTTAAAAAGCACAGACCCAATAATATATTGACACGTCGGTAGTAGGTGAAATGGATAGTCATCGTGTCAATACATTATTGGTGACGTGGCATGATTCATAGTTCAAAGAAACTTAAAATAGTTATACAAGCACCGCTAGTAGTGATTACGGTACCCACGTGAGGCACGTGAGCCATGACGGTGGACGAGTGGAGACTCTTGGAGGCCGCCACGGCGTTTCACGGCGGCAGAGAAAACTCCGTCCCAGATTTCGGAGAAAGCGCGGATGATGATACTGTGGTGGTAAGGCTCGTTGAGTGAAAGGAAGCAGTGGAGAAGCTCTCTGAGATCATCTTTGGAGTAAATCTCGTTCTCGAGAATCATCTGAAGCATTGACTGCCTGAAATCAAGGAAAGGGTCGTCGGAGTCTTTCTCGACGGCGACGGCAGCGGTGGAGGGTGTGGCAGAGGAGGAAGAGGTGTCGGAGAGCCAGTGGGAAGTGGAGGGAACAGCGGAGGAGGTGGAGGCAGTGGTGGTGGAAGAGGAGTGGCAGTGACGGTAATTAGAGTAGAGGCGAGGCTTTTTGGGGAAAGGGTTAAAAAAAGAAGACAAGTTTGAGAACTTACAGTTGCCACAGCCGACGTCTACAACAGAGACTGCCTTAAGGACCATCTTCTTCTTCTTCTTGCTTTTGCTTGTCGTCATTGTTCTCTCTTTGTGACTCTAAAGACTGTAGAGGAAATATGTTATAGAGAGAGTGAGTGGAAGAGACAAGAGAGAGTCTCCTTGGATTGGTATTAAAGCGTGCATGTGATGACTGAGATGGATTAATGAGAAGTAAACTCTTCGCAATAATTTTTAATTTGATGTTCAACAACAATTTGTAATTTCTTTTAATTTTTGTGAACATTTTTAAAGATAAGTAAATATCTATACAGTCTATATGCATGAGCATTAATTCCCCCATAGAGTTTTACACTTACTGATTCTGTAAAAGAATATTAGATAAGCCTATTTGATCAGTTAACTATAATAAACTAATTTATGGTGTCCAATTAATATCGGATTGTTTATCATGTGGGTCAAACTATGGTTTCAATATATCTATATGATTTCAATTAAAGCTTAAACAGAAAAATACTTGATTTATTTTAAAAGATCGAAGAATATTTTGCAGATGAAATCTAATTTTAAAAACGAAAAAAATAATATAAGGAACGAAAATTATTCAATATTCGTTTTGCATAATATAATGAACGAAAATTAGATCTAATTAAATCAATGCTTATATTAAAATGAACAAATCATAATTCAAGATACTTCTTAGAAACGATTTGGAAATATACTTATTTAACATTGATCGAACAGAAAAGAAGACAGCTTTCATTTTAAAACAAATTAGTAGTTTATGACGTTTTAAAACAAATTCGGATCATTTCACTTATTTTCTGAAGCATTGTATTTAAAAGAATTTTCTAAAACTAAAAACCAAATGGATAATTTGCCAACCGAGAACAAAAATTCACTTAATTCAACCCCGAACCTCATATTACTAACAATTCTAGAGCACCACCCATTTCACTCAGACAGCTTTCATGTCTTCCCGATCATGATTATCCGAAGAAAACAATTTTTTTGTATTGGGCCTTCATGAGCTTGACAAAGCGCCTTTAGATAAAAACCCAACTAAATGCCATTCCAATGGATTTTAAGTTTCAACCCAAAGGCCGTCGTTCCTAGTTCCTACCATATCCCTTTGATTTCAGCATTAGTTTTTTTTTTTACCAAAAACTAATTTTTTGTTTTTCTTTGAAACCAAAAACTTCGAATTTAAGTCCATAAATAATTTTGATCAGAGATCATACATTAAAAATTATTTTCTTGTTGTCTATATAAACTCATATTCTTAAATGTTCTTTTTCTTTAAGGGGATTAGTACATTGGTTGAGCTACTAACGCCTAATTATTATTTTAGTTTTGGTAGCCTAAAAATCAAGTAAGAGTATTTAGGATGTATGTAATTAACACCTCTACTACAACCCAATTGAGTATTGGGAATATTTATGATTTCTAATATATTGTTAGAGGCCGATGTACAGTTGAGGGTTTTATGGGAAATCCGGTAGACACTCAGGCGAATTGGCAATAAAGTTTTTCTTTTTCCATTTTGTTAAGGTTTTCCTGTAAAAAAAAAAAAAAATGAAGACTAGGGTTGCCTTAGATTATCCCCTGGATAAGGATGTTTCGATAAAAACTTAATTGATTTTAAAATATTTTAATACTGAAATATTTTTAAAATTGTATACTACTACTATTATATATAATATATAGTTTCAATGTTAAATCACGAGGATAGCCTTTGTTGGTGATAACGGTCAAACGGTAAACTCGTTCCTCGTAACCCAAAAATCAAGTAGCGTTTGTGGCAAGAAATTTAGAACCGTTTACTTTACATTTTTTTTATTTGATTATTGACGTTTACATTAAAAAAAAAAAAAACTAAACCCTGAATTATTCCAATTATAGAACTCACGCGTCTTCATAATCTTCCACCATTTTTCCTCTCTTTGAAATTCAAAGTTTTTGTTTTGTTTTCCCCTTCAGAGACACCACTCTTTCTAAATTTAGGTTTGTTTACAACAACCTAGACATTTTCAAAAAACAATTCTTATGATATACAAAATCTATGACCAATAAACATTGTTTGATCTCATTTGCAGTTTTAATCCTTCTGGGTTCCTCGGTATAAAGAAACAAACTCTACTCATTCTTCTTCATACGTTCAAGAATCTGTACGAGGAAGGGATCCCTCCTAACGTCTTTGATCTTCTTCAATAGGTTCGTTCGCATTTGGTCGTGTTATATATGATTGTTGAATTGGTTATGTCATGTTTGTGTTGAAATTTAACCAGGAAACTATTCTGATTTGGTCGAAGATGTTGGGAGATTTTATCATCAGACTCCTTGTGTACGTTCTATCATATATTACCTCTTTTAATAATATTTTCTGCAAAATATTCTCTTTGATTCATCTATATAGATAATGCTTATATAACTAAAATGGTGAGAATGGCAGATTAATATTAGGGTACACATACCCAGCATTCGAATGCTTTAAATCAGTGGAGAAGAACAAAGTTGATATTGAGGAACTCAGATTTTGGTGCCAATACTGGTATTTATTTATTTTTACACCACCATAGATATGGATATTAATGTCAATGGCCATATTGATATTGGTCCATTCATAGTTATATTATTTTATTTCGGGGTTTTGGCTTGTTTAATTTTAAAAGGTAGAATATACCAATTTTTTGTTAGGTTGGTGTTGTCCAAGTCTTTAGTTTCAAACTTTATTATATATCTATAGTGGGAATAAATGGTACAGTTCTATATAAAAAATTCTATTAGGAAATTTTTTTTTATTGAGATCGCAGTATGTAATGCACGTTTTAATGTATAGTGATAATTGATTGTCAATATCCACTGGAAAAAGTTAATTAATTCAACATTTGTGTTTAAATAACTAGGATACTTTTGGCGCTCATTTCATCATTTGAGAGGGTTGGCGATATATTTATATCATGGTTAGTAAAATCCATTCCTATTAGTTAATTAATTCTGCCTTAATCCATCTTTGTCTTAAACAGTTAAAAAAAATCATCAAATAATTGATATCTGCAATTGCTTATTTGCAGGTTACCGTTATACGGAGAGATGAAAGTAGTCTTCTTCGTATATCTGTGGTACCCCAAAACAAAGGTGAATTGACATTTTGCTTTTTAAAATATTTGCAATTTGGATACTAATTATTAATCACGATTATGAATGGTTACATTACATATGGACTAATAAGAACTGAAAAATGAATGAAGGGAACGAGACATGTGTATGAGACATTGTTGAAGCCATATATAGCTCAACACGAGACAGAGATTGACAGAAAGATAATGGAGTTACGAGCTCGAGCTTGGGATTTTTTCATCTTCTACTTCCACAACTTTGCCCAAGTCCTTTTCTTTCCTCACTCTTTTTTTTTTTTTTTTTTTATTAAGTAATTTAATTACATCATTAACAATATTAGTATAATGTTGATTCACAGGCTGGTCAATCCACTTTGATCCAGGCTTTTCAGTACGTACTCGCCCAATCGGTCCGGTTCTCTGCCGCAGCTAACCAACCGGTACTAACCTGTTGAAACAACTAGGACCAATCGGTATCTAAATGATCAGTTGACCTTTATAAAAATGTGTTTTGCCTATGAACCTTTTTCTTGTGTTCTTGCTCAGTCACCGGTAGAGATGGACAATGAACCGCAGTCACCACGGGCTCCAAGACCGCTAAACAAATCGCTCTCTGCGTTACGATCGCTAGAGAAGCAAACGAGCAGAGGGAGGAAGTGGCCGCCACCAACACCACCACCTACACCAGGCCGAGACTCAGCCGGAACATTCAACGGAGAAGATGGAGTCAACATTCCTGATACAATTCCGGGATCACCCATAACCGATGCTCGAGCTAAGCTTCGTCGTTCTAACTCCAGATCTCAGCCCGCAGCATAGTAACGTACATATACGTGACTCGATTTAAACTCCTTTCAATTTGTTAAAAGTTATATTTAGGGAAAGAAAAGTAAATGAAAGTTTTGAATTGTTTTCACAAACAAAACAGATTGATTTTGATGTCTTGTGTGTTTGTAAATTGAAGCAGAAGTATTAATACAGCGAGAATATTTGTGTGAATGTTTTTGCTTTATCTTCGGGATAATAACGATGCATTTGGCTGGCCAAAAAAAAATTATACTCAAATAGTGTACCATTGCAGCCGATGAGGTAAATTCTCTGTTAAACTTACATTAGTTTCTCTTTATCGGTGGCTCCTCTACAACTTCACTCTAGAGAAATAAATCATAATCTAATGGTACATTGTTTGGAACGCACCTGCCATCAGTTCATACATGTTCTGTATTTGTTCCCTCCTTGGGTTTGATTTTGGGAGGGTTGTGAGGTTAACACATTTGGGATGATCAGAAGCTGAGATGTGTGTTTGGTCTTATATCATCTCGGGGTTGAGTCAACAGCAGTTGGGGCTATTTCACCCATTACTGGTGGTGGAGTACTCACATCGGCTATTCCATAATCCCAATCGATACCAGCTTTTGTTAGAGTAAAGGATTGCGTAGTTAGTTACATTGAACAACTATAAGAAGGGAAACAAAATGTGATATATTTAAGGATACAGTCGTTTTTCCACATTTCTGTCATGCTAATTTCAACATTTGAGAGAAGCCAGTAGTCCGAATCATCATTCTGCAAAATATAAGAAGACATCAAATAATGTTTAGAGTATTTTAGAATATCCTCTTAAATGAGCAGGATGATGGCTTACTTCGACGTCAGAGGGAGTAATCTTAAGCATTCCTCCTACTTGCTCCTGCAAATAATTAAGATCAGAGGTATTGCCGGGTTGAGGATGAACATGATCATGAGACAAATGATGGTCCATAGCAGTTCCTGTATTATCAATAGTTAAGGCTTCAATGTCATGGTGTTCTGTAGATCCCGAGCTAGAAGCAATAGGCAAGCATCCTGGTGGTGCAGCATTTGGATCTTCAATCTTCCCTTCAAATTCACTGACCATGAGGTGAAAATAAAGCATATTTTAACTTCTTGTTTTGCTATGTTCAACAATCTGTCTACCTCCATGAGTAGAGTACATTGAAAGTAGAGTTAACAAGAAAGTTTATATTATTCGTATTAGCTACTCTAGAAGGAATGTTTCTATGTGTGGTGCTAACTGCACAAACCATTTTTATAAGTAAACACCAAACTACACATTTTGTATGTTATGGCATTTTTCTTCTAAATAAAATAAATATGTAAAAGTACCTGACGAGGTATACGTCGATAGGTCCCATTGTACTTCTTAGAATGATCCTGTATCTCCTCTGTGGGTGGTCAGCTGCCTGTGAAGTATAGAAGAAACAAATTATCATGAGGTTTTGGCATCTAACAATGGATATCAGATGTCTTCCAAAGTTGTTGAAAGAGAGACTAACTTTATCTGGATCAGGCACTTCCAAAGTTGTGCCATGAGGAGCTTTAACGGCTATCAGTGTCTGGTTCTGCAGGAGCAGCAGAGAGGAGAGAGAGAGAGAGAGTTAAGATATAAGTGAAATGAAAGTCTTGGGATCGACACATGTACGATCAATTGATCAAATAAGAGTTACATATGAAATACGACAGACATACCTGGAAACCTGGTAAACTCTTGATGTCCTCTTCAGTTACAAAAAGCCATCTGAACAATGTGAACGGATTGGTTAGGTGTCCATCATAAAGAATGAATAGCACCATCTCATTCCAGAAACAAACTAGCCCTGATAAACGATAGATATGTAGAGAGTTTTACTTCTGATTCCTTTCATTTTCGCTTAGATCTCTTAATCTTTCCTCCGTTTCTCTGAAGAAAAGTTGTTAAGGGTCAGCATGCTTGAGTAGATTAATTACAACAACCCAAAACTCTAATGAATGCTATGAAACCTGATTTGACTATCTAATGCTCGCTCCTCGAGGGAAAGGTTTTCAATTTCTGCCTGCAAGGAGAAAAAGAAGATCATTAACCAACAGAAGTGAGAATCTAAGTGCATGATGTTTCACGATTTGCGTGCAATAAGTGCATGCGGTTTCACTTCACCTGTAACCCAGACACATCAGCATCCACATCGCCAGGCCTTGAAGCATCAACTCCCCTAATCAAGTTTATTTATCCTCAAGTGAGCTAACATATAGTTATGTAATTTAAGAAATATTCCATTGAAGCAAATAGGAAGAAAGATATGGTACGAAGTACTAAGCATACTATATGATAATAATCCTCACTTCCATAGTATTTGGTTCATAAAAGGCTTTTCGATGAGATCGATCCCCTCCAAAACGTTTGTAATATCATATATACGTCGTTTCTGCACCTCCAATGTGTCTGCAGCTTTGTTTAGGTCCAGCATTCCATCTTTGGCTTGTTTAATTAGATTGACGAATTTTTTTGTAAGGAGACCTGACCAGTTTTATGTCAATATCTTTGAATTTACTACAACACTTATCGCGTAATAGAGATAAAATGTAAAAAGTTGTAAATTACCTAAGGAACTGTCATAACGACAACTTCCAGAAGGTGTAAGTGTGACCGGAGAGCCTGCAAGTTCACCAGCAAAACAATCAGGTCTTCGACCAAAAGAGGTAGACAGTCAAGAAAACCAAAGATAAGAACATCCGGCAGAGTAACCAGAAATCTACAATTCTTCTTACCAGTGTTGTAAGTGGAGATGGGTGTTTGGGGAGTTGACTTATTTCCTTTGGCCTTTGACCTGATGTTGACTCTGCTTCCTTTTGCTGAAACAGGAGTTTGACATGGACTGCTTGGTATGCTAGTATTAGATGAAGCAACAACCACATCCAAGGTTGACTTTCTCTTCCTTGACTGCAGATAATCAAGTTGTTAAGACGTTGGCCTAATCCCAAAACCAGAAAAAAAAAAAACAAATGGCAAAAGAGATATCATCCATAATGTTTTCAAGCATTTACACACAATTATCTTATATAATTCATCAGAAAACTTTCACAACATTGGGATCTACTTGAAACATTATTACGCAAGACAAATATGTCAAGCTCCCTGTACCATCACAGCATACTAAGAAGAAGCAGCTTGAGAGAATACTTAATTAGCTTATGCTCAACACAATATGAAGAACAATGTTGGCAAATTCACTAATTACTGAAGAACGAGAGCAATTGAGTCCAATTTCACCCAATCAGAGCTATGTATATGGAGAAATTGTTGCCTGGTTTCAAGATTTGCGTCAATTGTGTGAAATTGAAACGCACAGTGAGACAAATAGTGCACAAAATGTAGCATCGTGAAGCTAAACGAAGACAAAATTGACATGAATCCAAAATAATTGTGAAGGTGTAAAGCAATTAAATCAGACTTAGAAGCAAACAAGTAGCGGAAAGGTAACAATAAAATCCTCCAATTGTAAACCAATCTCACTGCTTAAATCCGAAATCGAACAATCACAAATTCCCTAAAAACCCTGAGGCAAAACTCACAGGAGATCTAACAACGACAGCATCCTCCTCCCGATCTACAACTCCAAAGCCATTAACGAGGCTTCTATCATTGTTAGTAAGCGAGCAAGGGGTAAATCTATGGTAGTCATCTGAGGGATGAAACGGCGGTTTTGTTGAGGCGAACGCTAAGTGACGACGTATAGGTGGTACAACCGGCGTAGATGTTGCCGGAGCCGGAGATGACGGCGGCGGCTGAGAAGAACCGGGGGAAGATCGGAAAACGCTGGACATGGATCGCTTATGGATCGTGGTGAAGCGTGAGGCGAATTGGAAGATCCCGACGACGAGAAAAGCGACGGCGATTGAAGGAAACGAGGGTTTTAGAGAGAGAGAGAGAGAGAGAGAAGTAAGAAGAGGAAAAGAGGAGAGAGCAGAAAACGAGGGAAGCAGGGAATTTTATGTTGGGATAGATGTGGAGGGAAGCCTACAGCAATCATAAAATAAATATGTTTTAATTTTTGTCTTCTATTTATGCCCCGTATTTTTATTGTTTGTTTTACATTGACCCCACTAAATTTCTTTGACGTTGCTTTTGTAGTAACGGGTTCATTGGAATTTGTGTGATATTTGATCTACAACTTTTTTTTTTTTTTTTGGATCTGCTTGATTTGAATCTACTTTTATTTTAAAATTTTTGTTTTACAGGTGTAGTCGGTAAACAGGTTTCTACAACCCAATCGTTTCGAATTTTTATCTTATTTCATGTATGGCAGTAGAAATTGATAAGGAATTGTAAAGCCAATTGAGACGAATTCATTCATAGTCAATGTCACTATTTGAGGAGCGTCTAGGATATTTGACTGTTATTGGTTATGTGCTTTAAAAATATCAAAAGAGGAAACCAAATCCACCAAATAAGAAAGGGAACCAAAACAAAACATCTAGAAACAGAGAATCTGATCATATATCAATGGAAAGATTCATGAATCATAAGGACTTATATAAAGCTCTGGATTATCAATTGACCTGTTAAAGATTAATCACTAACTCATTGTTCGCATATTCATCATCCTGCCATCAATTGTATAACCACATCATTCTAATGCAAATCGAAACTCTACACGGTTCTGGACTTGCATCTACTTGACTGTGCTTGCTCGGGATCGACAATAAACATTCCATTGTAAATGAACATTCTTTACTCTCAAAATGTAGGCAGAGATCGGTTTCTTCATTCTTTGACTTCTTCATTCAATACAACAACAAAAATGTACCTTAAACAAATGAATTCTCACTTCTTCTCAAAACCCATAAGAAAAAAAAAACAAGAAACTCTTACACACATCAACGTTTCAAGTTGTAGCACAAAAACTCTATAAAATCAAGAATCTTGTTGTGCAGTAACAAGGGGAGAGGTCTTCAATGGCGGAGAACAATCAAAACATACCATATCGAAAAGCTCTGGAAATATAAATATTATGAAAGGATAAGACCGGGAAAATGTGATTTCACGACAAGGAAGGAGATGGGGATACCATATCTTCATTGAACCGGTTTTTAATCTTAATTTAACCGGGTTGTTCCAATATCAAAACCAATGTGTATATAAAAAAAATGTTAAATGCCTCCTTTTTGTTTCCAAGCTCCACTGGGCTGTATATTAAATCTCTTGAAGGAAAAGTTTCTAGTTGGTACAATCAATGTGGCTTAAGGAAAATGGTTTTTGTGCCTTTATAGCAGTATTTGAAGCTAAATGTTATTTATTTATTTTGATTACTTATTTAAAATACAGTACAATAAGAACGTTTGGAAGGTTATCGGTTATTTATATAACAAAATTTCGTCATTCTAATGAATCTTTGGATGATTAGAATTCAAATATGAAATCAGACTAAAATAATAATAATACAAAAATCAAGTTTTCTTAGTAATGGATGATAAAAAAACCGTGGACTAGAATACATATGAACAATCTAACAAGAGTCGCCTTCGGAAGTGGGAGAGTTCGTAATATCATTCCACACCATTTTGGACACAAAGTCGTCGTGCTTTGGAACATACTCCTGCAATTACAAACATAATTGTAATTCATCATCGCTTAGTATTTAGTTATTTACACATTTAATTAGTCTACATATAATTAATATTATCGGACACTAATGGAAAAAGAACCTCAAGAAGTTGGAGTAGCTGAGAAGCGGTCGGAGCGGATACGATGATACGCCGGGCTGTGGAGGAGACAAAACCTTCGTCTACTGCCTTATCTATAAATGTCAATAGCGAATCGTAGAATCCATCCACGTTCAATAATCCCACCTGCGTTTTTTTATAATGGTTAACATTTTAATGAAGTTTTCAAAATCTTTGATAAGACATATTCCATGTTGAATGTATGACTTCAACGATTTAAATCAAGCCATATGCTTTGATTCTCTTCCCAGACATGATACATACATATGTAGCCGATTAAGAAATTGGCTTTATCTAATTAATTTGTCTATGTACTTCTCCACCCATATATTAATAATTTAATACCCAACAAACATCTCTACTTTCTCTAACTATGTTTTGTCGGATAACCGGATTTACCGACCCGAGTCTCAAGGTATTTTGTACTCATTTCTAAACGAATTTAATTCATTACCGGTTTAATGTGGATCCCAAGTTGAGACCAGGTGATGACTTCCAACAATTCTTCAAATGTCCCATATCCACCTATATATGTTGTTTGTCAAATAATAGCACAAAAAGTATTTTATTAACCTTCAAGATCTCAGATATATAAACTTCTTTAATCATTCCATTCTTATCAATACATAAACTGATAAAGAATATTAATAAAACAAACCAGGAAGTGCGATGAAGGCATCCGCTTGGCGACCCATTTCAGCCTTCCTTTGGTGCATAGTCGACACTGTTATAACTTCTCCTATTGATTCACCAGTTATCTAAAGCCAACATCATTTTATCACAGCCATCATAATCATGTTTAAGTTCAAATATATTTTGCTAAATTTTCATTTGGAAGACACAGAAGAAACTTTTGTAGATTTGTAAATACCTCTCTTGGTGCTAGAGACTTCGGAATGATCCTGCATAACATGCAACATCCAATGTCAATAACTATTGTACTTTGTAATGGTCAAAGATTATTATCCTTTCTTTATTAGCTTTCGGTTTAAGGTTTAGCTCTTCTTTGAAAACATTAGTTCAATTATGAGTTTATGTATAAGTAGAACTAACTATCTAAGACATCTGCCATTTCCCCTTTGGCCTTAAATTTTGCCTAGACGGATTTTAGAAAGAAGAAGAAACCAGAGCATTGTTTTCAAATATGTTTCAACAAATATTTGAAAACCTCAATCGCATTATACTCGAATATCAATAATTTATGTTGAAGGAGTCGAGTTGCTATTTATGATAATGTTTCCCATTTTAAAGGCAGGACAAGAACATGGGAAGACCAAAAAAACAATGATGCAGTGTCTCTTTGAATGTATTGATAAATGAAAACCTGTTTTTTAGTGTTTAATTATTTTAACAATAAAAGTTTATAGAGAGAGAGATAAGATACCCAAGAACATGACGACCACCATCATGAACAGCCTGAGAAATGAGACCCATTAGCCCCACGCTTCCTCCTCCATACACCAAATCGATGTTTCTCTCCACCTTTCACATTTACGTTTACATTTATGGGTGTGCTTTTAGTAACTAAAGGAATACACAATCTAGTGTATGAACTTTTAATTATATATTTATGTAAAATATTATTTTTTAGATGAGTTTGTTAGGTTGTTAGTTTAAAGTCGTTTTTATCTTTAAAGCACAACACTAAGCATTGTGGATTTTTTTTTTTTTTTTTTTTACTGAGGAAGTGAATTCAAACTAATATATACGATAATAAAATCACACAATGATATGATACTTAGTTTCTTACACTCTTCTAACTCTTCGTTATATACATGCTTTACAATTTACAATTAATGAACATATGTTTTACGTATACATAGGCTGTAAATAGAGTACGTGTATACATATCACATAATACTTGCATATATCTGAAGTTTCTTTTAGCTAATGGTTAAATGTATTGCAAAAAAAATTAGAAAAGACTTGGCAATTGGCATATAACAAAATACCAATCAAAAGCGAAATATGTTATCGTAATGTAATTATTAACTGGTTAGTTAATTAAATAAGCGTATGTAAAGTGAAGATTGATGCAAATAAACGTGAAAATAGAGAGAAACCAGCTGGTGGGCGAGTTGGAGAGCAGCGTCGTGATAAGTGGTTTTGTTGCCGGAACTGCTTCCGCAAAAGACACAGATCCTCCTGAATCTTGATTTTGTCTCTTCCATTCTCTCTCTCTCTCTTCTGTCTTTTTCCTTCTTTCTTTTTTTGGTTCTGTCACTTTCTCAACTCTTTTATATATATAGATATGTGATATGTGAAGAAGAAGTATACTGATTTGTTAGACTAAGAATCCAGGTAGGCTGGCAATATATACATTTCAATGCGTTGTTTTATCTTATAAATGGATCCCGTAGATTGTGACAGCTTGTTCTCATTTACAATATATTTTAGAATACGTAGCAAACTTCAAATATTCAATACAAAATATTCATCAGAATATAAAAATATTTATTCAACCAAGGACCATATATAATCAAATCTTATTAGTTTACTTGAAAACTGTTATGTGGTTTATAGTTTTAAATTCATAATTCTTTGTTTTAAGTGTTAATCAAATTTTGTTATTTTAAGGTGTTGGGGCCTATAACTTTTTATTTTTAAAAAGACATAAAATTTGGGGTGTACAGTTTTAATAAATCTAAATATACACAAATAAATGGATCCATTATTTTCTAAAAAAAATTCTTAATAAATTAAACTTTGAATAAATTTTTTGAACAGATCGTCTACAAAATAATTAAGACTGTGTGAAAAGAAATTAAATGAAATTCATATGTCGGAATTTTATTTCTCATATTTTAGTGGATCGGATCCGTTTCCATGGCATAACAAATCCCTATGCAATCCCAATCCATAAAAAATGTTTAAGAGTAACAATATATAATTATATATACATATAAAAATCAGGTTAAACATTTCCACAATCGATATCCCAGAGATAATTAATCATTTTCATAACCTAAACTCTTATCTGTTTTTGTCAATCAAAAATAATTATACTAAAAAACGGTGACTCTGAGATCGCAAATATTTGACTCTGACCACAGGGTAATCAGACAAGTGTGCACCTCAAAATATCCAGAATTGGATTCCGTTCATTCTTCTTATGATACTTTAACCAAATTTATGAATAACTAAACCATATTTTTGATTGAAGAATCGGTGTTACAAATTTACAATGCGTATTAGATATGTTGCTTCTTAGTTCTTATATTAATCATCAAATCTTTAGAATCTTTTGCTTTCATACATGTAGCTAAAAAAACAATGGAATAGTGTTGCTAACTATAATAACAATCCTTTATAAAAAAAACAATTAATTAAGAGTACAGCTGGATCGTGACAAAAAAAAAAGAAAAAAAAAGAAAAGAAAGAAGTTCCCAATTAGATTCCCTGTAAACTATGGTCTAACTTGTAAATTTGATATTGGGTTGTCCATGAAAACTGTTTAACTAGACTTGTTATAATTTCCCTTAGCCACTAGAGTCTAAAGGATAATAAGTTATCAACTGATTATTAATTTTAGTTTCTTTCAGTTTGATCAATCTGAGCATCATATCGATGGCTCCGTTCCATCCGTTTTAACAAATTTCAAACCTTCTATATCAATGGTTTCTTTAATTAAAATTTGGGTTACACTAGGCTATGTAAATAATGTACATGTTCGTAATCCAAAAGATATTTCAGTACAAACTAGATAATAATTTACTAGATTAGTCTCGTTCGGACTTTATCACATATATAAGACTTGCACGGATCATATATTATATCATGTGATACTATTCGTTTTAAAATAAAACAATCTGGATTTGAGAATTTTGAAAATTATTATGCGTAGCTCTAATAGAGATAGCTGGCATATATTTTTTTTTTGGGTTTTACTACCTGGCACATTTAATTTTAGCTATTCATAAATTTTTTTACATAGTAAACATTTGATTCTCAATTGCTTTGTGATATATTTTACATTTGATTCTCAATTGCTTTGTGATATATTTTTCTAAGAATGATAGACCTCGACCAAAAGACCAAGTAAAGCAATCTAATAGTTTATTTGGTATATATATATTTTCTTTTAAATATAAAAAAGAAAATTCCAAGGTCAGTAATATAAAAGTTAAAGCCCATTGGGTTGTTCAAATGGGTAAGGACTATGGTTACTAGTAATATGTAAAGCAACAACTATTATTTGAACCCGACCCGGAAATGACCCGGATATGTTACACTCATCACCAAACACCCCGAGTCTTGGACGCGCGGGGTTCTGAGCCGTTGGAGAAACCGTCGTCGGTAATCCTAGTCTTCGGCATTTTCTCCGGTGATTCTTTCGAAATTACATCTTAATTTTCTTTACTTAGTGAATTTTTT
Organism: Nasturtium officinale; assembly: GCA_963854855.1. NCBI lineage: Eukaryota > Viridiplantae > Streptophyta > Magnoliopsida > Brassicales > Brassicaceae > Nasturtium > Nasturtium officinale. Next base: position 4,146,034 of record OY978504.1, read on the forward strand.
TACATTTTGGGTTTCCCTAAAGTTCGAAACTTGTTAAACTTATGTAACTGGTTTTAAAACACTATTTACTTCATCCTTTTCTGTTAGAATCAGTTTGTTTGTCTAAATTTGGAGTGGAGGTGAGCGAAAATGGTTTAAACTTTTCAGCGATTTTGATCAAATTACACACAGCACAAAGAAGCTAATTATACAGAGATGTTCTGTTTCTCTAACAATTTGCTAGTGTTAGGAACTTGGTTAAGCTAATTCAGTAAAAAAATTATATTATATTTGGCATTATTATTGTTGATTAATACAGTACTCGTGGAGCTCAAATGTCTTTTAAGTGTTGAGGGTTATGATCTAGGGAGCAAGTGATCAGATGCCACTGTTTTAGAATTCTAATTTCTTTGAAACTATGCAAAACCCATCTTTTGGGTTGTGTGGAGTTAGTTGAGTATTGTGTTATGTGACTCAGACAAATCTTCTTCTTTGAACCAAAGATGCTTATTGGTACAACTTTGCTTTTAGATTAAGAAGGATGTCATGTCAAAACTATCACAACTTTTCTCCATTCCCTCTCCTTTAATCTTTTATATCTTTATTTCTCAAAAGCTACTCTTCTATTTGTTCTCTTTGTGATTTTGCATCTATTTTAAATATGCTTTACTTTGGAAAAACAAAGAAACTCTTAGAAGCTTTTCTGAACATATACAACTTTGTTGTGTTTCCATAAAACTCCTGGGAAATGGTTTGATATTGGAAAAGGTTATGCACAAACACACACAAGATTAAATTGAAACGCATTTAAGATTTGGAAACAGTTTCATCTTAACTTCAGTCAAGCAGCAACTTTGTAAGTTGTTGTTGTTTACCAAGAGTCCATGTTATTGTGTCGGTTTTGATTCATTGCACTCTGTTGTTTAAATTTTGACATCTACTACGTAAACAAAACCTTTAGCAAGTTTGGAGAGAAATGGTGGATTCTAATGACTTTTGGTCTTGACTAAAAGCATATATATATTTGACTGTCCTGGTCATACACTTTTCTTCAAAGGATTGCTGGATGCAAGTGCCTTTTCTTTTTTTTCTTAGAGGATGAATGCTTTTCATAGGGGAACAAAGTTGATCAGTTTATGTTAAATGAGAAAAGGGTTTCCGATCGAGTGAGCCTGAAGCAACCATCTCTGTTCCTTTTCTTTTTTCTGTTCAAATTTCTTTTGCCTTCATTATTTTTTGTCTCTCTTTGTATGGTTTTTGGTCTAAGCTCATAAACAACATTTGGTGATTTACTCTTTATTCTCTTAACTGTCCTCTTTGGTCCTACATGTCCTCTATTAGGACTAAGTATGAATTTGTGTACTTTTTCAATATAAAAGACTGAATATTTTATGTCTTGAGCTTGGAGTAACTTTGTGAAAACTAAAATTCAAACCATCAGGTTCTCTAAGAAAAATCATAACTCTTTGTTTCCTTTTAATATTATTCTTTGTACTGGATCATAACTTGGATAGATTTCACAGCATTTGGGATTCTTCACCAATGATTGTTAGATTATTTCTCTCAAATTTTGTGGTACACCTTTCTTTTGTGTGGGTGTTCGTTTTTTCCTCTAAAAATTGAGTAATGATTCTTTAGCTTGGTTATAGAAGCCAGAAGCAGTCAGTGTAAGGGATTTTGTTGATTGATGGCTGGTGTTTGGATGAAGGCTTACTATAAAAAACGAGTAAAAGCTGAATATATGATTGGGGGAATGAAAGGAAGATCTCTAGTACCCCTCTTTCTTAAATTCATCAGAAATTAATATATACATTTATCATTCCTCAAAACTTTTGGAACATAATATATACAGTTATACATTTATATGTACATGATTCTCTTAGCTAAGTGTAAAAATCTTATTGGAGATTCCAAGTGAAGGTGAATGGTGGTGCTCTCATTTCTCTTCTTTCTATGCAGTGGCATGCTTCATGAGACAGATAGATCTTTTATGTAAGTAGAAGTGTAATATGATAGGCTCCTCAGACCAATTACTGCAAAATGATATCATTGTCTAGTTAGGAATAATATTATCCTTGAATAGTATATATACATCTTTTGTCTTTCTAAATAGTAAGCACCTTCCTTTCTTCTTCTTCGTTTCCCTCGTTTTTTTAAATGAAAGATACGGCAAAAAAGTAACACACTTTTATGAAAGTAATGAAAGGAATATGCCTATGATGGGTCCGCTACAAATTTTAAAAAGACACAAAGACCAGAATAGTGATTCTAGATTTGAGAGAAGAATCTTTTGTGTTATTGAGCCTGAAGGGTAAGCCGCCATCATCTTTTTTTGAGTCTTGCTTATCTTTCCCATCACAGAGATGATATGGGGTTAGCTTGCTTTGTTGGTTCTAGACCAGGTGAACTGTTGTCTTAAAAAGTGTTGGACATGGCTATTAGTTGGCTGAAAGAGGTGAAAAAGGTATTAATTATATAACTGAAGATATTATCTTCATATATATATGTAAGTGAATAATGATTTGCATCTTTAAGTAGGTATAATTTAAATATTAAAGCTAAGTAATACACTTTTCTTAATAGAGAAGACCCACTTTTGCAAGCAATGCCCATATTACATTTAAAAAAAAATTGTTTGTGAAATATGAGATAGAAAACAATATTAAGGTGCAAAGCTGAGTTGCCTTTGGCTTTTGGTACTGATTTGTCACCACATGCATTCCACTTTGCATTATAAAATCCACCTTGGACCCTCAAGTTTTGCCTCTCCTAGAAGAAAAGTATACACATTCCTTCTCTTCTTATAGTTTCAAAATCCCACTTCTCTGTAGACTCCTTCCTCATTGACTTACACAAACATCCCCATAGCCTCAAGCTTCTGCTAATATCATTTTGTGTTTTGTTGTCAAAGGAAAGAGAGTATTATATATATATATATATATATATATTGAGAGTATGAGGAGTGGAGGTTGCAGTTTCCAGCAAGCTCTCACGCCTGAGGCTGCAACAATGGTGAAACAAGCCATGGCCTTGGCTAGACTGCGTGGGCATGCTCAGGTCACGCCTCTTCATGTAGCTAGCACTATGCTCTCTGCTTCCACAGGTTTACTTAGAACAGCTTGCCACCAATCTCACACTCATCCATTTCAATGCAGAGCACTTGAGCTCTGTTTCAACGTCTCTTTGAACCGCCTCCCAACTTCCATTGGGACTCCTTTGTCCGTCCCTTGTGTATCTAACGCTCTGGTTGCAGCTTTCAAGCGTGCGCAGGCTCACCATCGGCGTTGTTCTATTGAAAACCAGCAACAAGCAATCTTGGTCGTCAAGATTGAGCCTGAACAGCTGATCATTTCAATTCTTGATGATCCTGGTGTGAGCAGAGTGATGAGAGAGGCTGGTTTCTCAAGTCCTCAAGTGAAGAGTAAGGTGGAGCAAACTGTGTCTTTGAAGATTTGCTCCAATAAACCAAAAGAAAGTAAATTTCTTACTTCGGAGGTCACCGCTCTTCCAGCGTGGCTTCAACTATACAAGAAGGAGAAACAACATAAGGACACTGTGAGTTATGAATTATGATCACATCTTTTTTTCATTATTCGTAACGTTTTGTGTTCTAAGATTTTGTTTTGATTGGATTTGGTAGGATTCAGATAACTCAATCTGCGACTTAATCCACAAAAGACCATCTGAAAATACCCTTGACCTTTCTTCTCATTCTCCTTCTTCCTCTTCTTCCAATACTTATACTCATACAGAAGCCAACTTAAGATTGTTCGTTCCTGAACATGACAACGAGCTCACAACAACGCTCTTGATAAACTCTGCACCCTCTTATACTGATGCAGTAGACGTGGAATATGCTTCCAGGTTTGTGGAGATGAATGATGAGAACCTAGGAACTCTCTGTGAAGCCTTGAGTAGCAAGGCACCAAGTCACAAGGATGTAATCCCCAAGATCGCGAAAGCAATCTTGAAATGCAGGTCGGGATCATCACCTAGGAAGCTCAGCAGCGGGAAGCGTAAAGAAGAAACTTGGTTATGTTTTCAAGGTGTAAATATGGAGGCCAAAGAGAAGATAGGTAGAGAGTTGGCAAAGCTTGTGTTTGGTTCGGAGAATAGCTTCGTTTCAATCAGCTTGAGCAGCTTCTCTTCCTCTTCTATTGAAACTCTCAGGGACAAGAGGAGGAGAGATGAAGATGGCTGGAGGTACACACAGAGATTGTTTGAAGCCGTGTCACGTAATCCACACAGAGTATTCTTCGTGGAAGATATAGAGGAAGCTGACTACATGTGTCAGATGGGTTTAAAGAGAGCCATTAAGAGAGGGAGACTCCAAAGTGGAAGTGGTGAAGAAGCTTTGCTTAAAGACGCGATAGTGATCTTGAGCTGTCAAAGATTCAGCTGGAGACCAAGAGCATGTTCGCCTCTAGAGGATGAGAGAAAGATAAAGAGCCCTTGTATATCTCTCGATCTAAACCTCTCTCTTGATCATGATCATGATGGTGATGATGATATTGATGGACATTGCAGTAATCATATCGGATTACTTGATGCCGTAGATGCAAACATTCTTTTCAGCGTGTCGTCAACATGATTCATGTAATATATCACCACCATGGACATGATGTTGTTACATACTAATATGACATGGCCATGTGTTAATTCTCTTTGGGACAAGTTTCTGGGTGTCGTGTAGTTGAAAGGGTTAGAACTTTATAGAGGTCTATATTAAAAAAATTCTTCTCTTTACGTACCCAACTTATTAGTCTGAAGTCTGAACCATTAATTTGAAGATAATGAACATATAATTAGTAAACTTTGCATTAAATATTGGGGTAGTTGGATAACTACCTTATATTTTATAAAAAAATTGAAAACTATACTTAATTTTTCATAATTTGAAAAATACCCTTATTTACTAATTATTTAATTTTTAAAATATAACTAATACTTTAATTTATATTTCAATGATATAAATACAATCATCATTAATTTAAATTTATTATAAAAATTAATACTCAAGTATAAATATTGTTGACTAATTTTTTAAAAATATATAAAAAATCAGAAGACTTATATTAATTTAGGTTGATTTATTATTAAAGTTGATTTATTAAACTGTCAACTTATTTTTTACTTCTCTCAACTTATTTTCTTTTGGTGTTAACTTATTTTATAACAGTCGACTTATTTGGATTGATTAATTTATTTAAATAGTTAACTTATTTAAACTGTTAACTTATTATGATTGCTTGTTGATTTAAATTATTTTATGTAGACTTATTTTTTCTTATAGACTTATATTATTTTATGTTGATTTATTATTAAACTTGATTTATCTAACTGTCGATTTATTTTTTTATCTATTAACTTATTTGTTTTCACCACTGACTTATTTTTTAACCATTGACTTATATTTTTACTCGTTGATTTATTTACATAGTTGATTTATTCAAACTGTTGATATATTTTCTTTGTTCATTGATTTATATTTTTCTAGTAAACTTATTTATCATTAATAAAATTATAATATTTTATATTGATTTATTATTAAAAATGATTTATTTAACTGTTGACTTATTATTTTCTATCTATAAATTTATTTTGTTTTCACCACTGACTTATTTTTAACAGTTGCTAATATTTTGACTGGTTGATTTATTTACATAGTTGACTTATTTAAACTGATAATTTATTTTTTAACTTTCATAAATTTATTTTTGTAAAATTAAAATTAAAAATATATATCTTATAAACATATTTTCTGTAAGAACTTATAAATTTTTCTATTTACTAATAGTGTTTTTTTTATTTTCATGAAATTATTTTAATAAAAATATTATAATGTTAAAACAATTATTAAAATTTTAATATATATCAATATAACACTAAACTCAAAATTCATAGTTAGTAAAAAGTAATATGTTGACTAAATAAAAAATAATAATTTTTATTAAAATTTATAAAATTTTATGGATTATTTATCTTAATATATTCAAATAAAATTTATAAACAATGAATTTTTAATATTTATCTTTAAATTTATAATAATAATAATAAAATATTTCGTGAATTAATTTATATTTTATATAAAATATGATATCATTATCTTAAATCTTGAAAAAATCTATAAAAATGTAGAATTTTTACTATTAATTTAGAATTTATATTAAGAAAAAATTATGACATTTAGATTTGTTATTATCTATAATTGTTTAAAAATATATATAACTCTAGTTATTATATACAATTAAGTCATATAATAATATTAATTTTAATCAATATTTATTATAAAATATAATCAAATAAACCCAAAAAAATATTTTTAAAATCTATTATATTTTTCAATTTTCGTAACTAAATTTTAATTAATTTATATTTTTTATTTATTATATTTAAATTAAGTATTCTCTAATATATGTAAAACTAAATAATTATAATAATTGTTAAATACTTTATTTGTATATTATTTAGTTTCAATGATTTAATGTATAAAGGTATATTTTAAATTTTGAAAATTTTATTATATTTAAATTAATTATTTTCTAATATATAAAATTAAATAATCAAAATAATTGTTAAATTATTTATTTTTATATTATTTAGTTTTAGTTATTTTATTATGTATAAAAGGTATACTTCAAATTTTAAAAAATTTGGTGTAGTTTTCAAAAATTAGAAAAGATATAAGGTATATTAGCAAATTTTCTCTTAAATATTCGATTATACACATTATAACCAGATACCACTCGTTGGGTTCAAATGATGGATTGTCTTGCAGATTAAGCTTGTCCAATCTCTTTACTTTTATCAACAATGCAAAGAGAAGAGAAAAAGCCTTAAGGTGGACGAAAGAAAGAACATGTACCAATATCAATATTAATAAATACCAAAGTCTCCTTATAGTAAATAAACCATTAAAACATCTGTAATTTATAAGATTTCGTTTCAACTATCAAGTATATGCCATATATATATATATATATATATATATTACAAGGCTAATGCTTTTTAATCACTAATCCTCCTATACACCTTTTAAGTAAAATTCATATTTTATCCCATTGATATATATAGTAAAGACTTCGAATATCGACTTTATACTGGCCACTGCCATAAAGGGTAAAAAGGTTAATCAGCATCTATAACATTTTGGTATATCTTTTATACTTGTAGTATAGTATACATATGATCCATAACGTATGAGTTGCACAAAGGCGAAGTAACTTTTTGAAGGAACAAAGAACCACTAATTTTCCCACCGAAGAAAAATCAAAGAACCACTAATTTTTCCCACTTTTGAATAATATCCGAATTGCATAAACAAATAGCTATTGAAGAAGAATATGTTTACTTCCTTTGGTTCTTCACTTCTGAAAACTGAAAAGTATGGGATTAGGCTGAGTAAGATATAATTCTTTAAAAGAAGATTAAAAGAAAAGAAAAAAAAGATCATCCCATGAAAAGAAGGGTTAAGTAGGAAACGTGAGGCATCTTATGCTTTAGACTATATAATATAAAACAAGAATAGTAAACATATTGCACCCAAAGAAGGGTCTTTGTCGTATATGGAATAATCTTATAACTTAGATTGAGGTCATCGTGGACAATGTCGAACGAATGTGTGTTTCTATAATGTTCAAGAGAAACAATAAAAGTAAACTAGTAGTGGCAGGCTCATAGTTTTATTTGAAAGCCATCGAGTTTGATTGATGTGATCAAGATTTCCACGGAACTTTGTATACGTTTTGATAATTAATTCGGTAGACCATGTTGTCACGGTGGCTTAACACCAAACTGAATAAAGCACTCATATGATACACTAATCCATCTTTATCAAACATTATTTGTAAATTGTACACAAAACCATATTATTATTATTTTCTTCGTTTGAGTTATTTTTAAAGCATATTCTTTTCATGTACATCAAAATATTGATAAAACTTATGTACTCTTTTTGTTAATCAACTTCAAAGGAAACAGAGTCACAAAGAACCCCAAAACAGAGAATACAACCAAACCACCCAAACAAGAGACAAAAAAAGTCAAAAACTCATCAGTATTTTTCCAGAACTTTATTATCTGAAGGCAAAAGAGGATTCCCAACTGCCAGCGGAATATATATTTATTACAATTTCTTGCCGTTATTCTTTGGTTTTTTTTTTTTTTATCGTGAATGTTGCAGATCTCGATCGCTTTTGAGGTATTATCTGGAAGACTTTATATTGATTTTTTTTTACTTTGACACCTCTAATGAGTAATGACTAATGGAAATTGATTGAAAAAGAATTATACCATCAATCAATAATTTGTATAATTTATAACCCTCTTAAATTTGGACAGAACATAACTCGAAAACCTAGTATATAACATTTTCTAAATATATGAAAATGCATAGCCTTAAGTTTACAAGTTCTTAAAATGCAGACCCACCAAACACTAAACACCATAAATGTGGTAGTTATGAACATAACTAAATCGCCATTATATTTAAACAAAGTGTTAGCTAAAAATAATGTTTTATTTATATATATATATATATATATATATAACAGTAAACAAGGAAAGGTGAAGAAATGTAAACAAGAGTCTCTATAGACGAGAAGTCGTAATATCGCTTAGAAAATAAATAAAAATTAAACGAACCAATATGTAAATAATGGAATGGAACATGATGAAAGAAAGCTAACACTTCAAAAATCGAAGTCGCACTTGATAGGGAAAACGGTAGAGGAGGAAATCGTAGTTCCATTGGTGCTTAAAGGAAGCCTTAGATCATCACAATTAACCTTAGGCTTAATCCTCCGAAACTTCAAGTCCCCAAGCTTAAACCTAACCCTAAGCCTGAACTTGATCTCTATATTGTAAACTCCAGCGATCCTCTCCGCGTTCAAAGTCCGGGACTCTCCGGCGTCAAAGATAACTAGGTTTTGGCCTTGGAATATTGGTGTGAGAATGGTCGTGTTCTTGTGTCCTTGATAGAAAGGAGTCAACGTGGTGGAACTAAAACGCTTTCCCTCGTAGTAGGCATGAGCGTCGATCCTGTCGTAGTAGACTCCGATCCTCTTGTTGGGGTTACGCACAGGGACAGTGAGAGCTAAGTTATACCTTAAAATGTTGTCCGGGGATGTGTGATCAAAGCGAGTTAGGGATGCATCGGTCACGTGGAACTTGATGGCACGAGGACGGACGATGAGCCAGAAGATGAGAGCGGCTATGCCAAGGATAACAAGAATGGATATGACGACTTTGACGAAGAAGCTAAGAAGACAGCAGCCGCAGCCGCGACCGTGCCCACGTCGGTAGTAGCCTTTGGAAGCCGGTGGTGGGACTGATGGACCGTAGAAGGCCCCGTTGAGAGGTTGTTCAGCCATGCTTTAGTAATTTGTGGAGATTTGGAATGAATGGATATATGAATAAGAGGTTGATGCAAGTCCTCTTTATATACACTTTTCATTTATGCGTTGGTCAACTTATTAGATTATAAGGTATTGTCACGTTACGCGGTGATGTGATTGAATATTTGACGGAGAATATTATGCAATTGTAGGCTTGTGATTTTGCCCCAAAACTTCCAATAAAGAGTATTATATATATAAAAGATGCATATGTTATTACTTTTTTGGTCCCGTCGTACGTTGGTTTCTCATAATCATACATTATAAAAAATGATGAACCCGTTCTAGAACCTATAGGGCAGCATGTGTCAACATGATTGACTCTGATTCTAAAAAATTTTGGTTTTGAAATCTACCTATTAAATTTTTAAAGTTTAATTAGAGAATTTATACAACTAAATTCATTAAATACTGTAATGCTTGCCTGAACAATATTATTATTGACAATTCTTTAATTACAAAGGCCTTCATATTATTCAGATTTCGGATATGCCTTTGTGATTAAAGAACGATAGAGGTTAATCTTATCCTTAATTAAAATTTTCTTCTTTACTATTCACATGTGATCCTCACTGAACAATTGCCGAGTTCCTAATTAATATCATCAAAAGACAACAACGGGTATAAAACATTGTTAAAGGAAAATAGAAAATCTATAAAGCTAATTTAGTTCTCCCGTTTTGATTATTGTCATTGAGACTTTTGACTAAAGATATTACTAGCTATATTATTGATGTGTCCCCTCCAAATAATTCATACATTATTTTCGAATCTGATATTACCTGAAAGGTTGAAACCTTCTTATCCTCCTCCAATCATTTTCCTCCTCACATTCTACTTTTGAAATTAAATTCGCATATCCAACTCAGCCAACAAAAATATATATTACAGAGATTTATGTGACATGTAGCCTTTTTGAAAGATATGTGACATGTAATTATAATGTCATGATAGTATAATTTACGAGAATATTAAGTGAAAAAGTAAGCAAATTAAACGATACAGAAGCAAAGGCATTATCCTGAGTAGTATGCAGAGAATTGAAGATAAGAAGAAGAAAGGGTCATGACTCAACAAGTAAAAAAACAAACTTTTAACGGCGTCAGAGTTGAGTCCGGCCTTAATCCCTAAACGTTGACACTACACTTAGTCACAAACGTGTACTTAACGGCGTTTTCGCCCATAGGAGCTCCGGCGGCTTTATCAGCGATATTTATGTACGCCGAACAACGAACATGAATATGATACTTCCCGGTAATAAGAGTCCCGACCTTCCACCTCACGCGGCCATCGGCGCGTATAATCAACTCGACAAACCCATGATTCTGCTCGTCACCGAGAGCGACGGCGTTGAAAGGAGCGACGGGGACGGCGTTTCCGTAGATAAAAGGAGACCAAACGTTGGTTTCTTTATGTCCTTGGTACGTCGGAGGAATGGCCGTACGTAGAGTGATTTGCTGGTCCCGGTACGTAGCGTAGACGTGAAGACGGTCGTAGTAGATTCCGATTTTGGAGTTAGGGTTACGTGAAGAGATTGTGATCTGAAAGTTTGAGTTTAGGAGGTTAGGCTGCGTGAGGTTAAAGGCGAAGACGGTGGCGTCTTGGAGGATGAATCTTGGTTTGGTAGGTCGGAGGATTATCCAAACAAGGAAGATTGTTATCAAGACGATGATAATGAAGCCTACGATCGCTACGCAGATTCGACTGATGGTTCCTCCTCCACCACCACCACCATGCTTTCCGCAATCTTTGGTCATTGGTATTTACGGGTTTGCCACTGCTCTTCTTTGTGTGATGGATGGAGAAGATGTATGTGTGATAGAGAGAGTGAGAGACACTATGGTTAGTATTTATAGTAATAATTAGGATTGGTATTAGTTTTGCGCCTCTGTGCATCATTTTGTTTCTGTTTTACTCTTAGCTTAGTTTATAGACAATGAATCTATACTTAAATTGAACAGGTAAAATGTTTTTAGGCTATAGTATTTTCTTTGTAGAATAACTGTGATTTCTAAGTTGATTGTTTGCATTTTAATAGTTACATGGAGAAAGTAAATGTTTACGGATGAATGAGTTTTTAACTTTTAACTTAATTGTTACAAATGTATGGATACAAAAACTTGTAGGGGAACAAAGGTGTGGACATAAATCAATATTCTTAAAGGAAATGCTATTAAACTTTTTAGTGTAGCTTTATCTACCCCACCATTTTTTTTATTAGAGGGTGCAAGGTTCCGCATGATTTGTATCAGCTAATAATTAATTAATTGCAAGAAGTTCATGTATATATGTTTACATTGAACAGTGATTAGTCAAATGATGAAACTGCCTTTTCCAAACTAATGTGCTCCGATCTTTTCCACAGTGCAAAACGGTAAAGTCCAGCTTTTATCCCGGAATCCTGTTAAAGTATATTTACGATTTAGACCATTCACTGAAAGAAATATCTTTTAACTGAAAGAAATACAAGAATTGTCTTTTATTCGTAAAGAGAAAGATTAGTGAGGTTCGTTTATTTTAATACCAAGAAAAATTAGTTTTTTTTTTTATATAAATGACTTTTCTTTGTTCCTTACTTTGGAATTGGGTACTATTAGTTTAACTTTTAAAAGATGAGAACATTCACTTAGTAGTAGTTTTATCAACAACAAAAAAAAATTTCATTTAGTATCGATCATCGATGGTCCAAAATCACCATTTGACGTCTACAGTCAAACGATATGTAATGAGATCGACAGTATTTCTCTAAATATTTACGTATAGGTTGCAATTAGGTGATAATATTCAATATTCAATATTCAATATTCAAAAGATTTGGCTCATACATGGTTGTATGTTCTCACATAAACGTTATATGTATGTTGCATTTAAATATTTTTAAAGCTGCAAATATATATATATAATATTAGTGGAGGATATTTGAATATATATATATATATATATTGAAATATTATTGGGTGGGAGGACAGAAGTGTTAAATATTTGAAAACTGAAACTGATAGACAGTATGTATAATTGTTGAGGATATAAAAATGATTGGCAAAAGTATTAACTGTAGTATGTGTATAATTTATTTTGAATAAACCAATCCTTGTGAGAGAGAATATGATTAATATTTGGTCCATGAAAACTCTTATACATTAAGGTAAGAATATTATAGTGAAAATTTATTTATTTTGTTCCACCATGAATATTCTTTTGAAAAATAACAAAGGAACATAACTCCAATTCTTTTGGATATTGGAAAATCTTTGGCTCAATTGGAACTAAGAGAGATGTTTTGGAATTGGCCCAACCCATCAGAGCACGACTTTTGAGACTTCTTGGTGCTAAGATATTTTAGAAAAGCAAAACTTAACAACGTTACATTTGTCCTCTTTCACGTCATATATATATTTCTAAATATCTAACTAAACAAAAAAGTGCACAAGAGCGCAGTTAAGTATAATTAAGAAATTCAGATATTAGAGATGATAAACTGTTTAACTTTAACCCAAAAAACTAGTTCATATTCAGAAATATATCTAGACCTTGAAATGACACTTACTTGTTCATCTTGAAACTTTTTCCTAATTATTTATGTCCTAGTTAATACCCAAAAAGACTTATAATAGTTAACTAATTGATTTGTTCCATCAGAAATTCCAGTCCTAGGAGAAGTCCATGTCTGAAGGCAAATGATAATGACATTCATGGTTCTCTTGCTCTTCTGTAGTACTCAACACTCCTCTTCTTTCTTTGCTCAATGTCTCCTTCTCACTTTGATTCCAATTCATTTGATCTGTTTTCACCATTTTCTTAAAAATGTCAGATTTTGTCCATTTTTTTGCTTCCAAGCAAATAACCAGTCTCAGTTTCCATTCTGATTAAAGAGATTTCAAAATAAAAGTAAATAGACCAGAAACAAACAAAACAAACCTTATTCTAAACATAAGAACATCAGAGATAAAGAAAGTATTGGAATTTGACTAGTGAAGTCGCTTACTACGCTTTTTGGAAGAGTTAAAAGTCTTTGGAGTTGGACGTTGACAAGGGTGGAAAACACCAGTTCCCACAGATTCCCTCAAAACGTTGACGTTTCGATGAGTCAGACCTCCCTTGTGCAACCTTGTCTCTTGTATCTGTAAAACCTTAGCTCTTTCTTGCTGTGACTGCAAACCACAACAATCAAAAGGCAAAAATAAACATCAAACGATGCAGAGAGAGTGACCAAATTTGCATTTTTTTGGTACCACGTTTTTGCGGACCATTGAAAGATGAAGTTCATAAAACGGATCAAGCTTTGGCCTCAGAGACTGAAGAAGAATCCACACCAAAATAAGAACACAAGAAGTTTGTGAATCAGTAGAATGAAAACAGAGAAGAAAAAAGAACCTGGAGACTAGAGGGTAAAGAAGGAGACAGTCTAGGTTTAGGAAGGAGAAGAGACATCAATGAGAAGTGGTCTGAGAGTGTATTCACAACCACGTCGGAATTGAACTTATAACGGTGATTACGACGGTTAAGCGAGTTGAAACCTCCTCCGGTGGACATTTCGAACTCGTTGAGCAACAGATGAGAACGAAACCCCATTCCATGGTAATCCAAATCCACACGAAACTGATCATTTCTTGCCATGAAATCGAGTATAAAGACTCTTATTCGAGAAAGATTTTAAAAAAACTCTGTTTTGCAAAAGTTTACTAAAAATCAATGTTCAAGAAAGGAATGCCTAGTCGGGGTCTAGGCGATTTTAAGCGGTTTAAGCGGTTTAAATAATTTTGTAATAAAAATATATATATTTAAATATATATAAATTAATATTATATAATATAACATAATAAAATTATAAAATTGAATCATTGAAAATTTTTAAATTATAAAAACGTGAAAATATCAATGTTTTGTAATTTTAAAGTTTTAAATAACATTGTTTTATTTTTTATTTTCTATAAAACATAGATATTAAATAATTTATTAAATCCTCATATCCCACATAAGTCGTAACTCATATAATTAGCGTTTAATTTATTTAATTATCACATATTTTACTAAATTTAATTATCTGTATAATATAAACCGATCTTTTAAAAATTTAAGCGGTTTAAACGGTTTAAAGGGGCCTAACGTCTAAGCGACGCCTAGACCGACGCCTAGACCGCTTTTTAGAATACTGCAAAATAGATATATGCATTTTTTAATAATTGTATTTTTTTCAATTACCAGGGGAGTATTGGTGACTTGTGAAGGTCACGTGATCCACTCTTTCACTCGCCCATTATCTTCATCAATTAAAAACAGCCAATAATATTCTGACACGTAAGATAATATAGTTTAGTACAAGATAACCGTTGGCACGTGTGTTAAACGCTTTTAGAGATGAAGTGTTTAACCCTTTTGCAACCGCCGCAGACAAGCAGCCACCATTTATTATCCTACACGTGTCAGAACTGTTACCTATTAGTTTCATTTATAAGGTGCGTGCTTGTGTATGTTAAGAGTACGTGCACCTTCCTTCACAATTACAAATTTACAAGTAAATATTTTTTTTGATAGTTTTGCAAGAACAAGAACGAGTCAATTCTGTAAGTATATGATATTGTTAGCTTTAGCTTTATTGTTAGCTTTATGATATTGTTAGCTTTATTTATTGCACTCCTTTAAAAAAAATCTCATACTAATTGTTAATTAACTTAACTTATATATTATATTTTATTATTTAATTTTCCGATCACAGTAGAAACTAAGTAATTGCATAAATTGCTATAGAAAATGAATAAATTACTAATAGTTAATTGCCCGAAGGTTGGAAAAAAAAATTGCTTAAAAGCTTTGAACTTTGGGTCCAAAATGGGCTCTTCTTAGGCTCACTTGGACACTTTTGTGGGATGACAATTTAGATGATTGGTATGGACTAGCTTGTTTCATGGGCTTTAAATCCCAAGCTTCTCTCGATTCTTTTCCAAGCTGCTGGGCTCTCCCTAGTTTTAGATTATTATCGATTAGGAATAGATGTTGTTTGTGAACTTTTCAGGGGAGATGTGTCTAGATTTATTCAGTGCCCGGAGTAGATATTAGTCCATTGATGTTTCTTTTTCATTGCTATAATGTTCATAGTCGTTAAAGTGATCATTTAGCAATTTTTTTGGCGTTCGTAAATTAGCTTTGGTTGATCACGTGGGTTAATATCCAAATCGTATTGTTTGTAATGGTTTGGGAAAAAAGTGGACACTATTGTTACGTACGATTTTTTTATATACTGATTGTTTCACCTAAAAGATAGGAGAAAAGGTCCGATAAGTTTAACATGTCAACATAACAAAATATACAAAGGAAGGTAAAAACGAAGTCTTGGGTAAAGATCAAAATTCTGTTTGCAGAGCAAACTTCCAAGCAAAATTCCTTTTTTTTGTTTTGGCACAAATCGTAATTATAATTTATGATAAGTACATGTAAACTTTTTATCAGGAACTGACTTTAAAAAGTTTGACTTTTACAGTTTAAAATATTGAAGCACAAGTTACATCACTGTGAATACAACTTTAGTTTCTGTTTTTGTTTATTTAAGTACATGCTACTCACTTTCTCAACATATGTTGTTTTCTATGAACCTTAATCCCAATCAATTGAAAATACAGGGGAAAGAGGATGAGGATATGTTTATTGCAATTGAAAATTACATTTTATTTTAATGTAACTTTACTCAAAACTAGAGAAAATAAAAATTAAATAAATAAAGAGAGACATGTAGGATACCACACTATGTTGTAGTAATGTGAAAGTTGGAATCTCATAATTGAACAAGAATAACAAAAAAAAAAAAAAGCTTACAACTTGCTCTTCAAAAAAGTTATTGCCAAGGCCCCATATCCCTACTATCTTCCATTCATGTTTTTATTTTCTAGTTTTCTCACTTTTGAATTTATTTTAATTATTCTCTATATGAAAGAACACCATCATATATTTATCTTGTTACACAACTTTGGTAATACTCCTATATATATTATTTTTGTTATGAAATGATGGCAAGATCACGCCTAGATCCGCTTTACTCTTCAAAGAAAAATTCGGTAAAACCCCATATTCTTCATGGGATCGAAGCCTTGCTTCCTAAGTGGGTTTTTTTTATCGTGATTATATGTATTTAACTTCAAGATATAGTAGAACCGATCCCAAGTCCACTGAGAATAATCTTAGACCCAGGATCACATACTATATATCTAAAAAAAAAGTTTATTCCGTTTTACATTTTGTTAAAAATATTCAAAAGATTATTTTTTTAGGAGTAACAAATTAACAAATGTGGACATTTTGCTTATGACTCTAAATACATAGCATGGGCTCTACAGTAAGTAATTTCAGTGCTTCAATATCTAGCCCACTGTTAATGTGTACGCGTTAAGAATACCATCAGTATTCAGTACATCCTATAATTTTCTTATTTTACGAAATCTATTAGTTTTAGATATATCAGATAAGTTGTCTTTTGCTCATAAGATATTATTTATTGAGTTCTCTCCTTCTAATGATATGAAAAAGTTCATTTTCAATATTTCATAGCTTTATGAATTTAAGTATTATTTTTGAGGTGTTGTACGTGACAAAATGAAACACAACAAAAGATTGACATGAGAGTTGTATAACAATGATTCTGATAGTGAAGTGAATATTTCATATTTTATATGTACACACATGCAAAGATACACATATATACACACAAATACATACATTTACCCAGAAATATCAAAAGACAGTATATATTATATATACAGCTTTTATGGAGACGGAAACCTCCTACGATCCATATATAATCCGATTCCATGCTTCATTTGTGTTTTTTATTTAAATTGGGGACTAAGTATTCTAATCCGATAGAAGATAAATAACCAATCTAACTTCACTTTTGTTTACAAAATAAAAATAAAAAATAAACATTTTTATCAAATGTAAGCATGTATGTACGGTAATAATCTCTCTATCTATACATACATATATTCAGAATCTTGTGATTATACAGTCAAACTTAAAATAATACCGATGTTTAAAATGGAACTGCCAAAGGGTCACTAAAATAAACTTAGGTCTTTCATGCCATTTTATTTAATTGTACATGTTTTCTTTTCTACGAACATTTCGTTTCTTTTTCTACTTTCAATTGTTAAAAATATACATCATAAAAAGTTTCATCAAAGTTCACCTCAACTGTTATTACATCAGGTCGTTTCTTTCTTTTTATGTCAATCTATCAATAAAAAATTTAGTTGATGAACATTTTATTTGTTGATTAAAGTCTATTAGTCCATCGGGTTACTTTAATTATATATCATTTCCAAGTATATATTGTTATCACATTGTTGTGTGAAATAATATATACGTTACACTAGCCTATTAAAAATTATATCAATTTTTTGAGTATATATATCAGTAAATTGGATTTAGGCAATAATTGTGGTGTAACCTTTTTGAGTCTTGACCTATTTTTTAAAGGACCAATGGTAGCCTTGTCTTTCACCCAAAATTTGTTTCTTCAAATTCAATGTTGTCCCTATGGAACTATGACTTTTTTAGGGGGAAAAAACTATCAACTTTTGCAAGCATGTCTTCAACTACATATATATAATATTGAAAGTTCATATATTTTTTAAATCAGGTTATACTGTTATACGTATCAATAATTCAATATCATATCAAGTTGTCATTATTTAGAGGTAAAGAAAGTCCGTCCAAGTGTTTAAAAGGCTTTGTTGTTTGTAATCAAGGATAGTTCGGGAAAGAAATGCTCTAACCATGTTCAAGTTTCCGGCCTAGAAATTATGGATTTTTAAATTTCAAAAAAAAACTAATATATATATATATATATGTGAATTCAATGTCAACTTTTTTTTTTGTAACTAGTGCCAATAAACCAATTGGAATACCGGCAACAACATAAAAACAACAACTAAAATTTTATATATTCCAAGAAACTTGCACCGAGTAATTTAGTAAGATATCTCAACCTCCATCTTCTCCTAGTAACTAGTAAGTGTCAAACTTAATTTACATAGGGTAGTTATTATATCAAGGAAATTTCGAAGAAGAAAAATGTCTGGAAAACAATTTACTGTTCGGTTTTCACAAGGTTAGATATCCCAAGAGCTCCATTTTTTCCGTAACAATGTTTCAAAGAGTTTTTATAAAATAAAAATAAAAATAAAAATAAAAGAAAATTCAAAAGAATCATTATTCACAGTCACTTTCAAATAATGAGTAACCTAGTCAATTTCTTTTTCTTAACTTTCATACATTACCCCGATGCGGCAGGCCTTGTAAAATCGATTGGATTGCGTTAAAATGGAAGTCAATAATCAAAAGTCAGGCTTTGCCTACCCTTTGACCGCACAATTATACAAATGTGATCATATCTCTTTGTTTCCTTTTTTTTCTTTTGCAGCGAAGCTTCATTACCATATATAGCCGCTGAAATGATAACCATGGTTCTTCAAAGACTTTTTCACTTTTTCACATATAAGTTCATAGAGTCATACATGTATGTAGGTGTAGGACATAGTCACATAGTAATGCTTTTCAATGTTATATATTTATAATTCTCAGAGTGAATGACTTAGCCCTCTTTGACGTTTCGTACAAGCATGTAAACACAAAATCTATGGAGCTTACTCTTACATTATTTTAGAGCTTTCATCAAAATAGTATTATAGAGGCTCTACCAAGAAAAAATGGAAGATTTCACGAGCTAAAATATCTAAACAAGTCTTGTTGGGTTTATATTTATTAAAAATATTAAATTTGAAATCTTATATACTAATTTATAGTTCGCGGATAGACCTACCAGCATATTTAATCTTTAATTAATGCTACATATAATAAATATGGAGAGATTGCCACTTGGTCGTACAACCCTCAAAGCCCCTCCAACTCTATGATTGGGGTTTTCACAACATTATTATATCAGCATGGTTTATGTAACGTGACGTGTCTCGTTATCATTGGTTACCTGATGACAGCAAATTTGGACTGTTCTTGTAATGTGTTAATAGTCCACTGGCTCTTTGGTCGGGTTATGGGCTTCTTCTAATTTTGCATGTTTTTGGTAAATACACGTATTATGATGTTAGGCACACTTTTGTGAAAAGTCTTTTCTAAAATTTCCCCGTTTCTTTTCAAATTTCATATCTTCATATCGATATTAAATATTAATGTAGATAATTGTTTTGGAAAAAGTTCTGTCGTGATACGTCCGAGAGAAGAGCGCGTGGGATAAGAAAACTATTGGATTCTTTTTTTTTTTTTGTCATAGCCCTGTGATCTCATAGTGAGGATTCTATGTATTTTGTCCTCTTTGAAATTGCGTAGGCCTTACGTCACGCGCCACTTTCCTCTCCTAACACGGCAACTTCAAAATAATATTCCACACGCGCGTGTTGGGTCTAATCTCCGCCTTCCGATCAAAACCAAACCAACGGTAGAGAGGAAAAGGGTAGAAGCGTAATTCAATAGTGGGTCCAGGTGATCTGCAGCCATTGGTTTAGAAAATGCGGAACAACGTCGAGTGGTACTAGAATGGACACGTGTCTATAAAAAACCAAACCGACAAAGACAAAATTCGGAGCTACAACATATCTCTGGCATTAAAGGACCAAAACCGATGGCCTAATCAATGTTATTACTAAATAATTGCAACTAACTAAATTAATCTTTTAAAATGGAATTTTTTTTTTTAATTTTAGAATTCGAGATACGTTCTCCGTTTTTTTCCAATACAATGTTTTAGAAGTTTTCGGTTTTTTTAAAGAAAAAAAGTTTTTGTTTGTTTTAACTTATTGGATTAAACTACGTTTCTCGTGAAGAGTTTCAGGAGTAATAATAATAGTGAGAAAGTATAATTAAAAAAAAAAAGATCAAAACGATAATATGGTGAGCAATAGAGAAAAGGAGTTGCTGAGTAAAAAGAGAAAATAAATGAATAAAGGTAGTAAGGGAGAGAGTCGTGGAAAATTGTAACAATTATAGGATTGGCTGCTTTCTTGACTTAATGGGGGACACGTGGGACCCTGCTATTTGTGGAACTACACGGCCCCTATAAAGGATATTTTTTGAGTTTTTGTTTTGGTTGTGGGGCCCACGCTCGATGACGAATCTTCTTCGCTTATAATAATAAGAGAAAAAAAAAATTAGTTTTTTAAGGGAGGAGGAAGAGCCACCACGTGTGGGGTCCTCGTAACACTGTACACGCGTCAACTCCACAGCTTCCATCTTCTCTTTCTTTCATTTAAGAGAGAGAGGGGAGGTTTTTCGTTCGTTTGGCACGTGGGAACAAACACACACGTTTGGGTCCCATTTTTTTTCTGGGGTCGGAGTAAAATTAATAGTATTCGGTTCAATCTTTTTATTTGATAAGAACGAATTTGTGTGATCGAGGTTTTTTTTTGTAACATTTTGAATGTTCTCGTAGAATATTAAAGTAGCCGGGGAAGTCATGTTTAATTATTATTTTCAAGACTTTGAACTATGCAGTTAAACAACATGTTGTTTTATAGTTTTTAAATTACGAAATTATTAATTTTCAAGGGACGATGCGAATTGGACGCAAAATCTCAATCAGTTTCTTTCACCAAAATTTTCTATAAATTTAGTATTGTGTTAATCAAATTAGTATTCAACGTTACTACTAGTCAAACTTAACCATTTGAAATGGAGTTGATTCACGTTGGGTCTAATTTGGATAAGTCGACTAATTTGATGAATTTTATACATATAACTCATAAATAAAAAAAATCGAGTGAACTACTCCATAAACCATCAATGCTGATATTTCTTCTGTAAGCTCGAGTTGGTTCAAACTCTGTTACAATTCGATGAAATTTTCTTGTCTGTTGCTACTTCAATGGTTTTTGCCTTGCATATTTCGTATAGATATGGGTTGCTCGTAGATATCATTAATATATACTACTATATGTATTCTTAAATTTAACATAAAAATAGAAAACAAAGATTACAATTATTGTTTATTTAGGGGTCATTAAAAGGCCTTTTATTGATTGATATAACACATTATCTATATAACAACCCCATTAAACCAAAGGCTTAAATTTAAAGTATCAATTAGGTTAAACTGACTCGTCTAATTAAAACTCAATATCAAATCATTTTTTTGGTCTCTGAATTGGTTATATTAAGAAAATCGAAGTTATCAAATTTAATTGTGGCTTAGCATAAATCATAAGATAATATCAAAGAACCCTTATTTTATTTAAGAAAATTTCTATGGATATTCGAATTGCTTGGTTAATCATTTTTATAGTTTTCCTCGTATTTGAAAGGTTACTTTTAATATTACTATCATCGTACGTGCACATATCTGGATGTGACTACATTTTTGCAGTCCTTTGAGAGACATCTCTATAAAATATACTGACAAGTACATAAACTGAATAATTTATAGAAGAATATATCAATGATTAAACCAATGACTAATTACGATCTCGTGAACAGACTAAAATACTAAATCGTCGTCAAACACTGCAACAAAGCTCACAGGCAGAGTCATTGAAATCTACAAGTGGATAATATATTGATAATTTATTTAATGACATGTCCAACATCTTTGATGTGTGACATCTTTTAGCAAGGAAACACATATTTGAAGATCGTTGTTTATAATTTGTCTTTAAAATGAAGTTTGAATATGATTAGAGAATTTGCATTCCTGGAAGATATTTCCCAAATTAGAGGACTTGAAATTAGCAAATGTATTGTACGTACTCCAAAAACTACATGATCAAATCAAACTAGGCTATAATTATGTTTAAATGTATTGTATCGAAATCCGACACAATTGCTCCATATATGTCTACAATATAAAAATACTTTCGGATTTCAGTCGAACTCAAACTAAAACTTAATTTAGACGATGAAGCGCATCCTATATCACCGTTTGGATTTGATTGTTCAAAACCCCGGCTATATAAAATCAATTAGCTCGGTTAATCACACATTCTAAATTTTAAAATGCTAAAACCATTTTTTTTATTTGCTTTGCAAAAAAGAATATTACTTATTTTAAAAAACAGGTATATCTTCTTTGAATTATTTGGATTCTAAATTTATTAATATTGACACAAATAAGTCAAGGAAATGTACGTAATTTATAATATATAACACTGGATTATAGTTAAGCAGCTGAGGTATATATGTATATGAGTATGTTCGCGCGTTGTTAGAGTCAAATGCATATGAATAAAACCATCCCTTTCATTCAAAAGGTTGTACAGCTTTAATTTGGGGAATAAGGACTTCCTTTCACAGAGGATGAGCTTTCACTTGCAGTACAATTTTGTATTTTGTTTACCTAATTTGTAAAAGTAAATCATTGTTTTAGTAAATTGTTGTTTACATGTACCAACAAAAGAAGCTACCCATGCTGATGACAGAAAAAAAAACTACCAGTTAATGCACAAGAGTCGATTTTTTTTTTTGTGAATGTAGTAATTGGGTTCTATTATAAACAAAAACAATTTAAGGGGCAATAAGTTAGTTAGGGGGAGTAAATTAAAGATCAAACTTAATTGTTCATTTTAATAAAGTTAGTTATGATCAGCAACAAAGTACATTTTTTTAAATGTAAGTTTAACCACAAACAGTTGTAACTATTCTATGTAGCAGTGTTCTTTCCGTAAATTAACTGAGTGTATGAATGTGGTATTTTGTAATTTGCGATGATTTCTTGCTCCTGGATTAAAAAAAAACTACTTTAAACTTTTGATTGAAATATGTTTGAACATATGAAGTAAACTTCGGTACTATTTAACTTCATAAAATCTGTGGCAGTGCTGAGGAAGTCATGTAGCGTGTGCCATTAATTGTAACGAAGGTGAAACATATTAATTATATGTGGGCAGCTTATGACAAAATAACGTAAAATGGTCTGCCACAAATTTTACCAAATTATATGGTCTTTGGTCGCAAAGTAAGATATATTATTTTGGATCATTTTGCAGCCATTTGCGAAAATGGTATATACGTAAATCGGAAGTTGTTAACAGTTTAATTGCTGGTATAAAAGAGACTTTCTTGTTGAAAATACGTCAACATTTGGCGCAATAATTCGTCAGTACTTGTCACAAATTCAGAATATGCTACTTATTGTATTCACCTAATTTGTGGCTAAGGGATGCATCGTTATTGTATTACAATTTATCGCAAACTTGGATTAAAAAATACGTCTTAGTTATGAGTTGTGACAAAAAAGAAAAGAAAAAAGAAAGACGTCTTACTTAGTGACAAATGGTCTGCAGTCAATTGTCACAACCTGTGCGTCCGTAACAAATAGATGTTATGGCTTTATAGAATAATAGTGGCAAAAGTGACAACAAGACATCACTATATTTTCTCATAAAGTTTTTGCAGATACTAGAAAAACTGTGAAAAACAAGTGAAACTTTGGATGTAAAATTGAGATGCTTAGATAGATGAGAGTGAAGAATTATGACTAAAACAATTGAGCGAATAATAATAATGTAATTTATTACTATCATTAAAAAAATGTTACTCTATATTTCACAAAGACTGAATGTATATATACTTATATTGAAAATATAATAGTTTTTCTTTAATAAGGGACTATTCCAAAATTTGTTAACATACTTATATTGATATATATATATATTTTTTAAACCAAAGTTTACTCGATAACGATAGTGTTTGTGAAATGGATGATTATATCAAATAGTATGATTTTCTTTTTAATGAGTGAATTTATCATTTTTTATAAACTTATCTTAAAAATATTCGATACATTATTCTATTTTGTGAAGAAATATACCAATGTTTAATGCATCAAGTACTAATATAGAATCAAAGTGCATCTCAATCGATGAGAACTTCTTACGGTCCTAAAAAAAAAATATGTTTAAAAAGTTACTTATATAATTAATTTTAATTATAAAATGAAATAAACAAATACATTAAAGAAATATGCCATATAGTATTCAGAAATGAGATATTAATGGTTCTTAAAATCTTTTTTAAAAACATATATCTCTCACTCACTTTTTATATTATATTATTAATTTTTGGAGGATATCTTATTTTAAAACCCAATAGAGATGGCTTAAGATATTAGATCAAATATATAAATAACATGACGCGGAGAAAAATCACGCTTTCTATTAAATATAAAATCTTCTAAATAATTTATTATTTAATTTATTTTTATCCATAGACAGATATAAAATGTAAGTATTCTAAGTAAACCGAAGCAGGCAATCGAACTAACTCATCGCCTTTTTCTTACCACTTCAATAGACCCATAGACATATTTTTATTTATAAAAAACTCATAGACATTCCTCCATATACAATAATAACAAAGTTTTTTTTTGTTAAATAAAAATAATAATTAAAAGTCATTGTTTTGAAATTTCACTTACCGGCCACATTGCTACGTTAATTGTTGTCATCGCGATGAAAACGTTGGACCCTATAATATGCAAGCATTCGTATATATAGTGAAAGGACTTATTTTGTTGACTGTATATATAAATGTTGTATTTCAAAGAAAACCTTAATAGTCCCTAAGAGTTTAAATAGTTTAAAAATAATATATAGTTATGTGAGTGAGAATTAAATATATATTATAACCAAATAATTTTTGTTAGGCAAGATGGGACGGATACATCTCTAAGACGCTCGTATAAAGATTTTGTTGCAATATGTTGTGTCTGCTACTAGACAGAGCATGCCTCTAAATATGTTGACGATGATAAAAATGCTCCGTTTGTAATGCTACATTCAATTCATACCCGACTCTGCATGTCTGCATTTAACATGGTTTGACATTTTGTTTGCATCATCTAGGTCCTTTCCAGTCGCAGTTAGGATTTGGGAGGGGAAATTTCCTCTATGAAATTAACAAAATTAATAAGTTACGTGATATTATTAAACTTGTTTCTAAATTATGCTCGCTTCAAAAAGATTGATCCAATATGTATATGCATAATGCTTTACCATGAATTGAATAGGATGGCAAATATTGCAATAACATTTAGCAAAAAAACAGTTATAAGAAAAGAAGACATTCATCCTCAAGTTTTACTAATTTTATATATAGGAATTATAAATATATATATATATATTCATATTATTAAATAAATATATAAATATTTTGTAGAACTTAATAATCAATTATTCCTAAATTCAAGCAGTTATAGGCTTATAGCTAGGGTCTAAAAACAAAAATACCAGAGAATCTCACATGGACATATTGTAGTGGTGGACGGCACACGTGTTTCTGTGGATAATAAAGTAGTTTATATAGAAACATAGATGATAAACAGTTTTTGTGAACAATCGACGAATTCGAGTGGATGGTTAAATTTTTCTACATACAAATTTTAATTCTAAATTTACAAATTATTTAAAATCTTATTTATTTCCAAAAAACCGATAACAAATATTTTGATAAACTTTTCAAACAAATTTTTTTTTTGTTAAAGGGTTAAAAATTAAAATTAGATTTTCTTTTATAAAAGTTACTAAATATATGTTTAATATATTGGAAACTGTCGTTTATAAATCATTTCAGTATGGATGTTGTTGACACATAAAATTCATTATTTTTAATTTTTTATTCGAATATCTTCTAAATCTACGTACAAAATCGTTTTATCTTTTTTTTTTTTGCAAATCGTAGATATAGGATATAAGCTTAAAATTTAGTACGTTAACCTTTTCATGAAACGGGATAGACAACTTCAGCCGGTTCTGGTGCCTGCGTAAATTAATTAATACCAGTTATATTCCCAGATATTTGATTAATTACGTACTTTAGTCAAATGTCTTTTAGAATATAAAAAGGAAAAATTAGTTATTAGAAAAAAAATACATAAAAATCTACGTGGAGAAGGGTGAAAAAACATATAAAATAAAATGGTATTGTAAAAAAAGGAAAAAACAATACAAAGGCATACGAAGCAAACCGAAAGGGTATCGTAGGCTATGTAGTGTATATATCAATACATGTGTGTGTGAAGTAAATCTGTATTTAAATGGGACCATTCTTTTCCATCATGCTTCGTTATCATCTTCTTTCTTCCTCTCTTTCTCAATAATTTAGATTTTTGGGTAATTAAATATTTTAGGTTTTCTGCAGAAGGAGACGTTTCCTAGTTTTTGTGCTGTTTGGATCTTCTGACACATTTCACTTTTTCGTATAATTTTTAGTTTCTCTAATCCCATTATGTACATTTAATATAATAAATGTTCTTGATTTTTACTTTATATTCTTAATATTTGACCAAAATTTAATTTCTGTTTCAAAAATTATAAACTGCCTTCAAATATATATATAGATATTACACACCGAAATTAAACGGTAAAAACTCAACACTTTAAGCACTAAAATACCAAAATACGAATGTGTTATAACTATATATGAATTTATGTATAGATGTGATAAAAAATTGCTAAGCAGAAGTAAGTATCTTAGTTAATTGGTAAAGGAAATATTTATGGTAAGAACTTGTTAACATAATTCTTTTGTATCTTGATAAAATCATAATCAGTTTAAATTTCTTGTTGAGTATATAGTCTAAGCTTAATAGGCTGATAAAAGTTTGCGAGATTAGTACTCATAATAATACTTCTTGTTCAGTGTTGTAGCCATTCAATAAAGAAAGATTTGGATAGAGATGCGTGTGGGATTTCTTATTGATAAATAGATATGAATATATTTTTTTTAATAAAAATGATATGATTCTAAATTGGACACGACATACATGTCACTATTTCTTATGTGATAACATTTACTTCATAAAATTATATACTATGTAAATAACTAAATAAAAGAGTGTTTGGTTATTAGGGTATGTGGGTTCATTACCTGGTCAACACATAAAAAGGCCACAGTCATATCATACAAGTTCCTCTGCTTTTCGATCCACTCGCAAGTACACCAATACAAGTTACCTGTTTTTTTTATATATGTGTGTGTGTTTATGAAGTTGAAATATTGTATCTATAAGTCTGGATGCCAAACTAAAATTTCACCAATACACATTAATTATGTGTAACAGAAATATTTGAAATCTTTTTAGTTTTGTCACTGAATCAGTTTTATCTTACTATGCCAAGATGCTACTTAGCTTTTTGTCTACAAGCTCTTATGGGTCATTTATCTCAGCTATCTAGTTGTCAAGTTGGAGAATGATTTTCCTTGGTACTTACTAAACTTTGAGATCTTTAATTTGTAATAAGTATGGATACTAATCTCCATTCGATGCAGGAATAAGTATTAATATTGATTGTTATTAAAACATAGATTGTGATACAGCTTAAAAAAAACACATGAAGTAAAGATGTCTATATATATATGAAAGAAATTTTTGTTCTTCTTTAAATTATTTATTAATATATAATTATTTAAAAATGTAAAACCAATGGTTCTACAGTACAATCATTTAAAACTAAGCATAATGCATTTTTCACACTCAAGTTTTTCTTTCGGCATTCACGTATTTTAATTTGAGTATTATGTGTTTAAAATACTTCCAATAGCCAGTATAATCCGTAAAAAGTGTAAGGAAAATTTACAATCGGTACTCGACTTAATTAATTTTTACAACTTAATTTCGATTTCTAATAGAAATTCCAACATGGTTAGAGTGTCCACTAGTTAATTAAAAAAGCATAAATATTGTTAGCTGGTGGTGCAAACATTCAAAAATAAAAGGGGGATAAGAGTATCGATTTGAGTTTAAAATCAAGTTTCGACTTTTACATAGTGAACTCATGTCCTTAAAATTGGTCATTGTCTCATTTACCAAAATTTCCTCTTCAAAATGATTTTGATTAAAAAAAACAAACCCGCTTTGGTTATAAGATATACCGACCAATCCATAACACAATAAATAAATAAAATAGAAAGAAAGAAAGTGAGGAAAAATGGTGGCGTACTAAGACTATGG
This sequence comes from Nasturtium officinale, assembly GCA_963854855.1. NCBI lineage: Eukaryota > Viridiplantae > Streptophyta > Magnoliopsida > Brassicales > Brassicaceae > Nasturtium > Nasturtium officinale. Next base: position 4,174,351 of record OY978504.1, read on the forward strand.
GAAGATTAATGAGTGAAGGAAAAGATGGGTATCTTTTATCTCTCCTTTCTTTATCCTCTCTATATCTCTCTCTCTCTCTCAATATTTATTTACTCATCTATTTATATATAAAACTTATATCTCAGCTTTTTAAATGTATTTTATATTTCCCCTTTGAGCAAGAAAAGAGTTGCAGAGATCTTTGAGTCTGACACAGAGACCAAACTCACATAGCAATCACACACTTCTCCACAAAACACAGGTATGTATATATATATAAGTGTATATTCGTGTGTGAGTCAGTCTCCCTCTCTTTCTCTTTGATAGAACAATTCTCTAATGTAAATTTCCTTTTGCAGCTCGAGATGATCATGAAACACGTGCATCATCAGATCTCTATCAATCCAGGTTCTTCACTCTTTCTTCTTTTTATATTATTCATTTTCTTTCAATTTCCCTCAACTCTATTATTATATTATTTTATTTTCAATCATGATTATGTCTTAGTTTCCATATCCTTGGATCCCTCTTTCTCATCTTCCATAATTCGTCTCTTCTTCTACTTCTTCTTGATGTGATCACACTTCTTTATTTCTTTCTTTCTTTCAACTGTATAGAAGGTATATAGATCTATATGAACTTATAGGTTTTTGTTTTTCCTCTTTTCAAACTTTTGTTTATTTCTATGATCAATCAGCTCGGTGACAGAAGATCAAGAATTGAGTTGAAGGAGGATCAAAGAATACGACATCGTTTCATTCGTGACTAACAGTATATATACGACTAATTATAGATGGCTGCTTACTTCCACGGTAACCCACCAGAAATCTCAGCCGGATCCGACGGTGGTCTACAAACGTTGATTCTCATGAATCCAACGACTTACGTTCCATACACACAACAAGACGACGACTCAAACAACAACACCAACAACAACAGAAACAACACAAACAATAATAGTTTTGTCTTCCTCAATTCCCACGCGCCGCCACCGAATACAAGCCAACAGTTTGTCGGAATCCCACTCTCCGGCCACGAAGCCGCTTCCATTACAGCCGCCGACAATATCTCCGTACTTCACGGATACCCTCCGCGCGTGCAGTATAGTCTCTACGGTAGTCACCAAGTGGATCCCACTAACCACCAAGCCGCGTGTGAGACGCCACGCGCGCAGCAAGGTCTCTCTTTGACTCTCTCGTCTCAACAACAACAGCAACAGCAACAGCAACATCAACAACACCAGTCTCTTCACGTCGGGTTCGGGTCCGGACATGGAGAAGATATGCGGGTCAGGTCTGGCTCTACAGGATCGGGAGTAACAAACGGAATAGGGAATCTCGTAAGCTCCAAGTACTTGAAGGCAGCGCAAGAGCTTCTAGACGAAGTAGTTAACGCTGATTCTGACGACCTCAACGCTAAATCCCAATTATTTTCATCCAAAAAGGGGAGTAGCGGAAACGATAAGGCTGTCGAAGAATCTTCAGCGGGTGCGGGCGGAGAAGCTTCCGGTGGCGGAGGAGAAGCAGCTGGAAAACGTACGGTGGAGCTAGGCACGGCGGAGAGGCAGGAAATACAGATGAAGAAAGCAAAACTGAGTAATATGCTTCATGAGGTAACAACAATATGTGTTATATACAGTCAACCTATACTGAGTGCTCTCTTATATCACACATGAAGTGGACTTAAAAGCTATATATATATCCTCAAGATTTTCAGTCATTTTCACAGATCATATATTATATGTTTATTAAATCTAGAGATAAATATTTTTTTAATCTACTGATATCTCAAATTAACAATCTTACAGACGTTGATGATTTTTTTTTTTGTGTTCCTTTCTTAGTAAAGACTCACAACCTTTGTAGATAATATATATAAATAGACAGTACACTAATGATAATTCATAAGCCTGATCTTATACGTTGTTGGTTGGGAAATGTCAAGGTCGAGCAGAGATACAGGCAGTACCACCAGCAGATGCAGATGGTGATATCTGCGTTTGAGCATGCGGCAGGGATAGGGTCAGCTAAGTCATATACGTCGCTTGCACTTAAGACCATATCAAGACAGTTCCGGTGCTTGAAAGAAGCGATCGCTGGTCAGATAAAAGCGGCCAACAAGAGTCTTGGGGAGGAAGAATCTGTGTCTGGTGTTGGGAGGTTTGAAGGGTCGAGGCTCAAGTTCGTTGACCATCACTTGAGACAGCAAAGAGCTCTTCAGCAGCTGGGAATGATTCAACATCCTTCCAATAATGCTTGGAGACCTCAACGGGGTTTACCCGAACGAGCCGTCTCAGTCCTCCGCGCTTGGCTCTTCGAACACTTTCTTCACCCGTAAGTAACACCCTATACACATCCATTAGTTTTCACTTGAATATAAACTAAGTCATACTTGGATTTGTCTTTGTTTTGATTAGATACCCTAAGGATTCGGACAAGCACATGCTAGCCAAGCAAACAGGACTCACTCGGAGCCAGGTACGTTTTAAATGATTATTTCTTGTCTTATTATGTTATTAATTTTTTTTTCAACAACTTATTATGTTATTAATTAAGGAAACGTATTCATATATTTGTGGATTTATTTTTTTCGTTATTTAGGTGTCGAATTGGTTCATAAACGCGAGAGTTCGGCTATGGAAACCGATGGTGGAAGAGATGTACATGGAGGAGATGAAGGAGCAGGGGAAGAACATAGGATCCACGGAGAAAACACCTTTGGATCAAAACAACGAAGATTCTGCGTCTAAATCAACCAGTAACCAAGAAAAGAGCCCCATGGCCGACAGTTACAATATGAATCCCAATCACAACGGTGAACTAGAAGGCGTCACGGGAATGCAAGGAAGCCCCAAGAGGCTAAGAACTAGTGACGAGACGATGATGCAGCCTATAAATGCGGATTTCAGCTCCAACGAGAAGCTCACTATGAAGATTCTTGAAGAACGGCAAGGGATAAGATCAGACGGCGGATACCCTTTCATGGGGAGTTTCGGGCAATACCAAATGGATGAGATGTCAAGATTTGATGTAGCTGTATCGGACCAGGAGCTCATAGCGCAAAGGTATTCAGGAAACAACAATGGTGTGTCCCTTACGTTAGGTTTACCTCACTGTGATAGCTTGTCGTCCACGCACCATCAGGGTTTCATGCAGACCCACCATGGGATTCCAATAGGGAGAAGAGTGAAAATAGGAGAAACAGAGGAATATGGAGCCGCCACCATCAACGGTGGTGGCTCGGCCACAACCGTGCATTCATCAGCAGCAGCAGCCGCGGCTTACAATGGGATGAATATTCAGAACCAGAAGAGATATGTGGCTCAGTTATTGCCTGACTTCGTTTCTTAATGATACCAGTCTCTCGAAAAGGAGCAACCGATAAAGGTTATCATACGTTTTTAGTATTTAATTAGTATATAGTGTTCTTATACTATTGAACCAAAACAAAGAACAAAATTTAATTTTAGTCTTAATTTGGTTATATGGCCGACTGTTGTATATCGATTTTGTAATTTCCTTGTTGTTTTTTGGGATTTTTATTGGGGGATGGATAGGATTATACGTATATGGATTACTTACGTGCGATACCAAAATATATTTATACTTTAATTTCATTGCATGTCGGTGTGGGAACTATAACTGAATCTAACAAACCAAACCGAACCAGAAATTAAGAAATTCGGCTCTGATTTGGACCATACGAGCGAATAAAATTGATCGGCAACATTTTTAATTAGATTCGGTTCTCAGTTTAGTACGGTTAACCAAAAATAAAAGCCTGAAATCAATTATTTCAGCCGTTTTTTGATAAGCATGACTACAATTAGATTTAATAAAATTAAGATTAACTAACCAACTGTTATAGTTGTAAATTTTATTATTTAATCTTGACTAGTACTGGGCAAAATACGAATATTCAGAAATCAGAATATCCGAATCGAAACCAACCCAAAATTACGGGGGGTGTTGGGTTTGGTTATGGTCTAAATACCAATTGGTTCTTAAATTCATGTACCCGTGGCCGTGGGTATCGGTTCGGGTCCGGATATTACCCATATCTGCAAAATATAAGACGACATCAAACGATGTTTTAGAGTATTTTACGGTATCCTCTTACATAAAACTAACGAAATATTACTTTCAGTCTTAAATTATTTTCAAGCCCAGTTTGCATTGCATACCCAAACTTATATTGAGACCTTCCACTGCCTTACGAGGATGGCAGTTTCGGAATTTTTATTTGAAGATGTACTGCACGTGCATCTGTAGTCATTGTTCTTTTCTTTGTTTTTATGTTTAGTTTTCGATGCCTTTTTCTTGTTTCTTATGTTTGTTATTCCAATCTCAGCTATGCAGCTGGGGCGTTGATTCACACCAAGTTCTTTTCTTTTCTAGATAATCTGCTTAATTTAACATGATCGTTCCAAACTTCTCGAAGAGATATGCTTGGAGACCTCAACGTGGTCAGTGGTCTATCCGAATGAGCCGTCTCAGTCCTCCGTGCTTGGCTCTTAGAATACTTTCTTCACCCGTAAGTAACCCCTAAACAACCATTACTCTTCATCAGGGCGGCCCAAAGCGATGTTGGGCCTAAAGAAAATATTTTAAGCTTATATAACAATATTCCTGGATAGTATCCTATGGGTTTCCATTCTACAATTATTCGTTTCTACTTTGTAGTTTTTTTACTTTTTACTATGCTGATATCAATACTACATCTTTATAAAATATATATTTATATATATATATATACCTATATGGAGGGTATGAAATGCTTTGTGACGTAACCTGGAAATCTCGAAACACTTGTATGAAGATAAAATGGAAGTTTTAAAACCATTTAAAATTGCTAGAAGATCTCCATGAGATGCATTGTACCTAGCTAGCAATTCCAATTGTTAGTCGTAAGGTAAGATTTTATCATTAAAAATAGCTAAAAGAGTGTGGTCAAATAAATTAGTGTACTAATACGCATAAATATAGAGTAGTGTTATTATTATTTTAAAAGAAAAAATCATACACGCATGCATGCATATATTTTTATATGGTGGCAATATCTTTCAACCGTGTTATTTTGTTTTTTTTTTTTGCGTAGGTGGCATAAGTTGTTAAGCATTTGATTCCATCAATTATATGATACATTTTTGGCCACGTATATGCATTTGATCGATCTTCTACTAAACTGATTACCATCCCAATATGTATCGTCTCATGATTCTCTCTATAAACAAGATTTGCTACTACTAATTAATAGAAATCTGTTTAGTAAAATTTTATCTTTCTAAACAATATTTCTACAACAATTATAGAAATATTTTATTATTATGTAGTATATGTTATTGAAATTTTATATATGTTGAGGATTGAGTTGAAATTTTGAGTGAGAGTCGGGTAATTGTTGTACATATATGATTTAATCGTACTACTTTTACTAAAGTCTGAGTAACTCCATATCAGAGACTCAGTAATACGACATGGTTTAACTAACATGATGACTGCCAAAATTCAATATTAGCGTCATATATATATATATATATATATATATATATATATATAATTAAAGAGGTTGTTTCTCATAACAACCAAGCATCAATAACCAATTTTGTCAGACTTTGACTTTTAGATAGACAGCCTATTACAATTATATATCATGATGATCCAGGTCGTCAAAGTAAGTATGAAAATTCACAAAAAAACGATATGATGAAATGTCAATATTCAAAATACTGTAGAAGAGCCTAGAAAAAGGTTGAATATAACTATATTAGTTATAACTTCGTCGTCTGGGTCCGACGGACCGTTAACCACACTTAATTAGGTTTTGTCGGTAAACCAAATAAGAAATAATCAAAAGAGAACAAAATTTTGAAATTCTAAGTACATTTTTACCTGTAGATTATGACTGCAATCGTGGAAAACGTAAACGAAGTATACAATATTGATGAAATAGGAATTAGCACCCACGCATCTGGCAGATCCAATGAGGGAGATAATAAGAATATTTTAATTTATAAATTGTGTTCGTTTTAGTAACAACGCATATTCGTTGTCAAAATCGAAGGATCAAAGGCTGGTTCATATGTAAGTCAAACTAATACATTGAACCAAGAAAAATTGAAGAATTTAATTCCGAAATCAGGTATTTCTAGGCAAGGATGTCGGTCCGAATAATATACGATGTATTTGTCCAGCAGAGATTTATTTTTAAAAATGTATTATGGATTAAATTTATAAGTTTTATGTTATCCTCTTCTCAGCATATCTACTGGCACCCAAAAAAATTGATTTGGTAGATGGCAATCGATAAAATTGAAACGAACTAAGTGAAAATGTTATGAATTATAGCTACTCAAGTCATGTAATCTTTCTTATCATGTTCGATTTTACCTTTTACATGAAATTTTACGTGTTATTTTGTTGAATATTCAAAATTTATCCATTTGACATTTTAAGTGAGTATATCAATATTTAGCACACAAAGTAATAATACATAATTAAAAAACACGCTAATATATATATATATGATAGTTACATATTTACATGCATTAGATAAATAACATTACTCTATAAATGGATATCTTTCACAGTAGTTAGATAAATGATGATACTGTCTCAATATTTTTTGTTTAAACTCGTTTACTTAATTTGTTATCAAAACATTGCCATCTCACCTAATTATTAGGAAAACAATTTGTTCAAATTATGTCTGTTCAGTTTTACTTAAAAACAAATGTAACGATTACATGCATCAGTGACGACGACAATAGAATCATGTCAACAGTATAGATGATAGCGATGTGGCGGCAACTACAAATTAAAGAATATTCAACGTGGAAATAAAACTTAAGTAAGAAATATGTATACTAGTATTTTATACATTGTTAGTTTAGAAAACAATGTGCTAAAATTATAATGAAAAAGGATAATTTTCAAATATCAAATAGTTTGAAAAAAATAAAATAAAAAGAAAAATACTAAATAATGGGGTGGACAAAACTTTGAGTAATTGTACGCCAATATCGCAACGATAAAAGCTGACCACTTAAAATCATAAATAATGGTTAACGGACAATAAAAACAATAGTTGCCAGTTAAAAGGCCAAAAGATTTTTTAAGTGTGAAGAGACCAATAAATTAGGTAATTATTGTAGTAACTTCTAGTTATTAAATCGAAGCAACGCCGGTTAGCAGATTTTACTGAATGGGATTAAAATCGATTTATTAAAGAAAAAGGTCGGTAGCCGCATTTCGATATTTGAATAGAGAAAGAATGAGATTTTGAACAACGCTAAGTGACGGATGCGAATCCATTTATATAAAAATTTGGTAAATTGTGAATGCAAAAAGCCATTTAAGTAAAGTAGTTGTGCGCAGTTTGTTTTAAGGAGAGGTTTTGGTGGCGAAAGAAAAATCTTTGCGTAGGGTATGGTCCGAATGACAAGGGGAATGTATTTTGGAAGACTGATCAGCAGGCAATATAAAATAATGAAGATATTTGATTGAAGAATGGAATTTATTGGTGAGCACTCCACCCAAGTCCTAGAACGAAATCTTTTGATCTCTCATTTTCTCAACACCTGAGAAAGAATTAGAGAGGGAAAGTTAAAGAGGAGCTAGAGAAACGGAGGCCGCAGGTTTTGATGGTTGCGATGTGTTGAATTATGAGTTTGAGAGACTTAACGAAGAGAAGTTATAAAAAAAAAAGTGTACGAGTCTTGTGAGTTTCAGGGACGGGTTAGTGTTAAAATGTTGAACAATATGCTCGGAAACTTTGGTGGCAATGATATATAGTGGAATAGTTTCAAACCGCATGTTTGAGAGTTTTGATGAAAGGGAGATGCCAGATAAGATGCTTGAGGACTTGATTATGGGATGAAATCTTCAACATTATGGGCGGAAATTCAAAACATTTACTATTATATTTTATCAAAAAAAAAAAAAAAAAAATTCGTGTCTTATCTGGTAAGATAGCACTATTATAAATGATATTTGATCAAATTGATAAGATGTGAAAATGTTGTGTCAAATCTCTTTTATTAATATAATGATTGAATAGAGACGGGATAATAGAGTTTATATACTATGGACGAGAAACAAAAAATTAAAATAAAAACCACTGAATATGCATTATATAATTATATGGTAATATCGCATGTTGTTATTATTTATATAAGTGATGTCCTAAAACAAGAATGATGTGATGAGGTTATAAGAAAACAATATCATCATATTGGAAAAAAAAAATCAACAATAACATGATATTCTAATTGATTGGATCAAATGGTATTTTTTAAAAATGTGTGAAAGTTTTACCAACTTCTTTTTCTTACGACGTTACCACTTTGATATTGTTATTTTTTATTTAAAATAATCACTTACTAACAAATAATCTTTTTTTTTAAAAAAGATACTAGTGAGTTTCTATGGTTATACTATTATGTTGTACGAAATCAAAAAAGTCAAAAGGGGTGGCAAAATTCAGTAAAAAAGCAAGGTAGAATCAATCAATTATGGCATGTGATCAATTAAAAGAAAAAAGAAAAAAAAAAGACACAAAGCAGACACTCTTCTTCTCTTCATCACCGCCATTACCCAACGTCTCTCTTTACTTCTCTATCAACATTTTCTTATCCGTTAGTTACAATTTTTACTTTGAAAAGTCAAAACTCTTAATAAGTCTCACGTGGGTTTTTTCGTCGCCCAACTCAGAGGAAAACAAAGAAGTCAAATATATGTTCCTCGTTCGTTCCTTCTATAAGAAAAAGATTATAGTAATAAACTTATTAAATAGTGGCAGGTTTTTTTCTTGTTTTGGCATATATATATAGGCACAGCTTTACAAAGAGTAGTATAGAGTATAAAGTATTTGTATTTTCCGTGTTTTGACTTTTTAATAATTGTGAATTTTTGCCAATCTCCTTTATATTTAAACCCAACCTCATCTCTCTCTTCTTCCTAACTTATTCAAACCAATTCACATCTTCCCAAAACCCAACTACTACTACATCTTGCAGCAAGAGAAATATAATATTATTTTTTTTAGCTTCTTTGATCAATATATTCATCTGGGTTCTCATCAAACTTCACAAACTTTTCATCAATTTTCCGGAGGATTAATGGATGACGAGATCGAGATTCCTCCATTCTTCCTTTGCCCCATCTCTCTAGAGATTATGAAAGATCCGGTGATTGTCTCTACCGGAATAACCTACGACAGAGAGAGCATCGAGAAATGGCTCTTTTCGGGCAAGAAAAAATTGTGTCCGGTCACCAAACAAGACATAACCGACGCTGATCTCACCCCGAACCACACTCTTCGTCGTCTCATCCAATCTTGGTGTACTCTAAACGCCTCCTACGGCATCGAGAGGATCCCCACCCCAAGACCTCCGATTTGTAAATCTGAGATCGAAAAACTCGTTAAAGATTCGGCCTCTTCACATCAAAACCAGGTCAAGTGTCTTAAACGACTTCGTCAGATTGTGTCGGAGAACGCGAGCAACAAGCGGTGTTTGGAGGCTGCCGGAGTACCGGAGTTCTTGGCCAACATCATAAGCAACGATTCAGATAATGGGCTTGACTCTTCGGGGAGTTTTACCGATGAAGCCCTCAACTTACTCTACCATCTTGAGACCTCGGAAATGGTCCTCAAGAATCTTTTAAACAATAAGAAGGGTAACGATATCGTAAAGTCGTTGACGAAGATCATGCAGAGCGGGATCTACGAGTCCAGGGTATATGCGACTTTGCTTCTCAAGAACATTCTTGAAGTAGCGGATCCAATGCAGATTATTACTCTGAAGCCAGAGGTTTTCACTGAGGTTGTCCAGATCTTGGACGACCGGATCTCGCATAAGGCGACGAAAGCTGCGATGCATATATTAGTTAACATATGTCCATGGGGAAGGAACAGGCACAAGGCCGTGGAAGCTGGAGTTATCTCTGTAATAATCGAGCTTCTCATGGACGAGAGCTTCTCATCGGATAGAAGAGGGCCAGAGATGGCGATGGTGGTTCTTGATTTGTTGTGTCAGTGTGCAGAGGGAAGAGCCGAGTTCTTGAACCACGGAGCAGCCATAGCGGTGGTGTGCAAGAAAATACTGAGGATTTCACAGACGGCAAGCGATAGAGCTGTTAGGGTTTTGTTGTCGGTGGGAAGATTCTGTGCGACGCCAGCTCTGCTGAACGAGATGTTACAGTTGGGGGTTGTATCAAAGCTATGTCTTGTGCTTCAAGTTAGCTGTGGGAGGAAAACTAAAGAGAAGGCAAAGGAATTGCTAAAGTTGCACGCTAGGGTTTGGAAAGACTCGCCTTGTCTCCCAAGAAACATGATTCTTGCTTATCCCTCCTGATGAAAACCAAGAAAACAACGTATAGTCATGCAAACGAGTCAGATTCTCAATGAGTGAAATCACTTATATGAGAGTTGTTCTTCTTATGTTGATGAAAAGATTGGTGGAATATTCATATCATTAATCCAATTTTGAATTTTCTTTAGTTTTCTATTTCATACCTTGATGTTCAGCACATTGTAGATAATAGTGGATATTGTTCATCAAATATTTTTCAATAAACAAATTCCAGACTGACAAAAATATAAATATATATATATATATATATATTCCAAGATATCAATGAAATCACAGGTTACAAGCCTATTCTTCATTATTGTGAAAATGCATTTATTTGTATGATATTTTTCTTTAGTTTATATATCATTCAATTTTCATTATTATCAAAAATTCCAAATAGGACCATGTCATTTTCATTATCTCTTTTTTTAGCAAGTAAACTAAATGATTTATATGTAGAAATTTTCGACTACAATCATTTTCTTATAAGCGGTAGGCATATATTGTATATCAGTTTTATAACATTCAAATTTTGATCAAATATTAATTTATCCAATGCACGTTACCTCGTTTTTATTGCAAGAATCTTGGTATAGTTTTAACAATCGGGGCAGATGCTGTTGGTACATTAATACAAGGAACATTTTTATACTAGGGTACCAAAAAATAACATAATTCAAGAAAACCTTTGATCAGATCGCATCTGGTTGAAAATAAAACACCGAGATCTGAGTGTTATACGTTTGCGTCGCATCTACTGACCCATATTCCCGTTGACTAACGAAATTAGAGACGTCGAAATACGAAAGAACGCAGTAGAGAGTGAAGACAAAAAAATTATGAAAAAGTATAATGAAAAAAGCAACAAAAAGACCCAACAAGTTGACATATTTTTATATATAGAAAAATGAGGATCAGGGAGCGTTCCATAATTGTGAGCGCTTCTTTTCTTAGGGAAAATGACATATATTTTAGTTTTGTTTTTTCTTAATTGTTTTTTTAAATGGTTTTGTCTTCCTAGTTCCATTAGATTAGAACCTTTTTGTGACCATAGCATGGTATGTAACTCAAACCAGTTAAAATGGGATGATATAAACCAACCGAAAAAATATGAGGAGCAGGCCAGTAAAAAAATATGATTGTATTTAACTAAAAGGAAATAATGACCACTTTTTATGAGGAGCAGGCGAGGATATAAATATAGTTTGTCGTTTTTTCCATTCTTGTATATATAATATAGTTAAATAAGTTTAACCAAAGAAAAGAAGGCTAAAACAAGTAAAAGCATGCTCCTTTCTTTTAATTGGTGTATAATTGTATGTTATGAAAAGGAAATAATGACCACTTTTTAATTTTAGTTTAGAAAAAAATAGAGAAGTAGTCATATCTTGCGAGCAGCTCTCAAAATCTAGATGAGTTTAAAAGTACAAAGGTGGGTCCAAACTGGACCACAACTTGTAGTTGTAGATGTAGTTGAACAGTACATACACAGATACATATATAATTCATAAATAAATAAACATAAAGTCTTCAACTTGATAAATAAAACAGTTGTGTGTGTGCTGTTTCTCAACCACAACACCGGAGGAATGCATAAATAAAACATATGTGATGTTCCTAATTCTTTTTTTTTTATCGTCTTTTACAACATTATTTCAAACATTTGATTTACCAATAGTGATGAATAAGGAATTCAACTATTTGACACATCGGCATATAATTACATTACAATTTTCGAACGTCCTCACGACAAATACGTTTTTACACACTGGGGTCAACACCCCGACTCAAAGACTGTTCAAGGCCATCGATAGAAATATTTGCAACACCTGCTCGGCTACCGTCACCTCCCAAAGTTCCAAGGCATTCTCCAACTATGGTTTAAGACATCTTATTTTTGTAAAATGTATGTAATATAATGACTATTGATTTAATATAATTCCAGAAATTTTATAACAAAAGGCGTTTTTATTATTTTATATATTATAGATTGATGATGGACAGTTTTACTTACACTTGCAATAAATCATTTGATTTACATCCATCATCTACAAGAAATTTCATTCTTGGAATACCTAGCTAGTATAAAAAACATTAAACATTTTCTTACCATTATTAGTTGGTGGCACATTTTTTATTGGTCGGAATTAATCGACTAATTAACTTTTATGCCGAAAGAAGAATTTAAGCTGAACAGAAGAATTTTGATATAAATATCTTACGAGGGGTGTTTTTAAAAATAGATGATGATTTTCCGAAAGATATCCAATAAGAAATTCAATCATAAATATGGTGGATTCGAATTTACTCTTCTTGTTTTAAAATCTCAGTGCCCCCAAGAAAATACACCGAATACATGATCTATATCATTATTTCTTTCCATGGGACTTGGAGTAGTAATTGCGACTACCAAATTTATTGCTATAAGATTCGTTCCCGTGAGCAATAATTCTCGTCAGTCATTTGGTGGATCTATATCCACACCTCTCTTTATATACACCCATGCTTTTCTGTCTTAATCCAATATACAAAAGATATATATATATATATATATAGTTTTACTGTTTTTTTTGTCTGTTAATATATTGGTTAGAATATAATTTAAGTGCCGGTACAGATTCGGTTTTCGTTTACGCATGAATTATATATGCAAACATGTATCATAAATGTGTGGACCGGACGTGAAGGACCAAACGATTTGGAAGCCGCAAAGGAAGACTCGTTTATTTTCAATCGTTGTACCATACTATTATTTAACGAGAGCGTGAGAGTTGATTTCATTGCAACGTAGGGTTTTTATTTTAAACTTTAAATTAAATCAACACCATGTGAATTTAAAATAATAATTATAGAAGAACGTTAACAGAGACACTTGGTTAGGCATTAGTGGGTGAGTAAGGGTGAATGTAGCTTTTAGGAGATTAATTGGAGAGTAAACAGCGATTAATCGGTAATTAATTTTAAATTATTTTAATAGTTTAAAAATATATTTATCTATTATATTAAACTTTTAAATAATATTATTTTAAAATTATATTAAATACATGAAAATATAGTATTAATAATTTATTTTATGATTTTTATTTATAATTTAATATAATTTATTATAAAACATCACAAACTCTCAATATAAATGTCTGAATAACAAAAACAAAAAATTTTATACTTAAAATTTTTAAAATAATTGGATTATAGATGATTATGCGGAAAATAATCAGATTAGACGGAGATTAATCGGATTAGCCGGAGATTAATCGGATTAGGCGGAGATTAATTGAATTAGACGGAGAGTAATCGGTTAACTGACCTTTTCGAGAAATTAGTCATTAATTGAGGCGAAAGTGGATTTAGTTATAAAACGGGATATAATCGGAAATACGCTAAGATTTTTAAAACAAGGGGTTTAGCCATTGACCCGCTCACTATTCTTCTCTCTTTTTTTTTTCTTTCAAAACTCAACCTATGATTTTAGGTGTTGACAAATTACCAAACTATTTGACATAAACTACAAACCAATGAATAATACGCAGATAAACTTAAAATCACGTCCGTGTCCACATAAATTTATGGCCACAAATATGGTTACGCACCTACAAACAAATTAAGCACGTTCAAGTGAATTCCTTTCTGGCTAAAAGTCCAGACAAGTATACTAAAACAAGAATGAGACATCAGGGCCTCCGAAAGTGAGTGGATCTAGTCCAAATAACAAAGAGTTAAAGAAAAAAAGTCTAGGGCCAATTGTCTAGAACCGGTGAGAATCATGAAACCTGCAGACTCTTTTTTTTTTTTGGGTTCATTTGAGACTATGACACACAATTTCATAGTCACACAGTTCAATTCAGCTGAACCGAATATAGCATTTTCGATATGGCGATTTTCCTACTATAGATGTAGTTCACATTCATTGATGTGATTACTGATTTCTCGGATCGTTTCTCAAATGTAATCAGAGCTTATTCAGCTGTTCCTAAGATCAATTCGAGATCAATCATAGACAATATATATAAATATAACCCTGGCACAAGAAATATCATCTTCAACGTCAGATTTAATATGATTTTTTATGAATTTTTGAAGGACTAATTGTATATGATTTTGAATTGCCTCAGGAAATTTTGGCAGGACTTTGAAAATCATAGGTTACATGGTTAAGTAAAAAAATCCATCCAAATTAAATACCTAATCCGAAACAATCCCTTTAATCATATTTAATCTCTATTATTGACGTAGACATTTATCTCAAGTAGATATGTCTCTTCACTAAGCGCCTTGAAACTTTGCGAGTACTTGCTCGTAATCCCTTATTTGCTTCAGACAAAAGTAGCATAGAAAGAAGAGCATATGAGAACAGAAACGCCTGTATTAATGGATTGTATCTAGAAGAAGAAACAAACATTGATTCTGAATTCGGATTTCCATTTCACAGCAAAACACTAACCTTATTTGTGAGAGGAGGTTTGAGTTTAGCAAAAGCTTGCTCAAAATGAACCATCTGGATTGCACGCTGACCGGCTCTGTAAGCCTCAAAAGTCGTTTGCTTTACCAACGATTCAATATCATTATATCAGCTACAGAACGACTCTCACAACGCTCTGCTCTGCTATGGTTTTGACAAGTTCATTGAGAAAGCTTATGATGATGTAAAACAATGGACTGCAGCCCAAGTGAAGATATATTGTCTAGAGGAAGGACAAAGTACAAAGAAGCTAAAGTGGCTGGTGAATTGAATTTTAACATAGGTTCTAATGCAAAGGCTCTTTCAGGAGTTGCTTGGGTAGTAAGAGACTCATTGGGGCATATTTGGTTCCATCTCTCAAAGTTTATTTTTGTTTTGAAGCGAAAATTACCATTGGAAAGTATGAAGAGCTTGAAGTTGGAACGGGTTACGTACATTTGGAGTCAGATGAATGGAAATTATTCAAGCTCTGAACAAACCAAAAGATTGGCCAGCAATGGATTTTGTTAATGAAACCATCTTCCAATATTGGAGATTGCAAAAAAGTGTTGTCTCCAATCTTCGTCTTCTATCCTATGTTGTCCACGATGGTTCAAGGGTCTCCAGCCTTTTTGTTTTAGTTTGCAGGTTTCTAAAATGCTAAAAGTTTTGTACGGGTTGTTGCTTCTCTCTGAAGTCTTGTTCTTTCATTAATGATTAATAATACCAGATGGCAGAAAAAAGCCCTGTATCATATTCCCTTATAAGCCCTATGTTATCAAAATGTCCCTAAGCCCTAAGCTCTAAACCAATCTGCTCGATTAAAAAATAAATAAAGAGTTTAGGATCCTTAGTAGGTTTCATTGTCAGCCGTTTCGAGCAGATTTAGTGCTCCACTTTTTTAATTAAAAAGACGCCTTGCCTTGGTTCCCACAAACCCTTGTCTGAAAAACACTTGGAGATGAGGAAAAGAGGTATGAGCGGGAGCGTTACTGGTGGGAGAATCAGGAATCAAGTTCTAGAGTTATGTGGGAGGGGATTAACGGTGGAGGAGATCGTAGATGACCTCCGTTCCAAGCACCGTGAATGGGCTCGTTGGAAACGACAGATTCTCATGATCAAAGTTAAAAATATCGTAGATTCCAGGACCAAGGAGTGGGTTGAGGAAGAGGAAACTAATGGAAGTAAGAAGAGGCAGAGACGAGATGATACTGATTTATGTATATCATCATCTTCTTCTTCTTCCTCTTCTACTTCCTCATCCGAAAATGTATTGACATCGGACGATGGTGCACGCTTTGATATCACTAATGAGAGTCTACGCGTTTCTTACTCTGATCAATCCAGGACGAAGAAAGCTGTATCTAGTGAAGAGGGAGGCAAGGGTTATGATGAAGTAGAGGTAAAAGGACCCATGTTTAAGGACTTGGGTGGGTTAACTAGTGTTTTGGATGACCTGAATCGTTATGTAAAACTTCCTCTTTGGTGTCCTGACATTGTACAAGGTCTTGGTTTAAAACCACTTTCTGGGATATTACTTCATGGTCCACCTGGTTGTGGTAAGTCCACACTGGCTCATGCCATCGCCAACGAAACTGGTGTACCCTTTTATATGGTGTCTGCTCCAGAATTGGTTTCTGGTGTTTCTGGTATGAGTTCTTTGACTTTATCTCGTTTTCATTTCTGTTGAGGTTGGTTGCTTTTTCTTCTAGTTCACCTTTTTTTTTTTTTGGTCTCCTAGGTGGATCTGAAGAGAATATCACTCTTCTCCAAAGCTTATAGAACTGCACCTTCAATTATATTTATAGATGAGATTGATGCAATTGGATCGAAGAGGGAAAATCAGCAAAAAGGTATGGACACACGTATGGTGACACAGTTGTTGAATTGTATGGATGTGAAATATATGCACCAAAAGCACAAGGAGAGCAAAGTTTCATCAGGTTCAAATCCTGGCCATGTGATTGTAATTGGAGCTACCAACAGGCCTGACGCTCTTGATCAGGCTTTGAGAAGGAGATTTGTCAAGGAGATCTACCTCAGTATGCCAGATGACAAGGCAAGGGAAGAGATTCTCTCTCTGCTAACACGCGATCTCCCATTGGAGAGCACTTTTGATAGCGCAAGGCTTGCTCATCTGACTCCTGGATATGTTGGAAGTGATTTTGAAGCTTTGTTCATGGAAGCTGGCATTGCTGCTGGGATCAGAATCATAGATTCAAGAAAATCACAACTTTGTATCGATAGTGATTCTGCCATGAAGCGTTCATTGTCAGAGGAAGAGAAGAAAAGCCTCTTGTATAGTACCTCAGATTTCGAGGTGAGATATATCTCTTTATGTATGTGTCTCATTCAGACAGTGTCCTTTTCCTGAATTCGCCTTTCAAGCTATCTTTTGTTATGTTCTTTTGCTTGTGTTCTACAACTGATCGACTCTCTGTTTCTTTGTCTATATATACTACTACTACCACAGGGAGCACTGAAAAAGGTTCAACCTAGTTTAACTAGAGAAGGATTCACTACTAGGCCTAGTGTAACATGGGCTGCTGTTGGCGGTCTTGATCACCTAAGAGAGGAGTTCTATCATCATGTAACCGTACCATTTAAACTTCCTGAACAATGCAAGGTAATCTCAACTAAATAAACAATAACACATAATAGGACAAGAATTTTTCTTGAGCTTATGACTTCGACAAGCTAGTGCTTGACAATTGAGAAGAATACAAGAGCAAGCAGTGAAAATATGTGTAGCAAGCAAACCCTAGTGGAACCAATGCTATGCCTTTGGCGTGGCTGGAAATTTCTTTAGTAGCACTCTTTTTTCTCCCAAGAGATATATAATGATGGGTATCTCATAATATTTTTAGGGGTTTGAATTTTGTTTAGAGACGGGGTTTTTGCTGTATGGTCCACCAGGTTGTGGTAAGACGTTAGTTGCGAAGGCGGTTGCCAATGAGGCAGGAGCAAACTTTATCCACGTCAAGGTTTTCTTTTAGTGTGTTTAAGCTTTTTGTGATAAATCTTTCAATGGTTTCTGTCTAGAGTAGGAAAGCTGAAAACCTTTTGAGTTGTGATTTTATTGCTATGTAGGGTCCAGACTTATTGAGCAAATATGTTGGAGACAGTGAGAAGTCTATTAGGGAGTAATTCTGTCGTGCTAGGATGTCCTCACCATGCATAGTCTTCTTTGGCGAGGTTAGTGTTTCAATTTGACATCAACAAATTAATGAGACAATAGACTGCTGCAAGAAGTTAGAAAATGAAACAAAGCTCCCCAAGCAAGCAGTGGTGTTGCTTAATCATTGCAGGTGGATGCTTTAACAACAAAACGTGGAGAGCAAGGTGCTTGGGTTGTTGAACGACCTTTGAACCAGGTGATTAGTTTTCCCAATCTATCTTTGTACTGATGGTTTTATGTCTTAATAATGCTAACTAATGAATGACTTGCTAACTGACAGTTACTCGTTGAGTTGAGTGGCGGAGAAGAACGAGATGGTGTAATTGTGATTGGTGCGACAAATAGGTTTGTGGGCTTGTGGAGTAACTGTTATTGTTTTATTCAGCTTTCTTTATTTTGCTTTTCTTGGATTAGGCCTGACAGGATGGACCCCGCTGTTCTAAGGGCAGGCAGGTTTGGGAGACATTTCTATGTACCGCTCCCAAACAGGGCCCAGCGTTGTGAGATTCTGAAATCTATTGTCAAGACTCGTTCAGTACCAATTGATCCAAGTGTTGATTTGAATCACATAGCGTCAATGAAGAGTTGTAAGAATCTTAGTGGAGCTGAACTCTCCTCTTTGATAAACGATGCGGGTAATGCGGCTCGCAGAGAGACAAACCTGTTAACTAGTAAGCGTACAATCCAGATGGTGCATTTTGAGAAAGCTTTCACTAATCTCATGCCCCCTCTCACGAAGAAGAAGGTTCGAAATCAATCTCTTTCTTCTTTTTGTCTTCTCATACTCTCTGCTTTTTTAATCCTACCTTTCTGCAGCAATTAAAGGAGTACAAGAAGATATATGCAGAGTTTCGTGGCTCCAATTGACGAGACATATCAGTGTCACTGTCACATAACCCTTCCTTTGTTTTGTTGTCGCCTGCAACAACGTTGAGTGATGGGTTGTGTTATTCGTTTTTTTTTTTCATGTTTCCTAGAGTCAGTTTTACAGTGATAACTCTTTGTTTTTTCGGTCCTAAATATGCCTACACTACATATTTGGATTTTTTTCCAGATTCCGTAATCTCTGCACAATCATACGTGATGTTATGAGTGCGGTTGTGTCCGTTTATTTGAGCCTACATGCTCTGTTTTGACTTTTGAGCAATTTTTGCTCTGTTTTATCTCTGCATCG
This sequence comes from Nasturtium officinale, assembly GCA_963854855.1. Classification (NCBI taxonomy): domain Eukaryota; kingdom Viridiplantae; phylum Streptophyta; class Magnoliopsida; order Brassicales; family Brassicaceae; genus Nasturtium; species Nasturtium officinale. Next base: position 4,193,474 of record OY978504.1, read on the forward strand.
TATGAATGCGTTTTCCCTATTAATAGATGGAAAAATAAAAACAAAAATCGCATCTGGTTGAAACAATTCATTATTCCAATATTAATGCATTTCTTAGAAAAAAAACATATCGATCAGTGCGGTGTTATACTTTTGTATCGCATCTAATGACTCAAATTCTCATTGACTAGCGAAATTAGAACCACAACTTGTATTGCCTTTTAAAATTAAAACCGAGTTTAGAGTTCTAACGACTGACCTCGGTTTAAAAACATATCAATCAGTTTGTTCTAACAAGTATCTTTAAAAAAGTTACAATGGCAATTGTCTTATTAAATTCTTATACCGAGTTTATATTAAAGATAAATATCTCACATCGAATTGTTAGAAATGACTAACATATAAAGCATATGAGTCATTTCATTCATTACCAATTGGTTACATAATTAACTTAATCCAACCAAATGATTGGCTAGGTTACATAATTAACTTAAACCAACCAAATGATTGGCTAACATTGTTTCTATCTAACTCATCCACTCACGTTCACTATTTTTTTCTTTTGCTGAATTACCAAGTCAATATTGATAGTAAATTAGTAATGATGGAACTAGCAATTAAGTAGATGTATTTGTAACATCAATACGTTGAGCCATCTCAAGTTCTTAATTAGGACAACTTATTCTAACGGTGACATGACAATCAAACAAGCCTGTACTCCAATTCTTAAATGTTACAACAGAGTGTCAGCCTCATAACCATCTTATGTTCTTGTTTCTAAAGTTTTCATGCCTCGTAAGTATTTGGTACTTATACACTTATGTAGTCTAAAGCTCAATTAGCGCATGAGTCTATGACCCATCTCCAAAGTAAATTAAAATTAAAAAAATCACGGATTCAAGTACAGTATTGGATTAGTCTGGAGAATAAAACTAATTCAATATCTTTAGTATCCGGCCCAAATGTATGGGTTTTAAGTCCAATAAAATTGGAAGACGAAACAAGCAAATAAAAAAGTAATTTCCCTATATTTCAACAAATAATGGTGTGTTAATTAAAATAGCGTGTCAATTAAAATATTGCATTTAGAAAAATCTGAAGAATTCACAGGGTGCGTTAATTCTTCACCAACTGAATCCTACCCTGGATAATACTTAGGCATTTACATGTTTTGTCTGCATTCTTTACATGTATTCAGATGTATCTGTCAATACATTATCACAGAGTATATTAAAATCTACATCATGCAAGCATGCAATGTGGCATTTAGTTCATTATAATAACTGTCCTACATATTGTTTTCCATTATCCAATATAGCTTGTGTAATTAACTTGGTCGTTAAGTGCAAGAATGAAGTTAATTTGTATAGATTATCTATGCTTTTAGCTAGTTTGCCAACATCTAATGTTATATGATACAGGTTTTAATGCCCATGAACAAAATGGTTAAAATTTGATTCCCTCCAGTAATATACAAATATATTTCTATATTTTTAAACCAACAAAAAGAACATTTACTAGTACACTGGCAGTTTTAGGGAAAATCTTTTTTTTTTGTGTGGAAGAAATTGTTATTTATAAAGGGTTAAAATTCATGTTTATCCTTGAATTTTTTTATAAACATATACTATTTCGGTATTTCCATATATAACTCGCTTCATGGTTAACTATAAATTCAATTTTCAACCAACTTGAAAAGTTTATAATGTTTCAAGCTTAATTGTGGTGAGAGTTCGAAATTTTAAATCATGAGAAATTATAATTATATATATATATATTAAAAGATAATATATTGCGAACAAAAAATGAAGGAAATTAAACGTTGCTTAGGTGACAAAATTAGTGATTGGACTTAAAACAATCCTAAATAAAGAGGATAATTAAACGTACGCGAACAACAAGATTAATATGCATAGCGACGAAGACGTTGACTTCAAAGTTCAAACTAATGTAAAACTTTTGTGATCTTCTTACGCACTGACCTCTCCGGCCCTCTCTACATTCCTAAATCAATTATTTACTACTTTACTTGTCAATATTGCAAAGGTTTCAGCGTCTTTACATCAACGATTCCCTGTTGTTTTGGTCACAAACAAATTAAATAAACAAAAAGAGAAAGTGATTAATGATTACCATATTGCATTGAAAACTTTTTTTTATTTATTATTATTTTATTTTTTTATAAAAGCATTGAAAACCTATTTCAGTGATGTGAGCATACCCTTACGAAAAAGAGATCAGAGTTATGCAAGCCCACCACATGTATAAATTTAAAATTAATTCATGTTTTCTTCCGATCCTAAATGTTGATCTATGTTTGTTTTGAAATATAATACGAGTGAAATCTAGAGCTTTCTCGTTTGGATCAAAAAGTAATCATAAAGAAAGAAAAAAAAACAATGAACTAATGGGTCAATAGATGCGTTATACAACTACTAATACATATATTAGCAAACTTGTATTAGTAAACTTATATAGATTATTTTATAACTACAAGTCACACAATTCTTGCTGTGACAAACTTTCTTATCTTCATTCACATGCATATCCTCCCTCCCTCTCTCTCTGAGCGTTGACTTTTGAAAACCCCAAGATGCTTCAGTTTACATTGTCTTATATCAAATCGCTGACCAAACCTCTCCATTAATTGTTTCTCTTCTTTCATCTCATCCTCTAAAACCCATTAACAAAACCATCAAACCACAGCCGCCACGCCATGAGCACCATCCAACCACCACCACCGCCGATGATGCCAGGCTACAACGGCCTCCTAGGCACAGACGACATCGGAGGATTCAGATACGGAATCGGTGTCTCCATCGGAGTGCTCCTCCTCATCACCACCATCACCCTCACCTCATACTACTGCACACGTAATCAGCTCTCTTCTTCACCTTCACAAACCAATCAAGATCAGACACGTATCCATCACCATCACCACCATGTCATCATCGATGTCGTCCCCGGTCTAGATGAGGACACCATTCAGAGCTATCCTAAGATCCTCTACTCGGAAGCTAAGGACTCAACGTCGTCGTCGTGTTGTGCCATTTGTTTAGGAGACTACAAAGGAAAGCATCTGCTACGGCAGCTCCCAGATTGTAACCATCTCTTCCACCTCAAATGTATTGACACGTGGCTTAGACTCAATCCTACGTGTCCTGTTTGTCGGACTTCGCCGCTTCCAACTCCTCTTTCCACTCCCCTCGCCGAGGTTGTTCCCTTAGCCGCCACAGTAGCCTCCACAAGGATGCCCTAACTATATATTATTATTTAATATAACCGGAAGGTTGACTAATCTCCGGCTAAAGCTTTTCTTTAATTCTTCTTTTTAAGTCCTTGTAAATTTTTATTTATTTTTGGTCACTAAAACTGATCACTGTGTATATTCTTTGGAGCCGAAAGATTTGTTAGAGAAATTAAATTAAGGGTAAATTTCGCAATTTTGCTGGATCACTTTTGTTTTTGTCAATGTGAACAACAGAACAAGTGGAATTTCTAAGAATAATTTAAATAATTTTGAATATAGTCGAGAGGAATTAGAAATATGTTTCTTGGCTTGTATAGAACTTTTGGGGTCTAGACAGATCACTAAAAACAAATACGAGAACAAGTTGGAACTTAATCTAATGGGAATCAAATCAATTATGCCTTTGATCATATAACTGACAATCTTTCTCAACCATGGTTTATTAAAAAAAAAGTAATTAGGTAGCAATCTCTTTTGTCCGCATATATAAAACGCACGGAAGAATAATTAAATAATTTCAAACAAAAACAGATATTTAACAGTATATTTGTCTTATTTGGTGAATCGTTGGCCTCTATGAGACAAACTTTTTATGAGGACGTAAAAAAGATATAAACACGTTAAATCAACAGTAAGGAAAAGACATTTAAAAACGACTTTTGTCCCCAATCCCAACTGGCCGATCTTAATTAGGTAAGATGATAAAAATGAGTTGACCACCAAACTAAACTATCATTTTAAGTATTCCACAAATAAAAATATCACCCCAAAATCATTTTAAAAACCTATCATTATTTTCCATTCAAATTTTGTATTGATTTTTTTTTTAATAACTGATAGGTTAATTAGCAAAAACTTTGACACTAATTTGATCACCAAATTCCTGGCCTCTAAGCACAACATAAAACACAACCGCGGTTCTTCTTTTTCGGGTTATGAAAAATATTACAAATTTCATTTCAATTGGTTGGTTCGGTTCGGTTCGGTTCGAGTTTTATTCCCACTAACCTTACGTCAGGCTCGGTTCACTAAGTCGGTTTCACGAACAAAAAGACTTGACACTATTACAAAAGACATCGAAGGCTGCTGAGTTTTGCTTGAGGAAGAATCCACACACAAACAAGAATCTCATCACCGATTAATTTAGCTATGGGTTGGGTCTGGACTGACGATTCATCCGCCCCAAAATCCGGTAGTGATTTCATCAATCAACCGCTCGGAGATTCCTCTGCCGCCGACGGCAATTACTCCACCACTACGTTGGTAAGATCGCAGTGCAAGACGGAGGAGGTCGAGCCTGGAAAGTTCATCAGAAAGTGCGAAAAAACCGAGGAGGTCCTTCGCCACTGTCTTGGAAAGTGAGTGTTTCAGACCTTTCTCGCTTTGAATTTAGTCAAAACATATTGGAAATGAAATCATTTTTTGGGTATTGAAATTGAAAATTGAAGATTGGACAAAGTAATTAACCATATCTACAATCTGAAGATTAGATAGATGTAAGTGGTTGTCTTTGAGCTTTGAGCTAAATTGAAGTTTAGTTTATTATGTAAAAGCTAAATTCAATAGCTATATTTGTGGTACTGATTGAGCTAATGTGTCTTTCTGAGATTGGGATTACTAGAAATGAGTTGCATAGATATTGTTTCGTATGTGCATTTGAATTTTCATATAGCTTATTTCTTGTGTTTTTTTCCATCATGTGATTAGATCCTCCTCCTCTTCCGTTGAAACATTATGTTATAGAGATGTAGCTCAGCTCAGCTTTAGATTATCATAAAAATATCTAAAATTTTCATCTTTCTAGTGCAAATTTTCTTAAGTAATATGAGCTATTATTCCATGGTAAATGTGAATCAGTGCTTTATTATGTGGAACAACTCTTTGAGTTCCTAGTTCCTACCATTGCATCTCTTTTTGGGTCTGACTTTGAGATTGCGCCATTAAATTGTTCAATCCTTGGTGATTTGTACCTTTGACTCATCTTATACGATCACTAAATTGATATTTTCCTTGGGTTCTGTATGTGATTCAGGCCTTCTGAAGTCGTTCAATGCAACACAGAGCATACAGAAGAAGATGTCACAGATCAGATGGTGAGGAGATCCGCTCTTCCATATCAGTTTGAAGAGAAAAACCCGCTAAACTTCCCGGGACTCCGCAGCGTTGTAGATGCTATCGAACGCCACTTCTTCAGCGGAAGGAAGAGTTTCTTTGAAGCAGCAGAAGAGATGACAAGCAGCTTGTTTGATATCATGGGAGACCATCAGTCAAGTACCTGGAGAGGGTTACCCATTGAAGGCCATCCAAAGGTAGAGGAATACCGTAATAACGAAAATGCCAGTAAACGTCCATACTCTTCAGGAGAGATTGATCTCTCAGGCTTGGCCAAGGACGTTTGAGAAACCGTGGGGATTGTTGTCCTAATGGTTTAGTGGCTTGCACGTTTTTTTGCCGATTAGGGTATCTATGATTCTATTTATCATCTACGGTGTTATGTTATGTCTTTTTTTAATCACTTTGTCTGAAAATATTTACATTTTTCTGTCCTTAGTCTTAATTTGTAGATTTCATTAAATGGTAATAAATTAAAATTGGTCAAAAGTAAGACCTATGGAGTGGAATTAAAGATTTGAAACCTAACCTTACGGTTATTGAAAGATTGGTTACCAGTTTGTGGCATGGAGTAATTTAGGAAAAGATAAGAAATAATATATTTTGGTCTTCAGAAGATTTTTCTTAACAATTACGGAAATTTGAAGGGACCAAACTGTTAATCGATGCATGTATGTGTACACGTGTATAATAATCTTTAACACAAACCTCACAGAGTCATATGTTAGGTTTTGGTTACGAGGAGAGAATCAAATAAGTAAATTAATTGAGGAAAAGCCAAAACCCTAATAAATCCCCAAAATAAAATAAAAAATCAGTCACGACGTGAGACCCAATTCCTCTTATTCGTCAAATCATATTCCTTCCTTCTCAAAGCCCGTTTCTTCTTCTTCGTTTGTCAATTGTGTGTGGTGTGTTTTTCGTACAAAATGATATGATTCGTTATTCAGCCGACCTCGAGATCTTTCTCCTTTAGATCAGATCTAATATTTGGGAGATTTATCTGTGTTTGTTCATGGAAGAGGTTTTGACGTTAGATAAAGGAGATGTTTGTCTCTATGAGATCAAATTAAGGGTTTTTTTCTCTTGCGTGAAAGGGAAGAAAGTCCCTTTTCTTCTCTACTTTTTTTTTTTTGTTGCGTTTCTCTTGTAGATTATTTTATAGAGATCGAGATTTTTAGATCGTAGAAATGGGGAATGTATGTGTTCATATGGTCAATAATTGTGTGGATACGAAATCCAATGCATGGGTTCGTCCCACAGATCTCATCATGGATAATCCCTTAAAGCCACAGCTTCATGACAAGCCTCCTCAGCCAATGCTAATGCTCAAGGATGATAAACCCAAGCTTAATGACACTCATGGAGACCCTAAATTACTTGAGGAGAAGGCAAAAGCTGTGGAGAAGCAAACGAGTGTTACAAACCATTCTCAGGGAGAAGAAAGAAAGGAGAGTGAAACGAGGAAGTGTAGTGAAGAAGAGAATAAGAAGCGAGCGGTTGGGATCGCGTATGGGAACAGCAGAAGAAAATCTCATAACGTGAGGAGACTGATGAGTGCAGGGTTGCAAGCAGACTCAGTGTTGATGACGAAAACAGGGCATTTGAAGGAATATTTTAACTTAGGGAGCAAGTTAGGTCACGGGCAGTTTGGGACAACGTTTGTGTGCGTGGAGAAAGGAACAGGGGTGGAATACGCGTGCAAGTCGATACCCAAGAGGAAGCTAGAGAATGAAGAAGACGTGGAGGATGTGAGAAGAGAGATTGAGATAATGAAACATCTCTTGGGTCAACCAAATGTGATCTCCATCAAAGGAGCTTATGAGGATTCAGTGGCTGTTCATATGGTGATGGAGCTATGCAGAGGAGGTGAGCTTTTCGATAGGATAGTGGAGAGAGGGCATTATTCTGAGAGAAAAGCTGCTCACTTGGCTAAAGTCATACTCGGTGTGGTTCAGACTTGTCATTCTTTAGGTGTAATGCATAGAGATCTTAAACCTGAGAACTTTCTCTTTGTCAATGATCAAGAAGATTCGCCTCTTAAGGCTATTGATTTCGGGTTATCTATGTTCCTTAAGCCTGGTATGTTTTTACAAAACAGAGATTTTTGTTTTCCTCTCATAGAGATGTTATCCTGAGATTTATTTTATATATAAAGGAGAAAACTTTACGGATGTGGTTGGAAGTCCCTACTACATTGCGCCTGAAGTTTTGAACAAGAATTACGGTCCAGAAGCAGATATTTGGAGCGCCGGTGTGATGATTTACGTGCTACTGTCTGGTTCAGCTCCGTTTTGGGGAGGTACGATTGTTACTTTGATCACAAACTATATATGTTTTTGGAAATGTTCTCATTTCTGTTTGTTCAATGAGCAGAAACGGAAGAAGACATTTTCAATGAGGTTCTGGAGGGTGAGCTTGATTTGTCATCAGATCCTTGGCCAAAAGTCTCTGAAAGCGCAAAAGATTTGATCAGAAAAATGCTTGAAAGAAACCCCACACAAAGACTGACTGCTCAACAAGTCTTGTGTAAGTCTCTAAAATCATGAAACTCCATTAGTTAAACAGATGTGGAGCTTAATCTTGTTTTATTTTCCAGGTCATCCGTGGATTAGGGATGAAGGAAATGCCCCAGATACACCGCTTGACAGTACTGTGTTGACTCGCTTGAGAAAGTTTTCAGCAACAGACAAGCTCAAGAAGATGGCTTTAAGGGTACAACATACAAATCACAAAAGTTTTTGGTTATTTCTTAAATGGTTTTTGATGAGAGAATCTGATTAATGTGTTCCTCGCAGGTGATTGCAGAAAGGCTTTCCGAAGAAGAGATTCAGGGGCTTAGAGAAACCTTCAAGATTATAGACATTGAGAAAAGCGGGCGACTAACTTATAAAGAACTCAAAAGCGGTCTTGAAAGATTCAATGCAAATCTTGACAAGGCTGACGTCAATAGTCTTATACAAATGCCAGTAAGCAGACACTAGTACTGTCTCAATATATGGATTTTTAGTGATCATAGTATAAGTTTGATTCATAGTTTTTTCTTACATATTGGGATAATTTTAGACGGGTGTGCACTTGGAAGACACAGTAGACTATGAGGAATTCATAAGGGCGATTGTAAGACTGAAACAATTACAAGACGAGGAAGCAACATAATCGTTTAGATTCATCAGCAAAAGTGTAATGAAGTTTGCGTGAAAGATATTGTTGTCTGAAGAAGTGTAATGAGTACTCAAAGCTGATGATGAGGAATGTAAGTATATATGTGATGCATTCATCTCTTAGAGCTGTTATTATAAATGTCTCCTAATGATAAAATCTATAGCGTATTCAGTATTTCAAAATGGTAATCTATATAATCTTTGTACTTTTACTTTAGACTGTAGGAAACTACAAAAGGACTGCAACGAAATGAATATATAGAAGAGGCAGAACAAGGAGAAGGAACACAAAGAGACCACAAGAAAGTAAGTTGACAGATTGAAAGACAAAAAAAAAATATGGATGTGTAGGTTATTTTGTTTTGTTTATTAATGCTTCTATAAAAATTAGAGCAGAAAAATATGAAAGCTGAATTTGTATATAGTTGTAGTGGAAGGATAAGGAGACACAACTAAACTCAGGTGATGTTGATGCTTTCAATACTTTGCCTTTGTGCATTGAGGTCATATTATATTAGTAATTAGAAAGATGAATACCCAAAAAAAAAAATCAGACTTTTGAAATACTAGTCCATACTAAGTATGTTATCTGAAACACACCTATCAGTTAGTATTGTCTCTGTTGGCTGTTGCTGTTTGATAATTTGGTTTTACTGATATGTATATCCTTCCTGTTTTCTTTCTAAATGTTAAAAGTATAAATTTGAAGTCACAGTTTAAATTTTCTTATACCAAACTAAATGGGCTTAGGTGAAGTTACTGAAGAAATTTCTTACATGGAACAAATATTTAATTGACAAATTTCCCTCTGATAATATATCTTTGGAAAATCTACATCGAAATTTTATTCTGTTACTACAGCTAAAGTAGCATGAAAAGAGTTTCACCGTAAAATGTTCGGACGAAACCTGAATGATTGCAACGTGTAATAATATACTATATACTTATAAAACAGGGTGGGGCCCGTTTGTGGCGATGAATAGGCGTAAAAATCACAAAATGGGGTCCCCACAAGATCTGACGGTGGGAGATGAAATCACAAACCTCAGTCTTTTTTTTTTGGTGAAACTTGAAAGAACTCATCGAAAGACAGCTCACGCGCGGCTGGCTGGCTAAAAACAAGGGACCCGAAACGTGAAAGCCAATCATGTGAAATGGTCGTGACACGTCAGCAATACAGACGGAAGGAGTGGGGTCCATAAACGGCGGTTCTAATTTTTATGTAATGGTTCGCTGTAACGGAAACCTCTCTCTTCTTCTCCCCCACGTTCTCCAACACTGCCTTTGTCTTCCTCAATCATTTGCGTTTTTTTTCTTAAATCTCTATTTACCACTCTACCCCTAACTCTCTAATTGACCGTATTATTGACTCTTTTGATTCTATTGATGATTGCAATACATATTTAGCACCAGGAAATTTTGGTTTTTTTTTACATAGTTTTAGTCCATTTATTAGTGAATCTGTGATTATAGGGGGAAATCTACTAATTTAGCTGTCTTATAATTAATGGTTTAGTGAGAGTCTTAAAAAGGTCAAAGACCTAACAAAAGATGAGGGGTGTTTTGGTAGTTTGGTCTTCGTTTTGTCTACATCTTCTCTCCTTTGACGTAGAAAAGCCATCTTTCTAATGCTAACTCCACACAGATACAAGACTCGTCGCTCTTAGCTTTTCTTCTCTCTTTCTTTTGCCAGTAGTGTCTTTCAAAGCTTTCTTTAGTAGATACCCTTTGCCTTTCTTTATCGACTAACAAAGGTATGACTTTATATTCATTCACTTTGTCTTAGTTTCAACTTATGTGATTCTTTTTTGGTTTTGTTGAGTAATTTTTTTCTGTTCTTGTTCCAGATTTAGATTTGGACTCATGATCCATATGATCATGGTTTTTGTTAAATATCTAATGAAAATCAGAGTTAAAAAGAAGTTGCTATGTTTTCTGAATATGTTTATTAGGTGATGATCGTAATATAGTGATTTGCTGCAGATAATGGAAGTGAATTTTATGATTTTTCAACTCAAACAAGCTTTCAGATTCGGTCTAAATTATATGATTTTAACCAATTATCAATATAGTTCAAGGAAACGAGTTTTGAGCGTTACGAAGTTTTTTTTTTCTTTTTCATTGATTGTTGACATTAGCATTGCTATGTTATAATGTTTAGTCCTTATGATCAGATGGAACAATGGGCGGCTCCTTAAAAGATGAAGAAGATCCATCTTTAGTTGGTCGGTCATTGGATCTGAGCTGAGTTCTCTTTCATTATCTTTGTCGGACATACATTTGCTTTGTGGGAAGTTGTCTGTTGAATGGCGTCCGAGGATTTGAGTGTTGTTTCGGAATCAAAGAAAGAAGAAGAGAATGTTAATGTTGAGAATTCCAAGGACATGAACAAACCAGAGGTTCTTGACATATCTACTGATAATGTCGATGCTATTGTTCCAAAAGATGAAGCCTCTAAGCCTGTAAAGATATATTAATACTTCTTACAATAACTTTGTGTTTTGAACTTTGTTTTTGGTTATTCTTGACATTTCTCTTCTGTCTCATTCTGTGCAGGAAGCAGAGCTCCCTGACTCTGGTACTTCAGTGAAGAGTAAAGCAACTAAGGATACTAAAGCTGTTAAGAGAAAGTCAGGGACCTTTTCTCGGAGTCCGAGATTCCTTTCTCAAAGCTCTTCATTTCCAACTAGAGGAAATCATGCTGATATTGCTAGAAAGAGCATTGATGCAACACCAAAGACTACTCCTAAACCTATCGTCGCTGGTGGTTACAAACCAAAGGCCACTCCATCTTCAAACAGTGGTGTTTCCACCAAGCGTACTGGTTTAGTATCTACACCCCTCAAAAAGCAAACTGTGGTAATTACTTCAATCTGTTTTGTTCGCTGTTTCAAGCTTTCTTGTTCTCAGCTTATTAATTTCTTCTGTGCTTGTGCCAGCCTGTCAAACCCATTTCTAGGGAGGCATATTCTGGCCCTATTTCCAAGTGAGTCAAAGTCTTTGCTCATTTCAAATACTTTAGTGTGGAATGATGTAAGGCAGTTAAGCAAATATGAAAAGGTAAAGATTTGAATAGTCAACTAAACTGTTCTCGAGGAGCAATTGCAGATTGGGAGATGAAGGTACTAAATCTATTAAAGATGAAATGGCAGAGAAGGACAATGAGGAAGCTGGATCAATCACCGCTGTGTAATTCTTCTTTCTTTACATTGTTTTGGCACATATGTTTCCATCGTTTGAATGTGTAAAACTGAATGCTTCTGTAATTTTACAGGGTGGCAGATAAAGTATCTAAACCAGTGAAAGCTGAAATAACAAGCAAGGAAGATGAGGACTCCCGATCAACTACCACTTCGTATGCTTTGTTTTCATCTCCTTCCATGTTCATTAGTGACATATATATATATATATATCTATTGATGTTATGTTTGTATGTTCAACAGAACTTCTACTCCTCGTGGGCGGAGAAGCAGCGTTGGGTCCGCCTCCGGATTTTCGTTCAGGTTGGAGGAACGGGCTGAAAAACGGAAGGAGGTTTCTTCTAATGCTCATTCTCTCGTACTAACAATCTTTTAGCAGGTTTTAGTATCATCAACTTAACTTAAGTATCCTTTTTCGGGTTTACCTTTCAGTTCTATATGAAACTAGAAGAGAAGATCCATGCAAAGGAAGTGGAGAAGACCAATTTGCAAGCAAAATCAAAGGTTAACTTTGGAAGACTCTTACATAATGGAAGAAAACTCTTACTGGTCTGACATTTTTCATTTTATGGTCAAATGGATTGTGTTTGGTTAGGAGAGTCAGGAAGAAGAGATCAAAAGGTTGAGGAAGAGCTTGACATTCAAGGCTGGTCCTATGCCAAGTTTCTATAAAGAACCTCCACCTAAGGTTGAATTGAAGAAGGTTTGCTTCTTTTGCTCTTCCTATGTGACTAAACTTTTCCTAAATTGTTGTTGTTATATTGGTGTTGTGGTCTATCAAAATGTTGTAGATACCAACTACTCGTCCTAAATCTCCAAAGCTAGGACGCAGAAAGAGTAGCAATGATGCAGCCGGAGGTGAACCCGCGGCTCCTCGTGTGACAAAACCAAAAGACTCATCATCATCTACTCTGAAGAAACCCACAACAAAGTCTCAGCTAAAGCTTGAAACTCTAGAGAAGTCAGGGAAGGCCAAAGAAAGGAAAAAGGAAGTGAAGAAAGAAGAAACAGAGAAAAGAGGAGAGGAAGAGAAGGCTACTTCAGTGGCTGCGAAACCCGAAGAGAAGAAACCGAACTTGAACAACATCCAAATGAATGGTGAGATTATGGCAAGTGAAGTTGCAGTGGGAGGCTGATCATAAGCAGAGAGAGCGTTTGGCAGCGATATATGGTGTCTTCATCTTCTTATGTTTCTTAATGTGAATAGAGTTGTTGCGTTGCATCTACTTTTAAGAGTTTACTTCATTCCTTCAGTTTTTTTTTTGGGAAATTAAGCCTCGATTGCTTCTTAAGATATATATGGTCTCTAATGTGTTGAATTCAAAAATTGTAACTTACATATATTATGATGATGTGATTGTGAATATGAAGAGGAGTGGTGAGTTTGTGGAAATATACAAGTCAAAGAAGTCCGGTGGGGTCTTTATATACAGCTGAGCTTATTAAAGGTCAGATACAAAGATACTCGTGGGGTATTTCTGCTATGAATTGCTTTAGTGGCTTCTACATCATTATGGGTTTAGGTTGTAATATAATGGTTTTGCGGTTGATCCCAAGTCTTTACAAAGCAGCTATTTAACATACCAGATTTAGAGATATTATGGAAACAATTGCAGTTTTGAAGCTTTAATAAGCAAATTGCGTTAAAAAATTGTTCAGTGGGTGGTTTTAACATTTTATAAGGTTTATCGACATAGTCATGCACATTGTTCACTCCCAATAGTCTCATTCTTCATAACTCTATATACCATACAAATTTTTTTGTTTCAAAATGTTAAGTGACTTTTGGTATTCACAGTTTTTTATTTCTTACTTATAGATATACTGGTTTATGAATCTATGAAAACTAAACGATAAGAGGATTAAGAAAAAAGAGAAGAAAAATGTTCTTATATAAGGTTTTTTCTATATTTGCTTTATGTACATAATAACACACATTATAACGTTTGACTTTGACTCTATAAGCCAATTATAAAGTTTTGTGAAATTTAATTTGCCAAAGACTGGAGAATCAGGCTTTTATGTCATGAAGACAAAAGCCCCACATCACCTGCCCTCGTGTCCAGTGCCCACTTACTCCTAAATTCCTAATATCTTCTCACCGTCTTAAAGCTTAATAGTAACTTTAAAGATTCGTGTCCTAGGCTGTGGAAAAATAAAACCTGGCTGTAAACAAGCCAAAGTTCTTCCTTTTTTTCCTTTTTCGTTATAGATTTATCAAATATGTCGTGTTAGAATCCTTAAATAGTCGTGATATATATACATATATGTAATTTGCCCACTTAATTACAGTAGATGTGAATACTTTATTCGTTTCTGGTGACACACAAAAATATTGTCTTTGGTAGTGCATAATCAATAAACAAAAACGCTGACTTTAGACTTTAGGACCAAGTGAATAGATGTACATTAATAGATTATATTATAGATATGTTGATTGATGTATTACATAATGTACATTGCAACTGCCATGTCCAATCCCACGTTATATAGATGAAAAAAATACTGGACAGAATTTATATTTACAAAATGATAACAATAAAAGATTAACTTATAGGAGAGAATGGAATAGAACAGGCACACAAATGGAACCTCCTTTTATTGTTCCAAAGTTGTATTACATTGATTTCTCTAACTCCTACGGCTTCTTTTATGCACTCCAAATAACACATTCACTAAAATCTCTGTCCACGTATTTATATATAATTTTTAAGATAAAAATTACAAATAGAACATGCAAATCGTAACGAACCAAAAATCACATCATTTACATATTCATCTCTTTTTTCCTTTTTTTGCAGGTGTTTACAGAATTAAGAAACTGAGAGATCGGGGTTTTCTTTTTGATAACGTGTAAAATTACTGACACGGAATAAACCGTGAACCCATCATCCTACAAGCAACCTCCATCAATTTACCTGCAAAGATTCTCATATCATCAGTAACTTTTATCAATTATTAAATGCAATGAATTTATTATTATGAACAGACCCCAAATTTCCAAAGACAAAATACTTTGTTTTTTGGTTCTTTTTTATAAACAAGAAAAAGGGTTTGGTTTGGGTTTTTATATAAACAAAAATAAGCTGTATTATGAGTCTATGACCAATGTATAGTAACAGCTTGTGTTTTAGAAAGATAAAAACAACCAAATTTTCTTTATGTAATGATTATAGGAGATCATTCGTCGTTGGGTCATATCAATAAAATAAGCTAATATGTGGAATTAAAAAAAAGAAGTTGTTAAGAGAGTTTTGTCTTCATTCTCTTAGACGTCTCTACTTTATTCCCAATTCCACATGTGTTTACTTACTTCGACTCTCGTTTAAGGACCAAACTAATGGCTGCTTGTGTATTTGATTAATGTTTCGTTTCCACAAAAAGTTAAGTATAGTAGTAATTGTTTAGAATAAGTTTTTTCGACACTTAATGACACAAAAGAGTGACGAGCTTTGGGTTTAGATATCAAAATCATATTTTTATGGACCGAAAATTTAGAATCCAAAACTAATTGTAACAAAAGAGTAAAAAGATGGAAATTAATTTTACCTCTTCTTGATTTAGTAACCTTTTTAACGACAGGAGCAGCAGGTTTAATCTCCTTCGCCGGAGTCTCCTCCACCGGAAACAAAACTCCGTCGATACCCTGAACTGAAATCCGACCGTCGGTGAAAATATCAGGATCGAACAAATAAGCTGAGCCTTCCCCGTGTCCGAATTTAACGGATCCATCAGCTTCTTGAGCCAACACCTTATGTGGGAATCTCAACGAATCATACTTCACTTTCCCAAATCTCCGTACGGCGTTGTACATACTCTCTTCCGTTTGATACTCAGGTATGATATGGTAATACACGATCTGCTCTGGAGCACCTGGTTCACTAAGCTGATCCGTTGTGAGCTTAGCCATAGCTTCATCGTTAGGAGCCAAGACAGTTAAAACGTAGCCTTCTGACACGAGTCGACCCATTTCAGTGGCTAAAGAAGTTAGGTTGACGAGTATGTCAGCCATCTCGTTGTAGCCACCATAATTTAGGAGAGTGTGGATAAAATCTTTAACCTGAGCCTCGCCGTTGAAGTGGTGACGTGGACCACCGGGTCCAGGTGCTGGAGCCGGAGCTAGAGAAGGACCTGGTGACATAGCGTCGTAGATTGGGAGAACCGGAGGAGCTCCGGCAGGAACGGAAGGAGCTGGTTTCTTGAGACGGTGAGTTCTTGGGTCCACTTCAGGAGCTCCTTCTGGTAAAACGGCGGAGATTGAACGGAGACTACGTCGGCGGTTGAAATCTTCTTGAACAGAACGAGGGATGAGAAGACGTTCGATACCATGAATGATACCATCGGGTCTAATGACGTCATCAGGACGAACGATCTCAGCGGAATCAACTTTTAAAGTGTTGACGTCGACGGTGAGGTGAAGATGGTCGTTGGAGAGAGTACGATGGTGGTGAGAAAGAGAAGGCCATTGAGGAGAAGAGATTCGTTTAGGGAGAATGTGAAACATTAATAAAGACTGTAAAGATTTGAGGTTTCTTGGTTCGAGTAAGAATGATTTAAAAAGTGGGTCAAGGTTTCGTTCCAAGGCATCGTTACGTGGTGCGAAGATTGTGATGTTGTGTTTACCAACTGCTTCTTCGAGGGTTTGGAGAAGAAGAGCTTTTTCTACAAGCTCAGCTAGCTCTGTGTAGTGAGAGTCAAGAAGAGCTACGAGGACTGAATTGGAGTTTATTTGACCCGAACCGGGTTTATCGGGTAATGCAGTGGCAATGGAGGCGGCTAAGAGGAGGAATAGAAGCTTTGTGACGCCATAGAAGGAATCCATGGCGCTGGAGAAAGAGAGAGAGAGAGAGAGAGAGAGAGAGAGAGGGAATTAGAAAGTGTCGGCAAATAATAAGGATTTTGGAGTTTTTTTTGCTTGTGAAGAAGAAAAGAGAGAGAGAGAGAGATATTCTGATGCTGAATGTGAAGTTTCTTCTTTCTTTAATTTGATTTTCTTATAAAAATTTTGGGTGGGTGGGGTTATCTCTTGTCTGTTTTTATAATTTTATATTTTTGGTGAGGGTAAAAAGTTGGGTCTATCGAGGAAGCAAGGGTATGTATCGTGTCAGTTTGTTTAGCTTAATGCCTAAACTCGGAGCCTCTCTTTCATACAAAAGCTTCTGCTTAGCTTCTGTTCAACAACTCAGCACTGTGTCTTTGTTGTTCGAGCCTCCTGTCGTTTTCTGACTCGGTTCATATCTGAACTTTACTACAAGTAAAGACTTTCCATCTTTGAAAATAAATAAATATAACAACTCGATTATTTGGCTCCAACTCAAGACGACGACTTAAACAATTGTAAATCAAATTATTACTTGATGATGATGATGATAGTAACAATTGATTAATAATAAAACTCATCACCGTTTGTGCTATTGACTCGCGTTTAGATTTGATTTGCATCTCTACTGGTTTAAAATATGATACAAATTAAGCTTCATTCATACAAAAATTACATGCTTTGTAACGAATACCGTTTTAGGTTCTTGAGGTTGTATTTTAGCTTACAACCATTGAGAAACAAAAAACGTTAGGTGGTTTGTTAGCAAAATTAAACCATTGAAAACCCTTCTTTTACAAAGACTCCGCTACCACCGTACATGGATCCCACAGGAGACTGTCGGTGGTTCGCTATTCCAATTTCCAGCTGAAATATTTGTCGATTAATTTTTTAAAATTTGTCAATTCATGAATATGTAAATCACTTGTAACTCTTTGGCCATTACTATAGTATATGTGTGGGCTTGGCACACTCTTAGCTTCTGTATTTCATCATCAGCCGATGGTAGATACAAGACTTCACAAACAACAAAAAAAGAGAAAACAAAACTTATTGACCAGCTCTGCATGTCACCACGAAAACTCATTTTCCATGATTAATACCACGAAAACTCGTATTCTATGATTTGCCTTTGCTTCACGACACTAGAAAATCACTGATTTGGAAGTCACCCATTTTAAAATTACTTTGTCTAAAACAGATTAAAGTGTTACATTTTGGTAATATTACATGTCAATTCTTTTGTTATTTTTAATGTACCACCATATTTTCAGTTATACGTAATTAAGATGCTTTCATATATTTTTCCGCTGTATAAGTTATTAAGTTTAGATGAATTAGCGAATTAACCAACATTATTGAAAGTGTATGTAAAGTGCAATTGTAAATTAAAAGTTACCATATGGGGCAGCAGCTAGATTTTAGAGGATGGAACTAATGAAAAAATTCTATCTGAATGACTTTTGATTTCTAGAATGATCAGTCACTTAATGCAGCAAATAAATGCTTAATTATATATTGAAATATCTAAATTGTAAAATATATTAAAAGGTAAAATGTCTTTTGTCGAAATGTATCGATTTAAACATTTGATCTAACATTGTGTAATTTACTGATAGAAAAATCTTTGCTTGTTAATAAGACTTCGGACCAATGCATATTGCATACAATATAAATATAATTTTTACGTTTGACATTTCCTGCATAAATATGTCGTAAAAATAAATAAACTACATTTCGAGATAGGGATCTACTAGATCAATAAATGAAGATGAAGAACACTTGTGAGACAGATGTAAAATAAGGGGATCACAGAAACGTGAAGACTAAATATTTTTAATTTTTAATGCAAATCCATAAAAGTTGAGTAGGATTTTGCATTTGCTTCACGTACGTGCGGTGGAATGACGCGTGAATAGTCTAAACATATGATTGATTAATATAAAAAAATATCGCTTTCGCCGTTGATAAAATGATCTGAAAACGGAGACGTTTCTCCTGTCGTTAGATTCGCCGTCGCCTTCGAACCGACACTGTCTTGGTAGTTGACGTTTTGCTGTGATTCAAAGCTCCGTTCCTAGACAGTCCCACCAACAATATAAAGAGAAACAATATTCTATTACCGTTACACAAAAAGGAAACTAATGTGGTTTTCATTTTTACATTTGCATTTTTTTGGAGCTCCTGACTCGTTACATGAAGGGACTTTCACTTCTAAGTTACAAAAAAAAACATTTTACTTCAGATTTTATTAGTTTTCGGGCAAACATATTATTTAAGTGTCAATATCTGTTTTTTGTTTTGTTTTGTCAAAAAGTATTGGAGTTAAAGGAGGAAGAATGAGATTTCAAAACGAAAAGTCAAGTTACATTATTTGGACAATAATTGAAAAAATGTTGGACATAAACATTCGGGGTTGCGAGATGCATGGCCATCTGGGATATTTTGAAGATCTTGTAATAAGACATTATTGATGAAAGTATCCAGCATTTAGTTTACCATTGATTTGATTCCTGTAAAATTAAAGATTATTAGGACAACTATATCATGTGAAGTCTACGTATTTAATTTGCATGTTGTAATTAGTACTTTAAATTGTTTACAATAAACATGAAAATCTTTAAAATTGTTAAAAGTTAGTTTGAACCGTCTCTTGTAAAAGTCCAAAATCCGAAATCTGTAAAGGATTAGCTTGTAAAAGTCCGACTTCTGTCTGTTACCAAAGCCCATTTTTAATTGTAACCTTTTTTTTTGTGAAAAACAAAACTGACCCTAATCTTGATTTTTTTGGCTGTGCTAATTGATACGAGTCAGAAGTCGAACATTAACAACACATCTACATCCATTGACATTTAAAGAAGAAGAAAACATGGAATGTGTATGTGGTCCGGTCTAAATTAGGAATAACCTTTCCTACGTCCAAGTGGAATAGGACTAAAAGATTTCTCTACACTCCAATTTTAGAAGAATTTCACCTCTTCTTCTAAAAAAGTTTATGTGATCCATCATCTGAAAAGTATATCGATGAAGACGCACACAATCTCCGACTCAAGCTCTACACTGATATAATTAATCGATGGATCCCGATGTTTGAAAGATAGTTATTTTTACTATCGTCTGTAATGCATGGTATTAACAACGATCACTTATGAAAGTATTTAGATAGAAAAGAAACTGTTAATACGCAATATGAAAAAATTACATTTGAGCACAAAATTTTATAAAAGTACAATGGTTTTAGTTTAAAGATTAACAATAATATGACATATTTCCAATGGATGAACATGTTAGAGTAATTGGTGGAATTAGAATACTTGGGTATTAATTGATTGCATCTCCTATTTTTATTATTTACTTTCTTAAATAAATCTTAAAGGCTACATCAACCAACCATATCATATATGCTATTTTTGTTTTAAAAAATATTATTATTTTAAAGACCAAAAAAGAAAACAAAGAAAGCTTAAAAAGGTTTTTTTTTTTTTTGGAGTCAAAAACCAAGCTAAGTATGAAAAATAATGAAGCAGACGTCCTCAAAAAGTTGTAAGTGGAAAGTAAACTGTTAATTGTGGAGAAAAAAATTGTTGTCAAAAAGACAAAAATCAGAAACTATGCTAATTGACCGTTCAAACGTCAAACCCACATATGTACATCTCTTTTATCTTTTCCAATCTCGTGTAGACCAATCAATACCAATGAATCGACTTAATCAATTCAAAAAGTTCTTGCTCTAAAAGAGTAGTTAAAGAAAACAGGAGTTGACTTAGAGATATAGAAAAGAGATGTAAATGAGTTCTGAGATCCAAGTTTTATCAAGGCAATGTTTTATTGGATCTCCGGTGTTTATACCAAAGTTCCAATGATTTATTGCAGGGATCATAAATAAGATGAGAAAGAGAAGAAGTCTTATTCTGTAGAGAGATGAGGTGGCTCAGATCATCCAGCTGCTATTATCCTTCACCTCTGATTGTTCAGACCATGTTTGTTGCACATGTTCCCACACCAACCCTTCCCCTTCCTGCACATTCCACAACACCGATCATGAGTCATCACCAAAACTCCTGGAGCTACTCACTCTTACTAACACAATTTCATACCTTTGAGGTGAATTTGACAGTGGTTGTGCAGCATCTGCGTTCATCACCTGCAAGAGGAAAAACAGTATTACAGTTTCATGTTTTGAAATATGGATAGTGTATTTTTAGGCATTAAGGCTTTACCACTTTGCTCCCATTTATCAAGCTTTACTATCCATGTTCCAGGAGTAGTATCTGTTGCAAGGACTTGATCTGCCCAAACTCGAAACTTCTTCCCTTGTTTGTCTCCATGGTACTTGCTCAGCTCGTCAATGGTATCTCTCAGAGATTTTTTAGCACCAGATGGATGGACAAAAACACCACCGGGATGCTGGTAAGAGATTGAAACAAGAGTCAGATATATTATCCCACTGCAGTACATAATTCTATGTTCTGTTACAGACTCACACATAAAGCTTTGAGGCTCGCTGTGTATGCCTCACAGTTCTCAACCTCACCTCGTCTCCATCTCTCGTAGAATAAGAAAAACTTCACAACCTCGTGACCGGGGTTAGCATTCCCCGCCTTCCATTCTAAGATGTCAGAGACATCTCTTGGAGAAAGGTTTGGACCAAGCTTGAAGTGACCAATGGCTTGTATAATCCCACCTGCACACCTCTCTTTTGCATGGATTACCTTTGGGTTGTCTTTTGCATTTTCAGCATGCCACTTCAACAGCTCTTCTTGAGCATTGCTTACCTGGGAATGAAATAACAAATTTCAACATCAAAATGAAATGAAATACAGATAGATGGTGGAACACGATTGAACGAAAACCAACCATGACGCCATAAACATCGGGAATGCTAAACAGTTCGGCATCGTTCCCAGAGTCGCCACAAGCAAGAGTATTAACAGGGAGTTTCCCTTCAGTCTTCAGCTTCTTCAGCAGATATGCAAGCGCTTGCCCCTTTCCAGCACCTTGTGGTAGAATATCCAAATCCATGCCTCCACTGTAAATTATTTTGACATCCAACTGAAACACCGACCATAAACAAGTCATTAAACAAAAGTCTCTCAAAAGACATAAGGGAAAGCTCAGTTGCTACAATAACATTGTCACAGAAATCTTACACCACGTTTCCCCAACCGCTGTGATAAATCCTTGGTCAGTGCCTGAGCCTTACTCTTGTCAACGTAAAAGCTAACCTTGTGGGGCCTCTGCTCAGTTTCTGACTGCACGAAGTGATCACACTCAAGTCATTGTACCACTGAGAGTAGATTGGTAAACAAAGACACTTTGTTGAACCAGTGAGTACCTGAAGCTTTAACTCATCAGAAAACTTGGCAGCTTCTTCTTTGACAATTCCCAAATCCCATTTATTGTTTAAAGTCTCAACCCAACCATGATCAGGAACCATGGAGTTACCATACGTAATCTCAGTTCCAACAGACATAATAGTAACATCAGGTGTCAACAAAGGTTTCTCCTTTCTCAGTTCTTTGTACAAAGTTGGTGATCTTCCGGTAGAGAAAACAAGAAGAGAGTCATGGCGATAAGCATACTCCCACAATGAATTAAATCTTAACAGAGATAGATTCTCAGTATCATGATGATCAACCTGCGAAAATACATACTTTTTAGAAAGAAAGAAAAAAACACAATTTAAAAGCAGTAAAAATGGTGGCTTTACCATAGTATGATCAAGATCAGAGACTATCATCAAACGAGGAGGAGATGTTAACCGCTCCATAATCGTCGTCCTGAAGTTTGCATAATATCATAATTACGAGTTTCATTCATAAGACTTCTCAAAGTTTAAATCGAATATAACATAAAGCAGGAAAAGTGGATCACGACTAAACTAGTATAATCGAATCAAGAGATTAGATCAAAGCCTGTAAATCTAGGAGTCGCTCTCAGATAAAAGCTAGTATACACAGAGTTAATCAAAAACAAAAATCAGGCACAAAGACGAAAAGAGAACCACATTCACTCAAGAGTATGCTAAATCAAATGTAACGTGCAAATCATTTGAAGAAGACGAAGAATACATAAGAGATAGTGTACCAGATTGACCACACAAATTGAGATTGAGATCAAGCCCGTCTCTTCAATTGCTCTTTTGTTTTTATGCCATGAAAATCACAAACTCAGCTTTAAGGAGAATAATGTTTGTCCACACAAAAAAAAAAAATAAAAAAAAAATGTAAATGCTTGTGCACCTTTGCACGTGTCGCCAAATCTTAATTGCTGGCTATTAGTGCACGTAATACTTTTTTAAACGATGATTAAATATATAATCCACAGAGAGAGCAAAGAAGAGCCTAGAAACACCTAATTGAAAGCCTTTATTTAACATTCCAGATTCTTTTTTTTGGTTAAACCAATTTAAGAATGACTTGGAATCTATAAGCCAGGTTGGGTTGAGGAGTGTAGTTGGTTAACTTAAACCGTTTTTATTTTTGTTTCATATTATGAAATACCAATTTGTACACAGTTTTGAGTTTTGACACTTGCATACTGCTGAGTCATTGACAGAATAATATTGTCCTAAGACGATGTGTTATCCTCATTGGGTTCAAATCGGAAAATTACTCCATTATTCTTCACGAAATCGTGCGTCGTGTGATCAACCACCTGAACATGATCAACACCAGCAATTTAATGTCAATACAAAGACTCACTAATTACTATTTAGATTAAAAAAAAAGCTCACTCACATTTGTGTTGCTGAGCTCAAGGTTGTAGAAATCCATAGAGCTGTCTTGGAATAGCGGCCCGGCATGCCATGTACCTCGGTTAAGTTTAAGAAACTTTGGTCCTGAGATTCTGAAGACACGCACCTCTTCAACCTTTGGAGGAGCGTACAAGTGACCAGAACTTGATTCTACTTTATCATCTTCAACAAGGGACGGCTTAGCCACTCCAAGATACCAAACGTGACCTCCTATTGATCCTAGACACTGTGTCACGTTTGCGTGATGAGTGATATCGGAGAATCCAAAGGATCTATCTTTAAGCCGCATTACATAGAAACTGCTCAAACGAGTAAACATAGTTAGAGTGTGATGATAAACAAGAACCAACAGATCTGAAACCTAAAAGCTGAGACTTGTAGATAAGTTGTGCAAAAATTTGAAGTCTTTTTCTTATTTGGGAACTGATCAACATAACCATCAGGGACAAACACAAATCACATAAAGTGATACAGTAGCAACAATCAAAGATGAGTAATTTAAACAGTAATTAACAGTGAAACGGATATGAAGAAGTAGAGATTTTATCAAGAATCTTTAGACTTAGCCAAGTTTTAGAGAATAGGGAAAGAGTACCGTGGGGTTCCTCTGGAGAGATCCAATTGAGCATCGTTGGGACCGAACTCGTCACCATCAGAAGAGGCTTCGATCACTTGTCCATACTCTCTGAAGCTCTCCGAAGTAGCTTCCATCGGGAACAGATTTACTTCCACCGGAGATTTCGACATTGTTTGTTGTTCCTACCACAAGAAAATGAACGTGTCTATGACGATCAGATAGAGATATATGAGCTTTTAGGGGTTCTTTATTCACTCAAAAGTTTCGAATTTATCAGAAAACACCAATACATTTTGGGTCTAATTGACATTTTAAATAGTATGGTATTAATATTGAAAAGAGAAAAACATAAGGAATCTGACCTATATATATTTATATGTATATATCTGCTTGTCTTGGGATACTCAGCGTTATTTCCAAAAGATTGTAGTGACTAGTGAGGGCAAATATTAACTTTTTTTTTCCTGAACCAGAGTTTTTTTTTTTTTTTTTTTTCCTAAAAAGAGTGGCTGAAATTGTACTCGATATCCAACAAAACAATCAACTTTTTCTTTGTCAAAAATTTGCAAAGTGGCATTTAACAAAAGGGGAGAGTCTCAAAAACTTCGTTGCAGCAAAGCAAAGTAAAAGCCCAC
Organism: Nasturtium officinale; assembly: GCA_963854855.1. Classification (NCBI taxonomy): domain Eukaryota; kingdom Viridiplantae; phylum Streptophyta; class Magnoliopsida; order Brassicales; family Brassicaceae; genus Nasturtium; species Nasturtium officinale. Next base: position 4,217,967 of record OY978504.1, read on the forward strand.
TAGCAAAGCTTCTTCTGACTAAGCTGATCCGCTACCACTGCACCCTCGTTCTTCTGCATAGCTTTCTTGGCAAGTTCGTACCCAGCAAAGTTCATTGCACCAAGAGGAGCCACCCAGAAGAACCTCGGGACTGCTCCTTTGAACAAACCAATGGGACCCTCATGGCGCAGAATCGAGATAACAACCATCGACATTGAGATCGGTCTCCCTGGTGTTGCAGTCATCATTCTCGTCTTCATTACATCAAACGGCGTTGTTACAACTGCTGCAATCCCTCCCGACACCGCCCCAACTGCTATTGTCTCCCATGCCTCCAGTTCTCTTCCCAGTACTTGAGCCACCATCTACAAAAACCAATACAAACCCCAATCAATATAACATTTGCAGTATTCACCCTTTTGATTATCTCATCATTTCAGTTTTATTACCTTTTTGGACTCTGCATACAGGCCCATGCCAACAACGTATAGTGGAACTTCACGGCAAAGTGTTGCGCCTGTCCCACGGAAAAAACCCCTTGGACCATCTTGCTTCCACGTCCCTACAATGGCTTCCCCAACATTGTTAAACATCCCAGCCTGCAACCGTTGCTTCAGCACCTCACATGGAATCCTCACAGCCGTGCCCAAAAGTGTGCTGCAGAATGATGCTATTGATTGAACCTGCATCAAAATTCTCAATTTTGTTTACTGAATACAATTCACAAAGACCAGAAAGCACAATACAGAGAATGCAACTGTTAACTGAAAGTGGTTGGGTTCTTCAGAAATATCCTTGATATTGAATTTACCTCTCGTAGAAAGTTAACTTACTAGATGCAATAAAACTATAGAGGAAAAACGCAGTCTTTAGGTTTCTAGGAAGATAATATGATGTTGGGCTTTCCAGGTGACAGGGTGCAGTTTTCGGGTCCTTTAATTCTAACTTCTTCAGTAACGCAGTATCTATAAGAACCATAATATAACATAAACTTGAAGCACAAAATTTTCTTCCTGGCGAAACCAGCCAAAAAGTGAGTAGTGTGATCATCACCTGAATTTCTGGGAGATTGGGAGCAAAATTAACCAACACAAGTTTGCTTGCTTCAAATATTCCTGTTCTCAGGCCATGGCTAGAACAATGAAAGAGATTAAGCCACATTAGAAATGAAATTTAACAAGTAGAAGTAAAAAAATCTTTGATTTGAAACAACTGAAAATACCTCGAAAATTGTCCAAGAATTGCTGGAATAGAACCCTTATATACTCCCCGTACACCAATCTCTGGAAGCTTTGCTATAACTTCAGGAAATGATAAGGTCGACGCTTGCACACGTGTCTGGCAATGAAAGTGATAATGAATCCATCAAAACCAAAGGTACGCAACAAGAAACCAGGAAGAATTATTTCCACGCTACATCTATCTATTATTTCCTAGTTCTCACCAAAATTATCCAAATTGAGCATGTACTTATATTCAGCTGCGAGAGTGACTCACCTTGATTGTGTCAATCGGATGCATTAAGGAAGTGGAGAGAGCAGAGGCAAGCCCTCCCGCTAATGCAGATTTTAGAACATCTCCAGCAGGTAAGGCTACAGGGGGTGCAACAGCAACAACAGTCGCAGCTTCAAACCAGATGTTACTATACAAGTAAAAACAGCACTGATCACCATTTGTCTGAGAAAAGAAATTAACGTTCAAAACGTTTATGGAAATCAACAAGAAATAGATGAGAGCAACGAAGGGGGAACTGATCCGGTTCAATACAAACAATTTCTACTAGTCAAACTGGCATTTTACTCATAAGTCTTAGCGCATAGACAAACTGCTACAAAATAAAAACATCACTATTGCTCTACAACAAAGAATTATGCATACCGAGGATCATCTTGTAATCGCTCATATGGTAGCAAAACCATGAAATTACGGAAGTGTCCATATGAAATAGACTCCTCGGTGTCAGCCTTCAAAAATTTCATCATCGCTATAGCATTTTCTTCATTAGCAGGAAGTCCTGCGTTATTTAGTGATGCCAATATCTCACTCTTCTGAAGAGTGCCAGACTTGGTCAAACAGAGAGAAGTATAGGCACGGAGGATGGTTGGCTCCTTCTGTTCCATCAAAGACAAAAATTGCTTCCAACCAAACGATTTTGAGAAAAGATGGCTCCTAGCTCGTCTCATAAATTCCCTGGCGTATCTTTTGGGCAATTTTCTACTCCTCATTGCAATTTCCAGATCTTCCAAAGTTACTTTACCATCACCATCTCTATCTAATTCTTCGAAGAACCTCCTGCCTGGAATCCACAGAGAGTTAAATTTGGACAACATGGAATAAATTATAGTACATGACCTAAACACCCAATGTTCATCCAATTTCAAAAAACAAATAAGAATGTGTATTCCTTTTCAATAATTCTACCAATACAAAATGCCTCAACAGTCTTCAACTTCAAGATGAGTACTAAACAATGCAAGCACGCTACTCTCTTTGATTACCAAATGGCCAAGAAAAGGTAAGGTTCCGAATACAAATTGGAGGATTCGTACCTTCCGACTCAGTGTATCTGAAAAAATCCTGAACAGATATTAGTTTTTTCTTGTCTGGATGGTCTCCTGAAGGTCTTCCTAATTGCGGTAAAAGCTCAATAAGTTCAGACAATGAAATCGTGGACAGTGTGGTTCTCAAGCGCTCTACATTTGACAAAGGTATACTCAGTAATCCACTTGCCAGCTTCTGTGGGGAATCAACTGCACTTTCCTGCTTACCAGTAGTACTGACACTAGTGTCATCACCATCTTCACTAACGGGAGATGTCATTCCAACTATACCTGATGCCACATCACCAACTCTGGCAAACATCAAATTCCCAAGGAATCCATTTACATCAAGTTTTCTAGCCTCCCAAATGTTAAAAATAAGTGGACCATCAGTTTGAGTGAATGCAACAGCTTCGGTGGAACAACAACATTCACTCTGTGAAGTATCCTGCATGAATTGGTCGAGCTTCTGTAGATTCTGAGTCAACATTTCAATAACAAAACCCATGGCACATTCAATCGAAAAATGGTTCCCTTCCTTTTCTGTAGATTCAGCAGACTGGCTCATTTCTTTCCGATTACCAAATGAAGTATTTGATTTAAGTCCATGTTTACGTGAATGCAAAAGAGTGCTCTCATCATCTTCTATGCTGTGAATCCTCTTTTTACCTATCTTAAAGGGAGTAGGAAAAGCATGAACAAAGGCACTAACCAACAAAGACCAAGTCATGGCAAACTTGAAGCAATTTGTACAAGAATCATCCTCTTTCTCCAAAGACTTGCCTTTCTTCACCAGCACTTCATCTCTACGACTACTAAACTTCTCAAAGAGTGACTTCATAGGAAACTTGATAGACAAACCTTTCTTTCTCTCTTCACTAACCACACACTGAAGAATATTGTCCTCCAAATCGGGACTATCACAAACTCGCTTCTTCCTGTTTCTTCCAGATGATCTCAATACCAAACTCAGATCTTTTTCTTTGCTAAACCAACAACTTTCAATGTCTTTTGCCGCCTTTTTTACCCCAAGCTCGATTGGGTGAAGAACATCTTTAACTACTTGAATTGAATTGAATATATTCTCAATATGATCATTCGTAGACACCATTGCTTCACTCTTTCACAGCAACCATTCAATGGAGATACCAAACACACAAGAAGAAGATCGAATCGACGAATTCGTTAACCCTAAAATGAAAACGGACTAATCGAACTTCTTCAATAAAACGCTCGAGTAAAGAAACCCTAAAAACTATTCGAAACGAGGGGTTACAAGATGAAATCAGAAGAAAGACGATTCAGATATTGATTCCGCCATTGGAACACCAAATGTGTAAGCCAAAGGCGAATGAGAATACGAGATTCGGAAAGAAATGAAATGGAGAAAAATGAGAGCTAGAGCTTGAAACAGAGAGATAGCAGATATGGTGAGTGTATGGAGAGAGGAGGTAACCATGAAACGATGATGACCCTCTTTAGCCTTTTACTTTCAGTTTCCTTCTTCTTTGTTTTTTTTTTTGTTTTCTTTTAAAATATAAAATTAAATATTGGAAGAAGATAAAGACATGGATATTATAACAGATAATAATAATTAATAAATACTATATGTACTTATTTTCATGTAATGGATAAATCATGACCCAGTTTGCCTGTAATGATTATCTAAAAATAAAATTAGATTATAGGTAAATAAAAATCCTTTAAAAATATAAAAAATGAAAAAGGATGAATAAATAGTTTTGTGGAGCGAGTTGCTGCTGGTAAATGGTAATAAGAGAATGGATGGATAGAGGCTGACGTGAGACGTTGCTGGAGCCACATGACACGTGGACTTATATTTTCATTACTGGATTTTTAAAATTAAAAAGACGAAAACGCCCTTTTGCTCTGTGTTACTGTGTTCATTTTAGCAACCACACAGGTAAAACCAAGTCTTCGCTCTCACAAAGATACCGCAAGCTTATAATATCAGTTACAACTTGCATTTTAACAATCCATTTCTATAACAACAACAAAAAAAAAGAAAAAAAGGGAAAGAGATGTTTCTGTGGAGTCTTTTGATTACGATATGCATCAGAAAGCGGATCCGCTGCCTTTAGTTTTGCCGAGCATTACGTCTTTAGCTTCATTGATCTTAGATGCCAGGAAATGGCTACCACCTGCATCTGGATGGTTTGCAACCATTACTTTCCTGTGTGCTTCCTTCACCTTATCTGCTGCTACACTCTCCCTGCAATTCAACCCCAAGCCAACATTTGAAACAATGTTACATTTTCTTCTATGGCAATGCTATACCAAACTTAGTCACAAATTAGTTGAAGATTGAAAACCAGAGTATGTGTGTAATCCTCACCTGATGCCAAGAATCAGAGCTGCTTCCCTTCTCGTCATTGTAGGCTGGAAACCGCCCTCGTAGAATTTCTTAATTTTGGGTCTCGGTGGCCTTGCCTTGAATGCTTGCCATGCTTGGATTCCATATCTACCAGCAAGTGCAGTTGCAGCTACTGCAATACCCGCAATAAATGGAGTCGCCTAATGTACCAAACACATAACAAAATTATGCATTTCTAAATGGCTTTAAGCTCATTTATTTAATGAGATATAAAATGTTGCATTCATTGTTCGTTTAGTTATAAAGATCGATCGATTAGATAAGCAATACATTTTGCAAAGAGAACTAACAGTGAAAAGCAAATACAATCACAAATAAGGAGGTGGAAGGACTTGAGATACATGCTTTCGTTAAAGAAGCTTAAGCTATGTATTGAGGTTTAAATCTTATCAAACCAAGCACAGACTGGAAAAGAACTCATTTGCTTGTAATTTGAAAGAGAAAAGCTAAACTCAGACTCTTCAAAGATTTTACAAGAATATATTCATTTCCTTGAAAGAGAAGAGCCAAGGTATTAACAGAATTATCTATTTAGCTTAAGAACATCCTGCACAATTCATTATCGGTTTATTAAGATTCCAAACGTAAGCATAGAAATGAAAGCAAAAAAAATAACAAAAAGACCAAGACTTGAAGAAACCCAGATTGACAAAATTGTAACCATGAATGAATTTTTGGAAACGCAGATGAAGTTATGACATAAATTTCCAACATCGAATTGCAGAACAAGTTTATAAAAACGATTGACCAGAATTATAACAGATTCACAAAGCCTAATTCATGAAATGAAACCTAGAATACGAACGCAGATGGCAAATCTAAATATTAACGGGACAAGAGTTATCCACAAGTAACGGATGAACCCTAATTTCTGGAAGAGAGTAGAGCTTTTAATTACCATTCAGAGATCTGAGATTCTTCGTTTTATCGACAAATTTATTGGGAGTCGTTTTTCAGAGTTGGACTAGGGTTAGCGAATTTATCAGTGATTTCAATGGTGACTGGTGCCTTCGCCGGTGCCGTCAGAGCTCTCCGATAGCTGTAATTACTAAAAATTCAATCAAATTTTGGAGCAAAACCGTTTTTTAATGCCAACCGGTTCTCCTGGTTACGTCTGACCGATTTCGGCATTTCACAGTGATAAAACTTTGAAGATTTGACTGAATGAGAATTTCTTTTTTCTTTACTAATGGTCTGAATGATTTCGGTAAACCGGTGTGGTTCGTATTAGGTTTTGCCGGGATTAATATCCTCAAATTCAACAATCAGAAAAAGAACATTCTTAAGAGATTACGACCACATAGATAACACTCAAAAACACCTTAAATATGTTTTCCAAGCTAGTTTTTCATGTTCTCACATCAAGCTAGTTAAATTTATATTTCTACATCAAAAGAAATTTACTATGCATTTTTAACTCTTTTTTTTTTTTTTTTGCGTCTACATTTTTAACTCTTTTCTTATTTGCATTTTCGGGTACTAGCGATGAGAAAGAGAGGACCAAGGATTCAAAAGAGTTACAAACCCAACAAAATTCCACAACCAAAATATGAAAGAAAGTATGATAAAGAAATGAAAATGGACTTTTGGATCACAAGTTCTTGAAAGCAGAGTTATGTGCATCCTTTGAAGGAGTGAGTCTAGCCAACAAGGCCTTGTTCGGGCAATGATCTGCGTCCACAAAGTAGTAATTCCCATCAGCCTTGAAGCTCACAAACGGTCTTTGCGTGTCTGGATAACGTATGTCTGAGAACTTTAGTGTCTTTGGGGTAAATGTGGCGAGCCATGTCATCATCTCGACCTCGAAGGTGTCTGAACCTGGTTGCCACCTCAGCTTGTGAATGTAGGGGCTAACAAACCAGTGGAGAGCAGCAGTTGTGGATGCGCTGAGGAAGATTACAGTGGAGGCAACCGCACCTTTCATGATCACATTCAGACCCGGGGAAGTCATGAAGGTGATGACTGGGCCAAGAGACACCGAGAGACAGCAAGTGGAGAGTGAGAGGAGTTTCACTTTCTTGATGGTTGATGAGATTGGGCCATAGTAAACCACCCCTCCTTCTCCTCTCTCTTCTTTGTTCTCTTGGGGTCCAATGCTGATCTTATGATCATCATCATCCTCTCTAGTCTTTGCTCCAAATGATGCCCAGCTTCTCTGATTAAGGGATGGAACCTGAAATCTGACCTTAGGGATCACTGATGATGACCATGATCCTGCTGGTGACTGATGATGATATCCTGAAAAGAAATGATCATCAAGCACAATTCTGATGCTTTATGAATGTGTGTCATTCCTCTACTTTTAAAATAAGACACTATCAAACATGGAGTTAGACTAAATAGTTAAACAATTTCGTTAAATTGATGATCCAGGCTAGATCTGACCTCGTGACCATTTTTGACTTTTGAAGGATGGAACCACAGCAAGACAAGAGCAATGGCATTGGACCTAGACTATTGCAAACAAATCTAATGCTGAAGATGCTTCAGTGGACTGGAAAAAAGAACTAGACTTCCATTTCTCATCCACAAGAAGCTATCAATCATTCAAATCCGTTGAAGTTTATCGAAAAGGTCAGACCCAGACTATATCTTGCCTTAACAACATCGAAGACTCAAAATGCTTCAATGAACTGGCAAAACCCTAACCTGACATTTCTCATTCAAATGAAGCTATGGTAAACAACGCTCAAGTCAATTTCAAATCCATTGCAGTTTACTGGATTAAGCCAGATCAAGCTAAGTACTTTCAGAACAAAATCGAAAAGGGAAAACAGAATCAGGAGAGAAGTTTAGGCATTTACTGTATATACAAAACCCATAAAGTTAATAGCAGCCATTTCTACTCTAAAGCCGTATCAATGACTAAATTCTAAAAACCATGATCGGCCTTTCTTCCCGGAAAAGCAAATCTGTATAGTGGAGATATAAAGAACCTGTATTGAAGGTTGAGGAAGAGATACGCCTAGACTGAGAGCGTATCAAGTGAATCAGAGCTGATCTTCCCATCGCCGTTTCTGTTGCTCGATTGTGAAGTCAAGTCCCCAAATGAATGTTGTAGGGTTTTAGAATGATTTTTTTTTTTTTTTTTTTTTTTTGGTTTTGATTGTTATTAGAGCAGAATAATTTTAAGTGGACCAGTGGCGAAAGTTACTTTCCACTTGCACAGTTTTCATTTTGTTTTTCAACTTTCCTGATAGTCATGGGCATCCGGTTTTTTCGGGTTATTCGGTTCGGTTTTTTCGGATTTTCGGTTTTTTCGGTGATTTAAAAATCTGCCGAATTAAACCGAAAAAAAATTTGGTTCGGTTCGGTTTTATTATCGGTTTATTCGGTTTGGTTTTGATTATTTTTGTTGATTCCGAATTAAACCGATTTCTTCATTTTATTCGATATTTTCGGTTTAAGAGTCGGTTTGTTCGGTTCAACGGTTGAATATTAATTTTACTTGGGCTAATTATATTGGGTTAACATATTAATTTAGGCACATATTATTTTTCCTAAACCTAATATAATTTTTTTCATTCTCTACAGCCGCCTGATCTTAAGGACTACACAAATTTTGACCTACTTCTCCTCTATTTCTTCCAGCCGCCATCTCCTCTAATTCTTCCAGCCGCCGGAGCAGTTACTGTTTCATAAAAAACTAATCTTCTTCATCCTCTAGTAGCCACCATATATGTAACGGTGGCGAGAAAAGATGTAAAGAATCATAAAAATTGGTGTTCTATTTTGGACTAGATGTTGCGGCGGTTTGAAAAAAAAAACGGAGAGGAAGAAGATCAGGAAAGAACTAAGGAATGGAGGAGAAGAAGATTCAATAGAAGAAAGAGGAAAGATGAAGAAGAAGAAGGTAAAAATAAGAAAATTGAAAAATAAACCTCGTGAGAAGGAGATAGTAGAAGATGAAATGGTTTATTTAGGAGATTTTTTGTTTTTATTGTTGCCCTTCAAACCGAAATAACCGATCGGTTATCGTCTACCGAACCGAATTGACCCGATAACCGATCATCTATTTAATTGATTCCGATCGGTTTATAGAACAATTACAATTAAACTCCGAACCCGATTTTGTCGGTTCGGACCGAACCGACCCGATTGAACCGAACCGAAGGCCCAGGCAGAACCTTCCACATCTTAGGCAAAAGTTCCAAATCTGTAAATCAAACATAAATTTAACTTTAAGTTGTACGATGACTAATTTTATTCTCAGAATACAGTAGTTCTCTTTGTAGAGAGAAATATCATCGTCCGTTTTTCATTTGGGGATTGGACAAGAATCCTCATAAACTCTCTGATGATTGATGAACCAACCAAAAGGCTTAGTGAAAATCATCAGACTAAGGTAAGTTTTTGAATAAATACCGGAAGATGATGATTTTGTGGGATCTTCGGATAGGGTATTCAGATGATTCGTAAAGGGTATTCAGATGATTCGTGGGTGAAGTGAAGGCGTGTCTACCTCCGAAGACATTCTAAATTTTCGAACCAGAAAAAAAAACCATGATTGGTCAAAGAATTTGGATTAAAAGATATGAAATAAATGAGCCGTATTAGGAGATTATCCACGACTCTATACATATATAAGTTTGTAAGAGATCCAAAATGGTGAAAAGGGTCCTTAGAAGAGCATCTTAAGGAGTTATCTATCTTATTCTTATCTAATTTGGAATTTAGAGAAAACAAACATGTAGGTTTGATTAAGAGAGGAATCGGATGATGATACGGACATGACAATGGCAATGTTATCGTGGGAAGTATAGTTAAGAAAGTCAATGCTGTAAGAAATAAAACATAACAGCTTATATATTGAAGACATTAACCACACTTCATAATCTACCACGACCACTCTTCATAATTTAGACCACTGTATATGTATATGATCCTGTAATCAAACATCGAAATCATCACCCTTATCATTTCATTCATCTATGGCTCGATTCCTTCTCTTCTTCCTCATTCTACTCCCTTACACATCTTGTTGCAGAGACGAACAAGAAAAAGATCGAATCTTACATCTTCCCGGAGAACCAAACGATGTCTCATTCACTCACTTCTCTGGTTACATCACAGTCAACGAGTCAGCAGGAAGAGCACTCTTCTACTGGCTCACTGAGTCACCGCCGAGTCAAAACCCGGAATTGAAGCCTCTTGTCCTCTGGCTCAACGGTGGTCCTGGTTGTTCATCTCTCGCTTACGGCGCTGCTGAAGAAATTGGACCTTTTAGGATTAATCCTGATGGCAAAACTCTCTACCATAATCCTTACGCTTGGAACACATGTATCTCTCTCTCTTTCTCCATAACTCTCCACTTTCTAACTTTCAAATTCATAAATTAACACTCTTTCAATTGTGGGCAGTGGCGAATTTGTTATTTCTTGAATCTCCAGCTGGTGTTGGGTTTTCGTATTCGAATACTACTTCTGATTTGTACACTGCCGGAGATCAGAGAACTGGTAAAAGTCTTCACTTTTTTTTTTAACCTCTTTCTTATTATATTCATCATTCATTTTATTGTTTCTGTTTAATGTTTGCAGCTGACGATGCGTATGAGTTTCTTGTGAAATGGTTTGAGAGGTTTCCTCAATACAAGCATAGAGAATTCTACATTGCTGGAGAAAGCTATGCTGGTGACTTTTATTGATTCTATTCAATTTGAAACTGTTTGCTCTTTCTTCTTTAGCTAAGCTTCACTCTTACTTTTCTTATAGGTCATTACGTTCCTCAGTTATCACAAATTGTTTATGAGAAACGTAATCCAGCTATCAACTTCAAAGGCTTCATTGTAAGCAAACAAAGCACCAAATCCATTCAAAAACAATATATTTTTTTTTGTATGATAAAACTGGATTTTCTTTCTTTCTTGCTTAGGTGGGGAATGCTGTGATTGATGACTATCATGATTACGTTGGGACATTTGAGTATTGGTGGACTCATGGATTGATATCTGATCTCACTTACCACAACTTACGGATTACATGTGAATTTGTATCATCCGAGCACCCTACTCCTGAATGCATCAAGGCTCTTGTCGCTGCTGATTCGGAGCAAGGCAATATTGACCCCTATAGCATTTATACTCTGACTTGTAAGCAGGAGGCTGCAACTCTGAAGTCTCACTTCTCGAGGGTTCGTCATGTGAGTTTTCCATCTCTGCCCAATATTTTTTCCTTTGACTACTATTTCTTAGCTCTGAGTAATGTAGTTCTATTCATTAAGAGGTTCCAACTTTTACTGGGGACATGACATGAAAGTCATATCTTTATATTCAGAATTGGCTATTTAGTTTGATTATAGCCACTCTTATGTGCTTCCAGATACAAAATGACCAATATGAACCTAACAAGAACCTTGTCTCATTGGAACAAATAGATAATGGTACATAGTTTCGTCTACTGCAAAGATATTCAGATTCTCTCTGTCTCTCTGCTACTTGAATCCAATTCATTATCTAAGCATAGAAAATGTCTTATTTCATTGCTGACGCCTGTTAATTAGAATGTTGATTTGCTTTATGGCTGCTACTACAGGTTCAAATTACTCTACCAAGGCATTGTCCATAGTTAATTGATTTGAAAATTTTCTAATTTTGCTAAGCTTTTATTTCTTAAACTCAGCCATGGATGTGGAGAGCATATGACCCTTGCACAGAGAGATACTCCGGCTTGTATTTCAATTCTCCAGAGGTTCAAAAGGCTATGCATGCTAATGTAACGGGCCTTGCTTATCCATGGAAAACTTGCAGGTAAAAATAACATTAGTGAGTAATCAAATTGACAGGAAATGTTCTCTTGTGTCCATGTGCAATACTAACATTTTGTGTTGTTTAGTGACATCGTTGGAGAGAAATGGGCAGATTCTCCTCTATCTATGCTTCCAATCTACAAGGAACTCATCGCCGCAGGCCTCAGGATATGGGTTTTCAGGTACATATAATTCTCCTTTTTATCAACTGTCTTGTATACTGGTTTGGTATCATGATTGATATCTTGTTCCATAAATCTGGATGCAGCGGGGACACTGATTCAGTAGTTCCCATTACTGGAACACGATACTCCATTAGAGCCCTCAAGTTACCACCACTCTCCAAATGGTACCCTTGGTACGACAATGGACAGGTAGAAAACAACAACAAAAGCTTTAATTATCTGTTTCCTTTGTTTCAGTTTTTTCTTTAACTAATGTATTAAGTGAAACAACAGGTTGGTGGGTGGAGCCAAGTTTACAAAGGGCTAACTCTGGTGACAATTCATGGAGCAGGACACGAGGTACCTCTCTTTCGCCCTCGTCGAGCTTTTCTTCTTTTTAAGTCATTTCTCGACAACAAGCCATTGCCAATGTAATTTAAGTTTAATTAAGACTCACGTCTATGATGGGACCAGAGTTTATCTGCAAGTGTTTAATAAATACACAAGAACCTCTTTATCCACTATCATTTCGTTGGCACTGCTAAGTACTAGTACTACTACTAACACACAATCGTCAGCTTCTGTGTCTAACTAATCCTATACAAATGCTAATAATATACTTTGCACTTTCATATCTTCGTAAATTATTAATTTAATTAATCTGATTATTAAAAGGAAATAATAATTAGTGTTCTCTGTCGTTGTGTGTATTGCACTTTCATGTCTGCTTAAATTAAGGCTTTCCATTGCTTTCTTGGTATACAAGAAAACGAGTAAGACACGGTTTTTATTTATTTTTATATTGTAAACACAATAATACGTAAATACTAAAATGCATTTAATTAGGCACATGATCCTCTTTGGGATTGCTCACCTTATACAACACACCTCGTCAGTCTTCATGATCCCTTTCTAGTTAACTAATTATTATCCATTGATGTGAGCAGAAAGTATTCAAAATGTCAATTCACTAGTTGAATTTTTTTTTTCTGGTGAAAATCGTAAAATTTGGACTCATTGCTGCCTTGTTAGTTTGGTCTCCGATATAGTGCGAGTCAAGTGAATTTGGAATTTACCAATCTACAACGCAAAGCAAGTGATCGGTTCAGATCAAGCAATTATTTGCTTAAATGTGTTTCTTTGAAGATTGTTAACTGACCCGTTAATCTAGGTTTATCCAAAACGTAGATATACTACTAGTGTTGCATGAAGATATTTATATAAAATATACAATCGTATCAGCAAAACAAAAAGAAATGGTGTGGAGGGGAAGATCAGTTTATGATATAGTTCAAGAAAAAGCCGATTTCGAACCCGAATTAAAGGTTATGGTCCACCAAGATCGGCATTAGGTGAAAAATAGGAATGGACAAGCCATTAAATGTCAAACAAAATCGGCTTACCAATTAAACCAACTCAATCAACTAATTTGTGATGAGTATTTTAAATGGTTGCAAATTCCCACTTTGTATTAGAAGTTCCTCCCTGCATAGACGATTTATGTCTACACGTCTCCATGTGAAATACGTGACTAAATTACGGAGAAAGCAACCAAATCTAGATTTTAACTAGTCAAAGTTAAGTAATATGATGATATCATCAAATTATGAAAACATCTAAATTTGAACGGAGAAGTTTACTACTATGACAATGACTAGATAACGATAAAAATGAACAACTCAACCCAAGAAAGGATATAATCAATGAAATAGACAAAAAAAAAAAAAATCAAGATGAGATAGGCGTACAAGATGCCAAGGAATTTGAAACACGATTATGTGTAGAAACAAACTAGAGTATATAAGGGTAGTCAAAATACTCGATTTGCAAGCAAGCTAATTTGACCATATGCACTATAATCAATAGACAAAGGACAAAAATATACATTATATACACCATATAACACCTAAATTGGCATAAGTTGACAACGACTCTCGTTTTAAAAAATTGCCAATTTATTCTATAAAATCATCAAGGTGGAAATGAGAGACTCCCAAGAAACTAAAAAAAAAAAGAACTCTCTTTCTTTGATAATCAATGATGATCACAAAAAACAGAGAGTGTGAAACACTATATCAATGTATGTGTTTATTTTGCATGGTGGTTGCATTATTAGACGTAGTGAGTAGTAGTGATAATGGTAATAAGGAGAAAAAAATGAAAGACAAGATCATCTCTTTGCCAGGCCAACCTCTTAATCTCAATTTCTCTCAATTCTCTGGCTACGTTACTGTTGATTCAGCAGCTGGACGCGCACTGTTTTATTGGCTAACCGAAGCCCCTAGGCCTAGTGACACCAAACCCCTAGTCCTATGGCTTAATGGTGGTCCAGGATGTTCCTCCATTGCCTATGGTGCATCTGAGGAGGTTGGTCCCTTTCGGGTTAATCCAGATGGAAAGACTCTTCGTCTAAATCTCTATGCTTGGAACAAAGGTATTAATATTCTTTAATGTGATTTGGAGTTTTTATATCAATCTTATTGGTAATCATAATTAATTCAATCAATAATGTATGTAGTGGCAAATCTGTTATTTTTGGATTCACCGGCGGGAGTTGGTTTTTCTTACACAAACACTTCATCAGACGAACTAACCGTGGGAGACAAGAGGACAGGTCTTATTTTAATATAAGATATATAAACATGTAGTTTCATGATTACAAGGAAAGTGTTTACTAATTACATTAATGACTAATATAAAAATATATATATATATATATATGATGTTGACAGGAGAGGATGCATACAGATTCTTGGTGAGATGGATGGAGAGGTTCCCTGAATATAAGGAAAGACCTTTTTACATCGCCGGCGAGAGCTACGCTGGTAATTCCGAACTTCTTATTATTCATTCAATTTAGATGACATTGTTATCTATTCCAATTACAGAGAATGAGAGAAATAGTGGGTTTTGTAAAATATAACCAAAGAAGAAAAAAATTAGAGAAACACAACAACCCCATTGACTTTTCTTTTATGGCCAATGACAAATTAAGTCTTTACTAGTGACACCATATGAATACGAAGATTGTAGCGTTATGACGTTGCAGCTGAAACTACCATATGATATATACCCAACAAAGTGATATATATATATATGCTTAATGGTTAATAAAGACAATTAATGTGATCTTAAAGCATTGGGTTTTGTTGTTTTTGGTGATTATATAATTAGGACATTATATTCCGGAGCTAGCACGATTGATCGTCAACCGTAACAAGGGTGCCAAAAAACCAATTATCAATCTACAGGGGATTCTGGTAAGAATTTATTTTGTATTCTCATTTAGAAACGAATTATAAATACTAAAATGAATAATTAATATAAACATGAAAAAAATGAGAAGATGGGGAATCCTCTGGTGGATAATTACAACGACAACAAAGGGATGCGTGATTATTGGTGGAACCACGGTCTAATATCGGACGAAAGCTACATGGAACTGACCAAGTGGTGTCTCAACGACTCCATCCTTTTCCCCAAATCCAACTGCAACGCTGCTCTAAACAAAGCCTTTTCTGAGTTTGGTGACATTGACCCTTACAACATCAATAGCCCTGCATGCACCACACATTCATCATCAAATGAGTGGATGCAAGCATGGCTATTTAGAGGGAACGATGAATGCGTTGTAGGATACACACGCAAGTATATGAACGATCCCAATGTGCACAAAGCATTCCATGCTCGCCTCAACGGCAGTACTCCTTGGACCCCTTGCAGTCGTGTGATAAGAAAAAATTGGAAAGACTCACCTAAGTCCATGCTTCCCATCCTCAAAGACCTTCTTCAAGCTCATCTCCGCATTTGGATCTTCAGGTATAGTAAACTATTTTGTTTATGCGTTGTTGTGTGTTAAAGTTATCAGTCCTTTCAAATCAAAATCAATTTACACGCGCATGTATCTTAATATTATTTTAGGTCTCATGTGAGATATTTCTAACAGAAACTATTAAAATTTGTGTAGTGGGGACTCGGACGCA